>CM022243.1:48987834-49587834 GCA_011696235.1 Quercus mongolica | reverse complement strand
GGTCCTTCGACCCAAGCCTCTGGGGAAACCAACTACTTACACAGAAAATACAAGTTTTGGACAGAACCAAGGCCTTGCATGGTCCTCGGACCCAAGCCTCTGGGGAAACCAACTACTTACAGAAAAATACAAGTTTTGGACAGAACCAAGGCCTTGCATGGTCCTCGGACCCAAGCCTCTGGGGAAACCAACTACTTACAAAAGACAATACAAGTTTTGGACAGAACCAAGGCCTTGCATGGTCCTCGGACCCAAGCCTCTGGGGAAACCAACTACTTACAAAAGACAATACAAGTTTTGGACAGAACCAAGGCTTTGCATGGTCCTCGGACCCAAGCCTCTGGGGAAACCAACTACTTACAAAAGACAATACAAGTTTTGGACAGAACCAAGGCCTTGCATGGTCCTTCGACCCAAGCCTCTGGGGAAACCAACTACTTACACAGAAAATACAAGTTTTGGACAGAACCAAGGCCTTGCATGGTCCTCGGACCCAAGCCTCTGGGGAAACCAACTACTTACAGAAAAATACAAGTTTTGGACAGAACCAAGGCCTTGCATGGTCCTCGGACCCAAGCCTCTGGGGAAACCAACTACTTACAAAAGACTATACAAGTTTTGGACAGAACCAAGGCCTTGCATGGTCCTCGGACCCAAGCCTCTGGGGAAACCAACTACTTACAAAAGACAATACAAGTTTTGGACAGAACCAAGGCCTTGCATGGTCCTTCGACCCAAGCCTCTGGGGAAACCAACTACTTACAGAAAAATACAAGTTTTGGACAGAACCAAGGCCTTGCATGGTCCTCGGACCCAAGCCTCTGGGGAAACCAACTACTTACAAAAGACAATACAAGTTTTGGACAGAACCAAGGCCTTGCATGGTCCTCGGACCCAAGCCTCTAGGGAAACCAACTACTTACAAAAGACAATACAAGTTTTGGACAGAACCAAGGCCTTGCATGGTCCTTCGACCCAAGCCTCTGGGGAAACCAACTACTTACAGAAAAATACAAGTTTTGGACAGAACCAAGGCCTTGCATGGTCCTCGGACCCAAGCCTCTGGGGAAACCAACTACTTACAAAAGACAATACAAGTTTTGGACAGAACCAAGGCCTTGCATGGTCCTTCGACCCAAGCCTCTGGGGAAACCAACTACTTACAGAAAAATACAAGTTTTGGACAGAACCAAGGCCTTGCATGGTCCTCGGACCCAAGCCTCTGGGGAAACCAACTACTTACAAAAGACAATACAAGTTTTGGACAGAACCAAGGCCTTGCATGGTCCTTCGACCCAAGCCTCTGGGGAAACCAACTACTTACAGAAAAATACAAGTTTTGGACAGAACCAAGGCCTTGCATAGTCCTCGGACCCAAGCCTCTGGGGAAACCAACTACTTACAAAGAAAACTACGTTACGTGGATCTTAGAACCTCCCCGAGGAAAACTCTCCATTAACAATCGGGCTAACTCCTGACCTACCGGGACTCTCTAATTTGCCCTCGGACCCTCAACGCCCAAGGGGCCAGTACGAAATGGAGTAACATGTTTCCAAAAACATAATCGAAGTCGCCCGATGCTCGGTCACCCCCTCAAGTGAATTATTTAGAGTTCATCGTTTCTCGGACAGCATTCTCGCACATATCACAGGACGTTCAACCGTTATCTCGGTTAGTTTCCTAAATTTAACTTACTATCAATTATTATTATGCCTGGTAGTATAGGTAAATTAGAACAAGTTGAATCGTGTTTCAAGGGGCTCTTGCCCTAAGTATCGCCGAGAGAAAGCACATACAGGGAGTACACTCATTCACGAGGTGGTGTTGCCAAAAGAACAATACCCAAAACAAGTAGATAAATTTCTATTTTTATTAAAACAAAGAAACAGTACAGCGTACAATGAAAAGCTGAAATCAACCTATGTCAAAGCTCGCTACATAAGCAAAAAGGAAAGATACAAGAAAGTTGTAGAAAGCCGAGGAGGTAGGTCGGAGGATAGGTTGGCTACAGCCCCAAGACCTTATACTTCCTCAACACTTTTACATGCCCATGACTCAGGCAGCAAAAGAAACCCAACTTGAACCTGACACCGTCGAAGGAAAGGTGCAGAGAGTGAGAAGTTGAGGGGCTTTCTCTAAATATTCGCCTGCTGCAAAGCAGAGGCGCTGATGGCGGAGAATCTTTCTTCTGACATACCAAAGTTCTGGCATGAACAGAACCTGCTTCGGATTTTGGCTAAAAGAGGGAGAGGCACTCTTCCCCCTCGGTCGAGATGGAGTATTCTCCTGAACTTGTGCTTCCTGTGCCCATACCATACTATTATAATTCTCGTGAGGACACAGTGCTTCTGCAGCGGAGAGAGTTCTTTCTTCCCAACCCTCGCCTTCAACATATTATGCTAAGGAAGGAGAGCTCCGGATATGGGAGTTATGATGTGGGGAAAAACTAAAAGGATCGGTGTGTATATAAAGCAGCTCTCTCTCCCTCCTATTTATTTGAAAAGACAAGATGATGGCAGTCAACTCACGCGGCGTCCCAAGGAGCACTACAGACAAAGTGGTTTTGGCTCAACTTCCAACGTCAACTGCAACCACGAGATTAAAGGAGCCTCGTAAAGGTGCACCTCGATCCTTGAGGCGTCAGGGAATACTGCGTGGCCAGAGGTTGCAAAAATATCTCTTAATTCGCGGGTTAATTGAATTCGCGGCCCAGGCCCGCTTTGCGTGAAGGCCCAGGGACACCCTGTTTAGCGCCTCGGGAAATACTTGATGAAAGGGAAAATCTGAACTCAAAGTCTTTGATAGAACCTACGGCTTGCATGGTCCTCGGATCCAAGCTAAAAGGGAAAACCAAGTACTGATGCAGACATTAGTCTTGGACAGAACCTAAGGCTTGCATGGTCCTCGGACCCAAGCTAAAAGGGAAAACCAAGTACTGATGCAGACATTAGTCTTGGACAGGACCTAAGGCTTGCATGGTCCTCGGACTCAAGCTAAAAGGGAAAACCAAGTACTGATGCTGACATTAGTCTTGGACAGGACCTAAGGCTTGCATGGTCTTCGGACTCAAGCTAAAAGGGAAAACCAAGTACTGATAAAGACACAAGTCTCGGACTCAAGCCTAAGGGAAAAACCAAGTACATAAGATAAAATGCATAAGTCCTAAACAAAACCCAGGTTTTGCAAAGTCCTCGGACTCAAGCTTCTTAGGAAATCAACTGCTCGAATGAAGAAGTTTCTCGGCTTGAATACTGGAAAAGGTTAAGGCTCGCATGTCATGGAGATGGCAAAATAACCTAATGATCGTCAACCTAAGGAGGCCGTTCATCCGGAGGGTAACATGTCCTCGGATAACTACTTCTTACACCTTATCGAACAGTTAGTCCCCATCACGGCTAATTTTAAGATAAGTCTCGTTTCTCGCTGGTCGGATTATTGTGTTGAATAATAATTTCGTTAAAGTTATCGTGGCATCTTTTTATTAGCGATTACTTTGGCCTTAGTTATCATTGATTCAAATGCTATGCTATTGTGCCGAGCAGTGCTTGCAAATTTATTAAAACAAATAAACAGAACATGCGAAATGGAATAACAATAACTTTTATTAACATAAAAAAACTATTACAACGTACAAAGAAGGGCTTAAACAAGCCTATACAAAAAATGAAATGCTAAAACAGTAACAACATCCGTAATACAAATAAGTAAACCATCAGGTGTCTTCTGAACTCGCCTTCAAAGTCTCTCTGAAATCTCTGCCTCAGTACTGCTCATATCAGGAGAAGAACCTTACATAGAAAAGATGAAGGAGAAGGAAGAAGAATTGGAACACATGGAAGCACTTCAGCAAGCTCTTGTCGCTGAGGAGTGCAAAAGAAAAAGAAGATGAAGGACATGAGCAGGAAGGAGGAGAAGAAGAGGGAAGCAATGAAAAGAAAGTAAAAGGAGCAAAAGAGGGAAAAGGGGAGCCATATTAGGTATGCTCATGAGAGAGCGGATGGAGATGACAAGGGAGGTTTTCGACTCAGTCACACCGGAAATGGAATGTGACGAGCCCCTGCTTCGGATTTTGGCTAAAAGAATGGGGAGGCAAATCTTGAGTCTCCGCCATCCTTGCCCCGACCGGGCCATCTCAAGTTTTGTTAGGACATGACGTTTCTGGGGAAGGAAGGCTTTGTTCATGGCGGATTACTGTAGGGGATGTATTATTGAATATTGAGTAACTAGATGGAGGAAGTGAATTCTGAGAAGAGCCTGAGGGATTCAGATATAAGAGAATCACCTTTTGTCCTCTCTCTTTATATAGGGGAGGGGAACAAGGGTACGTAACACGTTCTGATATCCAAGGAAATCATCGAATAAATGTGCGTCCGTTTCGTTCCTCCACGTTATCAGTAACCGCTTGATTTGGGAGGCCTCGTAAAAGGAAGATATTAAAGGCACACTACGAATAACCAAACGGTATAAACGCATCACGCGCAAATCGAAGGAAACATCTCGTAGACCAGCGCATTCCTTGGGGAGGTGAAAAGTCGCCGACGTTGATCAAGGGCCGAATTTAATGAGCCGCTATAAAGGCTCGGTATTATCAAAACCCACCTTTCCAACCGAGAAGTTGGACAGCAGGGTTTTGAGGGGCTATTGTGGGGCCCAATAGTTTATGGGCCCGGTCTGCTCGTTTGTGGGGAGTCCACAGGCCCAAATTGAAGGAGGCAAGGGCCCAAGCTCCAAATATGGAGCCCAAAGAGGCCCAAAAATACAGCCGAGGACTGCATAGTCCTCGGCAGGTCCGAAGTCCCATGGATGAGGGTGGAATACAAGCAAACTTGAAGGATCAGAAAATATCTCAGGGAAATTATCCTTAGTACCCTTCATTGATATGACGCTGCACCTGACAAAACCGGATTCTTAGGCTTTACTGATAGTCTCCAACAATTTCGGGAGTAGATTGATGGGACAAGTATCAGTCTTGGAAAGGTCGACCCTACACGTGGACGAAGGAAATTGAACGCATGCTAATATAAAAGAAAAATATGCAACCTAACAAAGGAGGCCCAGTCCCTCCGGAGAAAAGGGCAAAAAGGGTGAATACCTCTAAACCATGCATGAACAACTTAACAAAATAACCGCCGAGTAATCACGACTTAGCCTTTCGAACCCACTCTCTACAAATGATATTGTCTGGGCCCATTCACGTGCGGACTCAACTACGGTTGCGGTCCGTTTCGGAACGTGACCCTACAGGAACATTAGTAAATTAATGACTTTTATTTTTAGAAATATGACAATATTTTGGGACATTCCAAAATGGAATAGAGGACAAACAAAGTGGGATGGAGGGAATATATCATTTAAAATGTTAAATAATATGTCACCATAAAAATCTTAAAATTTGTACAAGGCACAGGCCCTTCTCTTTTGTACACTTTTTTCAAATATCTTTCCCAGTATGAAAGCTGTCTTACATTTTCCTTGTGTAGGACTGGAGCTATGGATATCGTTGTAGCCATTGGAAATGATGAAAGTTTCTCACAACCATTTGAGAAAATAGAAAGAAAATCCCTAAAGACAACTTTCCTTGACTCAATTGGTGCCCATGAAATTTTCTCATCCGAGGTAAGCTTGACTTATCAATGTGTCTATAGGATGCCCAAGTATGGTCAATAGGCTTTGATTCTTATTATACACATCCATAGTCTCAGAACCCCCTCCCAAGAGCTCAAGTCAATAGGATATTTTTTCGGTCCATTTGAGATTTAAATTTGTTATTATTATCTTTGGAGAATCATGCGGGATTTAATTATCCTACTGCTTATGTATATTATACACACTCATACATACAGTGTTGTTTCTAGGAATATTTTCTAATGAGATTTTAAATTTGTATTGAAGATGTTAACAATGAATCTCTTTGTAAATAATATTTTCTTACTTCATATTGTTCATTAGGATGATAAGATGAGATCCTTTCTTATAACTTTTGATACGAAGGAAGATTTTTCAAGTCAACTCGAGTTCTCTTAGAAGATGAATTTTAGGTAGGAGATGAATTTTGCACTACACATGACTTCCTTATAAAAAATTTATTCATATATAATACTAGCAAGAAAATAAATGATAAAGTATATATAAGTTCATTAGACATATTGTTTTTTAGTATAATGAAGATATTAATTATTGTTGCTAAAATTGGATCTTGAAAATTATCTATTATCTCATACTATAACAAAGTTATTAAAATTAATTATTGTTGCTAAGTGAACTTTAATAGTTATTTCTTAGAATACTTTAATTTATTATTTATTAGTTTTTTTCTTTATTCTTTTCAATTCTTTTAATTAACAGTTTAACTCAACTTTGACAATTTATTAGTTTTTGTAATTCATTAAGAAGAATTTTTGTCATGCCTTTTCCATTACTCTATTAAGAATTCAGTACAATACAATAATAATAAAAAATAGAATAAAAAATGTATTCACTTCCCGTGCCCACTTCCATTACCTCAAACTTAATTTTCTTTTAATGTTTACACTATACTACTCACTTAATTGTCTTTTTCTGAAATTTAAGATCAACAAATTGCTAAATTTTTTTGTTAAGCTTGCTCTTTTCCCCCAAGATTTTAGATCAAATTGGTTTGTTGTTGAGTTTTTTCTTTTGATTGAAAATGCCAAGATAAAGGTTGAACATTATACTTTTAGCAGTAATTTTAAATTAAATCCTAAAGTTGAAGGTTGTTTCAAATTAAATCCAAAAGGTTTTAATTTGTTAGTTTCAAATCAAATCTTGAACTTCTAAAATCGTATAAATTAATTAAAAATCTCCAATCAAGCCTCTTAAACCAAACTTGAATGTGATTGGTAACATATCATTAATATAATAAAGAAAAATTCTTAGTTTACATGGTACTAACAATATAAAATTTACATTGTTAATACAATGTGCAAGTATAATTACCCGTAAACAAATTTCTGAATTATTTTTTTGCTACGCATACAAAAGTTGGCACATTTGTTCGTGAGGTTTATAATTACTCTTTGTATGTTTTATGTCTCAACTTGTTTAAGAAAGTGTGGGATTGACTTTTCCCTCTTGGCTTCTTCTTACAGATGTGGAGGGCAGCCCTTGCAGAGACAGTGGCAACCACCTTCTTTTTATTCACACTCACGACATGCCTTCTCTCATGCTATGAATCTAATGTCACTGACCCCAAGCTGCTCGTCCCATTTGCGGTGTTCATCGTTGCTTTCTTCTTCCTCTTTACCATGTTTCCTCTAACCGGGGCCTTTTTGAATCCATTGCTCACATTCATTGCAACCCTCAAGGGTGCTATATGTCTTGTACGTGCATGTGTTTTTTTCTTGGGGCAATGCCTTGCCTCTATAATGGCCATCTACTTATTGAAGTGTGCGATGAGCCATGATGCACTAGAGAAGTACATGTTAGGTGGTTGCACTATCAATGATAATGGCTCTGGTATTAGCCTGGGAACTGCACTGATGTTAGAGTTTGTGTGTACCTTTATTATCCTCTTGGTTGCTGTTACAGTGGGATTTGACAAGAAAAGGAGCAAAGAACTTGGGGCGACTATGGTTTGTATTCAGATAGCAGCATCATTGGCCTTAGCAATTTATGTGTCCAGTGTGGTAACTGGGAAGATTGGCTATGCTGGTGCTGGACTGAACCCTGCAAGGTGCTTTGCCTCAGCATTGCTTTTTGGAGGTCCATTGTGGCATGGACAATGGGTATTCTGGTTGGGACCCTTTCTAGCTTGCATTGTTTATCATATTTTCTCTAAGACCCTACCTAAGGAGGGTTTGGTCAATGATGGAAAGTATGAGATTATAAAGGTTGCAAGGGCTTGTATTGGAGCAACTGGCTCTAACAAATACAAATCTGCAACTGTTAAGGCTGAGGAAAAGCCTCCCTGTATCCCTGAAACTGTTGACAAGGATGTACTTGCCCTATACCCTTTTTAATGAAATGTATATCTCTCTCAAAAAATAAAATCCCATACAACGCTTTTAATAAGACATTTATTTAAGACTTCAAATTTGGTTCATATAAAACTTTCTTTTCTATTGGCTCAAGGCTGGTCCTGTTAATGAAAAGACTTCTTGTTTAGCAGACGTTTACTTTATCAATTAAAAGATAAAATCAAAAATGCTCTTCCATTTTCCCCAAAATTCAAATAACATCTGAGATCATCTATCTTTTATAAGGTTGTGATAAACTGATTAGCACAAAGAAAGAAGGGGTGGATGACCATGATAATTCTTGGCTCCACAGCCTTCTATATTTGCATGTCTAAAGCATATATACCATTAGCGCACACACTTTAACTGCACAATACATAACTTATGCTAGTAATCATTACACTAATCAAAATTTTATTGTTATTTATTATTATTTTTTTTTTCCTGTTACCCTTGATTTATTGAACACAACGCTGCAATGTATATTACTGGGAAGATGGCTGCAAAAGTGAGGAAGAAGAGGCAAGGGGCTCGTGCACCACTGAATTTGTAGAAACTGAAATCGTATTTCCCTCTAATTGCAACATGATACTCCCCAGGATTTCAGTCAATAATTTCTTGAACTCATCTTCTTTAACCAGCTTCCCATCATCCGCATTAATCATCTGAAAGACATCAGCAACAACCTTGTCCATCTGCATAAATTAAAGACCAAGTTCATCACATGTTAATTATTGTGTTAAGGCAGACGAGGCTTACTTATAAAAGCAAAAAATGATGAAACTGGTAAGCACTTAGACTTGTGGCAGTGATTGTACGTAATTGTAGAGCTTAGACTCCAAACCTTAGGTATCAGCCTACCATACAACCCTTTTTTTACCCTTTCTTAAGCAAGATGGATCTGATACATGTGGCATCTTACTCATAATAGTGTATTCACCTTAAAGGCTACAATTCTTTGAAGTACTTATTCAAGAAATCAATCAACATGTGACATTTTGATTTATGCAAAGATAAATTAAGCTGAAGCTCTTAAAACATTGAAGCTGAAGATAAGTGATCTGTGACTAGAGCAGCATACCTGGTCAACTGCACCAATTGGAGGTAGACCAGCTGATGGGGACACCACATCCAGCACCACACGAAGATACTCCTTGGACATTTTTCCATTACGATCTCTTGGCACATTTTCTAAAGCTGCATTCAAGGTCTGCATTGCATAATAGATTGTAATGCTTCTTTCCCATGAGTAAAATGTGCACTATGGAATTTATGTCAACAAATACCAAAAATTTATCTAAAGAAAAATCGACTATTGAATTGGAATGAGTGAAATAAGATGTGTGTCAACAATATAAACCTTGTCTAATTCAAATTTGTTGGATAATAATCTCTTAATGCCACTTCCATCAAAGGTATTTTCACTATGGGCAACAATCACAGGCTGCTCCTTGAGATGTTGAGCTACACGCTCTGCTACTTTCTTAAATTCCACCAAGAATGCTTCTTGAGAGGCAGGTTTGTGCCAGTCATGACCAGCACAGGCTTGCAATGCTGGTTCCACAATGTTGTCCAAAACCTACAGAACGAAAAAACCCAGTAATTGGAAAAAGAAAAATGATATAAGAGTGCAGCTATTAATATAACCTGTGTACTAAAAACCCACATTTAGGCAGCATGAATGCTTTAGAGTTGTAGGATGATGCTTGCCACCACGTTGAAGATGGACTAGTACAAGAAGTGTAACACTTTCCATTGATGATCTTCCTATTCTAATTATAACTATGTTGATACTGAATAATGAATTTCAGTTCAATAGTTTAAGAATAAATTACCCAAGGGTCTGAAGAAGGAGGCATTCCTTGATCAACACTAAGTTTTTCGAAAGCCTGGATTAAATGGTCACGGAGGGATCTGTCAGGTGACTCTATCTGTGAAAATATGGACACAATCTCAGCTTCAAAACTTGGGCCATTGATGAATTCAAGGAGATCTTCCCCATCAATCCGGAGGATCACAACAGGATCTCGCTTCAAACCAGCAGCCATGCCTAATAGAATGTCTGAAAGAACTTCTTTGAACTCAGTCTTGCTCACTGTTTCTTGTTTGCCATGTGTGAATTCACTCAAGACCTGTATAATTTAAGGTCACTCTTAGTTCACAGTTGATGCAAACATAAGAAGGCTCTATTTTGTATACTTAATTGATAAGCTTAATATGCTTGAACTATCACTGTTGAAAAAAGTCTAATGGTATTCTAATATTGTTTGAGCTCTTGACCAACAATTTAAATATGAACATTAGAGAGTACTAGAGGTGTTTAGTTGTGTCCCATATGGACTAAAGTACACCATATGCAGGACCACAGAATAAATTGGCAGATAACAGGACAGTAGCATCAAAAGACAGGACAAGTGCGAGCTTCAGTTAGCTTAATTAGAAAAGTCTCTTATTGTTGAATGAGAGACTTAGGATCATCAAATTCTACCTACACCAAAAAGGAAGTTCATTGGTGTGTTGGCCTGAGAGTGAAGAGCAATCGTTATGGGGTGAGTGTTATTGGCTCAAATTCCATAGTATGAAAAAATATATATAACAAGTACTTCTAAGTTCTATCCTTTATACTAACCAATTAAGAATTATAAGTTTAAAGTATTCAAATTCTATTTCATCCTAGGTGGATCTCCACTAGATTTATCAGCCTAAAAAGTAAAAACGCCCTTTTAGGTTACTCTCCAACTCACACACTTTCTCTTTTTTATAAAGTCGGTAAGGTAGTCTTAGGTATAAAACTAAAAGAGAGTGAATAATGTAAAATAATATTATGTTGACCCAAGACCTGGGCCGGGTCTCTCTGTTTCATGAGCATGAGAGAAATGGTCCATTGCTTCCTTTTTTACCACGCGCCTAACTGGTGTGGTGACATTATTTTAGAATTCGTGCTTACAATAATAATAATCATTGGGTCAGCCACAACTGTAGCAAATTAGGTACAAGATTATTGCTTCCAAAAAGAAAAAAGGTAGGAGTACATAATTATTGCTTTTCCACAAAGCAACTTCATTGTAGACATTTTTGCTTGTCCCCGCAGAATTGGTATTTGGTTTAGATATTTCTGGGGTTTAATTAGCTTATTGTTTATGAACAGTTTATCAAATGATTCAAATCTAACCTTTTCTAATTACAAAAACACTTTTACACACTTCTACAATTAAGCAAATAAATTGGAGTAATGATATGAACATAATATATGTTTCAACTGCTTATATGGTCTATAGTAATTGGAGCAATATCACTCACCTTGATCTGACAGGCTATGTCAACCACTATGAAAAAAGTTGGTGGAAAATGCTATCCCCTATAGCAATGCTTATTAAATAAGCCAAACCAATTGCACACTTATTATTGACAATTATGCCAAGTGCCGACTTTGCGCACATCTAAATATTCGTGTGTGATAAAGTCCAAAGAAAAGTTATAGTTTTCCACTACATTCGTCACTAGATTCCTCATAAAAAAGAGTAGAAAAAGAACAAAAGTAAAGTTGGAAAAGAAAAGCTCAACTGAAGAAAAGAAAAGTCCCACAAAACCGACAAAGTTGAACCATAGGTTGGATGCTTCTCGAGCTAACTAGATATGGAAATGTCGAGAAAATTGGTTTTCCACTTTTCCTATACATGGCCTCAAGAAGGCAAGTACAACCATCACTCTCTTGAAACTTGGATCATATCAACAAATAAATACTTCTATAGACCATTTTTTTTAAGGATTAGGTTTATTCATAATAGTTTTTGGTGCAACTTGCAAAGTGGTGATGTCCTTGATTAAATTAAGTCCAGAGACAGAGAATATTGCTACATCCTAGAACAATGTGAACTAAACAGAGTCATAGAAGAATGAAAACAAATTCAATAACTCTAATTTATTGAAGATAATGAACTAGTAGGACTTATAGAATACCGACAACACGTAATCGAGAGCTCTTTAGTCAAAGCATATACGTGCCACCCTTATCTTCTGCGTAAGCTAATTTGAAGCTCGCAAAACAATGGATGAGTGACATGTGTTTTCCCTTTGTTTTTTTTGAGACAACAAGAACTTCGTCACAAAAAATTGACCACATATCACCGTTAACATGTTCATGAGTGTGATAAATAGGTTCATTTTCTTTGTTTAATACTTGGTTGAAAACCTTACTATGTTGATTTTTGATCAGCTTAATTCTAAACGGCCACAAATCCCTTCACGATTTTGGCTCAAAAACAAGAAGAGAAAAGAAAACAGAAAAGGACCACATGCCCCATTACTCAATTTATTAAAAATAATGTACATATTTGTCTGCCACATATTCCTCTTTATCTATATGGGCTTGCATGTGACATGTGTGCAAAAGAGTGTCAAATCCTTACCAGAACTAGAGACATCTTTATTGTTTATTTTGACTACTATCTAATCCACCTAAACAATGGTGTTAAAAAGATAAAAACCATTTAACATAAGAAGCAAAATCACATAAACTGAAACAATTAACATGCACTAATTGTTGGGAAAGAATGCTCAATGAAATCAATCTATTTTATAATTCAGATTAAATATTAGTATAAATTTAAGGTTAAGCACCACGTTTTCATTGGAAACAACACGAGATGTCAGTTAAGTATATAGATTAAAAATGTCCTAAGATTAAATTTTTTGAACTTTTTTTTTCTCACTTGGCGTCACACTGAAGAACACAGAGGATCAAAAGCAAGGAAAAGTTAAGAGAAATGAGACACAAACCTCAGAATAAATGTGATCAGAATCAGGAGAAGAGCCCTGAGCAGGCAAACCCAAAGCAACACCAATATCAGCCACAGCAGGCTGGAGCTCCTTCACAGAAAGCTTACCATCTCTATCTTTATCCAACTCCTGGAACTTATGGTCCACGAAATTGCTAAACACCTGCTCGTTCTCAACCAACTCCATTATATCTGAACCGTCCAGAACCTGTCCATGTTCTACGCTTTTCTTCTTGGGTGTGCCTGTTGGAGTCTCCATTCACTGGCTTTCTTTTTTTCGGTGTGGGATTAAGCTATGCTTTCTTGTGAGTCTTGTGAGTTTTTTTTGTATGTGTGTGCGCTTTTTGGCTCTGAGTCTCGTGAGTTAGACACGAGTTAAAGTGATTGAGAGAGTTGCTTTGGTCTGGTGGGTGATAAGAGGCTGCCTTTGCTTACTATGGATCATCAAAATTGGCCTTAAATATGTGAGAGAGAAAGAGAGAGAGAGAGAAGAGGTGGGTGAGTTTTCTTAAGGGCATGTTTGATTTCCTCTTCAAACCGCATTTATGAGCTTATCCAAAAAAAAAAATTGTAAATTTGTAAATGTGTGATTTTAAAAAATAATTAAAATTGAGTGATCATGTTTTGACCCTAATATGACTTATTACTGATTTTAATAGATTTAAATTTAACTGAATGGTTGTTTCTCAAACAAAAAAATAATAATAACTAAATGGTTGATTAGTAATGCAACAAATAATTAATCAATTCACACACAAAGACAAGATATGTTGAAAAACATCTGGAGGCCACATCTAGTAAACCGTTTCCACTATGAAAATAGTTGCGATATAAAACTAGTTACAAAACCTCTAGAGTTCGTAAAAGTTCTTATATCCAAGCTCTCAACCCCTGCTAGCACCAATAACTTCTCATCAATAGATTTCAGCACGAATGTTAATAGGTAATCACAATTTGATCTTTTAGACACTTCAAAGTCACTGGAAGATTCCTTAGATCCTTTATGTTTTCCAACACCAATCCAATGCACTCAAGGTATCACAAGGTATTTGGATGGATTATCCTATCAAAGGTATGTAAGTTTAGGGAGGGTGAATGTGTGGAGGCTACAAGGTTTTTTTTTTTAGGGTGTGGATAGACTCTCCCCTCGTTCGTTTCTAAAATTATGATTTAAATTTAATTCTTAACTCAACCACAATTGAGGGTTAGTTGACTATAGGGATAATTAGGAAAGTTAAAATGGAAATCCCTAGGCAATCTCACTCAACCAAGTTTTGGTTTATCAAAAAAAAAAAACAAGTTTTGGGCAAATTTCAAGTGAACCTTTTTGTGTAACTGAAATTGAAATCTTGATAATCTCACCCAAAATCTAGCTTGACACCATGAACCTCGGTTGGCTGAAATTCCTTTTGTAGCACTTGAATATTCTTTTGTTCTTCAACCTTAATGACTTGATGCAATTACAACTAAAATGAATTGAAGACATGAAAAATTTGCACATACAATTGAAACATTTGACGCAGATTTTGATAGAAAAAAAACTAACCTAAAAAAACTGTTATGAATATACAATCTAAAAGAAAAACAAGGTTTAAGTGATAGTCTAGTAGCAATGACATCTTTTGTGATGTCCTACGTATGTAATTCGATTCTCACCTTTCCTTCTTCTGGTTTCTATTTACCCCTAATTCAAACATTTACTCTACATAGTTTAGTCAAAAACAATGTAAATTCTTGCCATATATAATATAATCAAGAACAACCACAATATCTTTATTATGAATAGGAGTGGCCCAACAAATTTGGAGGCCTAAGGAGAACTATTTAAATAGGACCTTTTTGATATCACTTAAATAATATTTAACTAGTATTTAATATCATAATTTTTTTATTAAAAAAATCCATTATTTTCATTTTGTAATATGCTTTTTTTTAAAAAAATACAAAAAAAAATTACCAAATGATGCAGTAACAAATGTGATTAGTGATACTTCAAGAAGATAATAAACAAGCATTTGAATGAATGATATTAGAGATATTATAAATTTTATAACATGTGAGGTTTACAAAGATGTATCAACAATCACAAAAAGTAATTTAAAAATGCATTTCATAGATTGTTGACGTTCACATATTATATTAATTGTCACATCAATTTGTAAAGGTTTTTGAATAAATTAATAATATTTCTAATAATTTCTTATATCAAATTTGTTTCTTGTGATTAGTACATATATTTATAAGACCTATATATTTAAAGTTGTATTATCTCTAATATTATTCAATTTTTTAGAACTTCTTAAAAATGTGAAAAAAATTATAAAACTAAATTTATCTCCCAATATCTTTAAAAAAATATATCAATATATGCCCCAAAATTTAGGGAACTTGCTCTAATAGAAGCCCTAAGTATGGCCTAAGTGACCTAGGCCGGCCCTGATTATGAACATGTTTTCCACGTTACATTTTCATGTCCCTTTCAAAACACACCCCACAAGAAAACGAGTTATTGTGTTGTTGAAAAAATAGAAGCAAACACAGCCTAGACTGAGAGTCGTGGCCATGATTGTGTGTGTGGTTAGGACACGTGGGGCGGTATGGGATACTCAATAATTTTTTTTATTATTTATTTTAAAGAAAGGTTTGGCTAAGCCTACAAGAGTCTAGAATTCTTTTTACTTTGGTCGGCCCGTAGGTGAAGGAAACGTGGCTATGACAGGCTAATCTATTCTGACTTCGAGTGCGTAATTGGCACGTATTTTTGGTTACGTGGCCCTCCCCCAATGAAGTAGGGACAACATAGTTGGCTGATCCTGTGGCTGGCTTAGGCGCTAATAAAGGTACCAGTCATTGTTGTCTTGTCGACTTCAGACTCAGAGTTTCTTAACTTTTTTGGGTGACCGGTTGCTACTGTTTCAAATTTTTAACTTAAGTTAACGGTGGTAACTGTACAAAAATTTTCATAATTATTGTTAGACAAATCGTATTTGGAACCCTATTGCATTATTTAGAGCGTGTATAATTTGTGCATGTAAACGAATATATTTAAAAATAATTAAAATTATATATATGTATAAGTTTAAATTATACATGATGTTCGAATTATAATTTAGATATTTTTTATGGCATAAATTTCTATTATATATAATAGTTTCTCATTTATGATTTAGAATTTTATTCGAATTTGTAATCCTTGGTTTTTGGACCCAAATAATTCATTTATAACAAAAATGTAAAAATTAGATTAGAGGTGTAGCGCAAAATTGATCCTCAATTGAAATTTCATTTATAATCTAATTAGATTCAGACTTTTCAATTTTTGCACCTAATAATTCACTTAACACAAAAATTTTAAAATTAAATTGAACATGTGACACAAATTTGGACTCAAATTTAGAATCTTATTGAACTTTCTTTAAGTTTTGACTTTAACTATATGTATAAACTATATAATCTCATTTGTTATAAAAGAAAAATATTATGAAAAAATTTCTCTCTAAATTTATTGTTCTTACTTAATTGATGTAAGATTTCTATCATTTTAAATTTTATAGATTGAACGGTACAAATTTTATTATATAAGATTTATAATTAATGCTTCAAATTTTAAATACAAAAAAAAAAAATCCATAAATTTTTATTATATAATTGATGTCATCAATCATATTAATTGCTACTTTAGTTTATAAAATTAGTAATGTGAGGACACAATTTGTAACGACCCATAATCATGTTGGGTTCGCTCATAAAAAGGCCCAAACAATATCATTTATAGAGCGTGAGTTTGAAAGGCCAGGCCTTGGTCACCAGACAGTGGTTTTTTCGTGGTGTTCATACATAATTAAATCGTGTTCGCTCTAGGAGTCTTTCTCCTGGAGACGGGCTGGGAGGCTCTGGTTTTTGGCCATTTTTTCCAACCTCCCTTTCCGGATTGCTTGTTCCTCTTTTTATATTAGTCTGCACTCCTTCTTCTTCGTCCACGTGTAGGATCGACTTTTCCACGACTGATACTTGTCCCATCAGCCCATACCCAAAGTGGTTGGGGGTGGTTGTAAAAGTTGAAGAGCATGGCTCTGTCAGGTGCAGAATGCTTTATTGCAATTCTGGCAACCTTTTACTTGTGCTGTTCCGCACTGTGATCACTCTTCCTTTTAGGGGCATTTATGACATGCCGAGCAGGAGCTTGTCCTCGGCCATTTCCTTAGACCGTCCTCAACTCTCATGGTGCGTCCTCTGCCCTGTATCTCATCGGCGTAGGCCTTGGGCCTTAACATGAAATGGGCTGGGGTCACAAACTTCCTGGCCCCACAAGTAATAAACTCAACTCAACTAAAATTAGAAACGGTTACTTTATCATAGTCATAAAAGGATTGTAATACAACGGAAAATTTTTAGGTATTTTTGGAATATAGTGAAATAGTGTTCATTTCTCTCACATTTGTGGTAGAGTTCATTGTGAAATTAATAAGTAGATCCCACCATGAATGTAAGAGGAAAGACACCATTTATTATGTTCTGAAAGTAGCTAAAGATTACTCTAATATAACTGTAATGTCTTACTTCATTTTCATCATTTATATGCAAGCTTTGTCAACATTATGGAATATGACTTGGCTCGGTTGTCCTTTTTGGTTTTAGGATGACATTCTTTATAACGTTTCAATTTTTTTTTTTTTTTTAAATTAACAATTGCTTTGAGTTGATAATTTAATGTATAGTGGTTTATCTTAGATAGATTATCTATATTATGTTTTTTGCTAAACAAAGAGAAAGGTAAAGGCTCATAAAAAAAAAAAAAAAAGGTAAAGGAAAAAATTTGGCTCTTAACATATTTGGACTAGTATAATTTATCCTATACTTCTTCAAAAGTTAGCATGGTTTTTTTAGTGGACTTTTTAGTTTGCTTGTCTGTTAGAACTTCATATCCTAACAATTAAAAAGCTTATCTAGGTATTGTTTTAAGTACGTGGCTTTTTTAGTGAGTCATGTGATTTATTTAAATAATAAAAATAAATAGTCTTATGAGTTGTAATGGAATAAAAAAAAAAAAAAAAAGCTTCAAACATATTTAAAGCAGAAGTTTAATATTTTTATACAACAAATTTTGTCTCAATTTTACACAGCTAATCATGACTGATTGTTCATCACTACACAAAATACTCTCTACTTATAATTTGTTAGATGATATTCTATAAGGGTAAAATTTGAATCTAGTGTTCAATTGTATTAAACTCATTATAATAGTAACATGTGTTTGAAAGTAGACACGTATTATTAGTCTAATGAGTCAATTATAACCAAAAACTAGACCCAAACTAAGTTTATTTTATAAGTGGGTTTCAGTTAGCTTAATTGATAAAGTTTCTGATAGTTGTATAAAAGATCTGAGATTTAATCTCTGCCTACACAAAAAAAGTAATTAGTGTCTTAGTCTGATGATAAAGAACTATTATCAAGAACGGACGCCATAAATTAAAACTCTCACTAAAAAAAAAAGAAAAAAAAAATTCATTTTATAATTATCCTATTCATATGAGACGTGGGACTTACGCTTGTGGTATCTGGTATGGGGCAAATGGGCTATCATGCGAGAGAGATTTGTATCTTATATGTAACCCCTTTCCGACCATTGACTACATATATTTGACCACTTTGACCTCCTACTTTAAGGGATGTGTCAAACTTTTATTGGCTCAAAACTTATTATAGCCTGTAGAAGGTGTCGTCCTACTAATCACTTGTTAACACGGGTCGCACCAGGGGTGGCGTCTTCCACATTTTCACCAAATTTTGGGCTGGACTTTCTACCAAATGATTTTTTTTTTTTTTTCCCTTTGCTGGCCATCAAATCAAAACTTCAGCATTGGCATTCCTCAATCCTCATCTCTCTCTTAAAAAATTATTATATAGTTCCTCACTTTCTTTCTCTTTGACAATAAATTAAACCCTTGTTATTTCAAAATTAACAAATTAAACTTTAAAGTTTTAAATATTAACAAATGAAATCCTATAATTTCGAAAGTAATAAATTAAACACTAAGATTTTAGAAAATAACAAATTAAACATTTACCATATATTCAAATTCAGACCCAATACATAGATTTAATTTCTTATTTTTTTAAATTTTAGGATTTAATTTGTTACTTTTGAAATTATAGGTTTTAATTTGCTATACCCCCTAAACTATATAAGGTTTAGAAAGCAATTTACCAAAGAAAACAAGTTCAACATGCCAAAAAAAAAAACTATTTTAACTCTAGTAGCTTTAATTTTAGAAGTTAAAAGTGTTTTTTGTCAACACAAAGAAAGAAAAGAAAAGGAAAATGTTCCCCACCCCAAATCAACTTGTTTTTCGATGATTAGACTACAAGTTTTTTGTTGACTAGGGTGGCATTTGGATTGTGTTTATTCTTCCTGCATCTGCATTTTTTTTTTTTTTTTTTTACCAGTGCCTCTTGCACTGTCCATGGGACATGAACAGTACATTAAGGGTCCGTTTGGAAGTTTATAAAGGAATGGAATGGAATGATCATTAAAGGAATGGAATGGAATGGAATGGAATAGAATGGAATGGATTTAGTAGGGAAAGGAATGGAATGGAATGTGATTTAAAAATCTTGTTTGGATGTTATAAAATAAAGGAATGGAATAGAATGGAAAGTAAGTAACACTGTTTGAGAGTGACATTGGAAGGAATGGAATGGAATCATTTTATAATAACATTACTATTATACCCCTCATTTTAAAGAACATAAAAAATAATCAATGAGAACTTATAATTGCTTTGAAATGCTTAGTATTTAGTGGATGATGTGAAACTAGTTAGCCACAATTGGGTCTGTGTTAGATTATTGAATTACAATATTATTTTGTCAAGGTAAATAGATTGTATCACGCTAATCAATAATTTAACAGACGAAGATAATGGCATGAAAAATTAACAATAGTGCAATTTCTTTATTTTTCAATTTGCAAATTTTTTTTAGGGGCTGCTAGTTTTAGATTGGATCTTTTTTGGCTGGTATGCTTTACAATGGATTTGATAATTTAATACATCTCCATCTCCCAATTTCATTAAGGAAAAAAAAATTATTGTAGCTAAAAAACAAGTTATGTATATTTCTATGTTGTAAAGTAATTCACGCATCACATATTTATTCTCAACAAAATAAATATTGTCTAACAATGCAAACAAATATCTTTAAAAAAAAAACTCCAGTAATGAGTCATGCCAAAACAAAACAAAATAACATAATCCATTCCAAAACTAAGGTTGGCCAAAAAATCCCATACTTTTTTTAATTTTTAGGCCTAGACATCAGTGTCAATAAGACACATTTGCGCTCATGATCTGGGCAACCAAAGAACATCTTTTTATATGTTGAATTTTCCATCAAAAATATGTAGGCCTCAGGCATAAAAAAATTTATATTAAAAATAATCTACTCCAACTTATTAAAGTTCTAAACTACTATTATTTTAATTAAAATACTTTTCATTTTATTTTCTTCTCATTTAAAATTTTTTTTACTCTTGTTTTTTTCTTAACCACACACCTGTCCTTGTACACTAGCTTTAACATCTTAATAAGTTGTAAACAAATGCATAAAATATATTATGTATATATTTTGTTTAGATAGAATGGGAATTGATGTTGATAAATTATAACATAGATTGATGGATAGAAAAGGGAACTATCTTGGTCTGATATTTGGTTTTGTTATTTGCATTGCAAGAATTCTGTTGTGATTTCATGAATAAGTAGTGGGCAAGAATTCTGTTGTGATTTCATGAAAAAAAAGGCTGATATTAAAGGGGTATTTTAGGGATTTTAACAAAAATTTCATTAAACCTAAATTCATTCCCTCCCATTCCTCCCAATTTTGAGGGGAACAAAAATTTGAGGTTTTGAGGGAAAATGGAGGAATGAGCATTCCCTCCTAATCATTCCATTCCCTCCCACTTAAACTCCCAAACAAGGGAATGGACATTCCATTCCCTCTGTTAAAACTCCAAAACAAGAGAAGGGAAGAATATTCTAAAAATATTCCTTTTATTCCATTCCATTCTCTCCTCCCAAACGGAGCCTAAGGCAAATGTATAGTGTTTAGGGGAGTGAACAGTAACCCTTTTTTTTTTTAATTGTTTTCAGCAATAAATTTTCAGTTTTCAACAAAATAAGCGGTATCCAAATACACCTTAGATGTGAGTTTGGATAACACTGAGAATGAAATTTTTAGTTGCGTTTGGCAAACGTTTGAGAAACCAGTTGTAAGGGCAAACGTTATGCACCTAATAGTGACATTATGATAATTTTAAGGAATATAAGGTGTGGCCTCATTTTAAGGAATTTTATTTGTCCTTTTTTTTTTTACTTATTTATTTATTTTTAATTTAGGAATAATGTTATTAATGATATTTTGAAGAGTAAAAAGTTGGAACAATTTACAAAATAATATTTTTTTAGTATTAATTGATTAAATTGATATTATTATCTCGAAGTTGTTTGGGATATAAACATTTATAAAAAAAAAATCATATTTTGGAAACACAATATCATCACTTATAAATTATCATCCTTGCAAATAATAAGACAGAAACTACCACCTCAAAAATTATGAAATTTATTGTATACACTATACTCCATTATAATGTTATCCAAATAAGCTACAAACATTCGAATTTCATATACTTGCACCCGGAAGAAACATTTGCTCAATGGAAAAAAACAAAGGTGACATTTGATTGTGCTCTACAACTTGTGCACGAAGATTAGGAGTGAATTTTGCATCCCATATTTTTAGGTAGTTTATTTGTTGAGAAGTGAGACAAAAAGAAACAAGTTAACTTATTTTCAAAAGAGTTAGTTTATATATCTATTTACTAAAAAATGAGACAAAAAAGTGAAAATAGACGAGACTGGCTAAAAAAAATTTGCTACCAAAGAAACACTAAGAATTGCATCAACCACCATTTCTTTCTTATAAAGAGTGAGCTGAGTCGCTTCACAATTAATAACATATTTGGTATATAGTAATAGATACTACCAAATGTGCTTTAAGTATGTGAATAACTTAAAGATAAGATAAAAGGTGATTTGTTTCTCTAAAAAAAAAAGGTGATTTTAAGTGAATAAGACCATTTTAATCAAATATAATTCAACTTATTTACTTATAATCATATTTTGTCTCACCTTAAAGTAAATAAGCTAGTCAAAGGTAGGGATGGCCATACCCATTGGGTAATGGATATCCTATCCTACCTGATTCAAATGTTTTGGATAATACCCGGTTCTTCATGGGTAGAACCTAAACAGGTAAGGTATGGATATTACTCGAATAGATCGGGTAGGGCATGGATAATTATCCATACCCGACCCGTTAAAAAAAAAAAAAAAAAAAAAAAAAAAACCCTAAGTCTCTCACTTTCAGTCACACACACACACTCTCTCTCTCACCTGAGCATCCATCCTCACCATCACTCTCTCTCTGTTTCTCTCACCCGAGCCTCCATGTGTTGAGATTTGTTATTCTAGATGTTAGGTTGCTTTAGTGGTTTGTTACCACTTTGTCAATAAATCCCTATTGTTCAGGGGTAGTTATTTGATTGATTTAGTCTTACCACGTTTTTAGGATCTGATTAAACGTGGGCTGTTATTTTTCTTGTTTTTCAAGCTTTGCTTTGTAAGGCTATAAAATAGCCAAGTTTACTCTTCAATAAAACAGAGAGATTTCTCCCAAAATTTCCTTATTATTTTCATAAGCTTTTCTGATTCTTAACATTTGGTATCAGAGCCCCATCACAGGGCCTAGTTAAAATTAGAAGCAGCAGTCTTCTACATGTGTAGTGATTAAAGTAAGATGACAGAAAGTTCTTTTGTGTAGCCAGCAGTTCCGAAGTTTGATGGCCATTATGATCATTGGGTGATGCTCATGGAAAACTTCTTGCGTTCTAAGGAGTATTGGGGCTTGGTGGAGAATGGGATTCCTGCAGCAGCAGAAGTTCTCACAGATGCTCAGAGGAAGAACATTGAAGATCAGAAGTTGAAAGATTTGAAAGCAAAGAACTATCTATTTCAAGCAACAGATCGTTCGGTCCTGGAGACAATCCTCAACAAGGATATAGCAAAGAACATATGGGATTCTTTGAAGCAGAAGTATCAAGGTACAACATGAGTAAAGCGTGCTCACTTGCAAGCTCTCCGGAAGGAGTTTGAAATTCTTCACATGAAGGCAGGAGAATCTGTGAATGAGTATTTTGCTCAGACCCTTTCCATAGCCAACAAAATGAAAGCAAATGGTGAGGACAAGGGAGATGTTGCTGTAGTTGAAAAGATTTTTGAGATCCATGACTCCAAAGTTTGATTATGTTGTGTGTTCCATTGAGGAGTCTAAGGATATAGACACCTTAACCATTGATGAGTTGCAAAGTAGCTAGCTTGTGCATGAACAACGAATAAGTTCTCATGTGGAAGAAGAACACGCTTTGAAGATTACTCATGGAGATCAACCTAGAGGAAGAGGTTGACGACGTGGAAGTTTCAGAGGAAGAGGAAGGGGACGAGGCAGACAAAGCTTTGACAAGGCCACAGTGGAGTGCTATTACTGTCATAAGCTTGGGCATTTTCAATGGGAATGTCCAAGCAAGGAGAAGGAAGCCAACTGTGTTCAGACTGAAGAAGAGATGTTACTGATGGCTTGTATTGATATGAATAAGGTCAATGGAGAAGATATGTGGTTCCTTGACTCGGGATGTAGCAATCATATGTGTGGAAAGAAGGAATACTTCTCGGATTTTGATGAAAGTTTCAGAGTTTCTGTGAAGCTGGGCAACAACTCAAGTATGGTTGTAATGGGAAAGGGCAATGTAAGGCTACAGATTAATGGAAGAGCAAATATTATCACAGGAGTATTTTATGTGCCGGAGCTGAAGAACAATTTACTAAGTATTGGGCAATTGCAAGAAAAGGGGCTTAACATTCTGTTTCAAGGTAAAAAGTGCAAAGTGTTTCATCTTGAAAAAGGCTTAATAATGGAGACGAAGATGGCTTCAAATCGGATGTTCATACTGCATGCTATATCTCAGCCTATAGCATCTACTTGTTTCAACACAATCACAGAAGATATGGTGCAACTTTGGCATCATAGATATGGACACTTGAGCTTTAAGGGCTTAAAGACTCTTCAGCAGAAGAAGATGGTGAATGGTTTACCACAGTTTAAGTCTCCCTCAAGGCTATGTAAGGCTTGTTTAGTTGGGAAGCAACAAAGGTTCTCATTTCCAAGGAAAAGCACCTGGAGAGCTTCACAAATTCTTCAACTGGTGCATGATGATGTTTGTGGACCAATCAAGCCCATCTCAAATGGCAAGAAAAGGTATTTAATTACTTTCACTGATGACTTTAGTAGAAAAACATGGGTTTATTTTTTGATAGAAAAATCAGAAGCCTTAGCTGTTTTTATGAGTTTTAAGATACATGTTTAGAAGGAGACAAACTCGTTCATTAGAGTGTACTGATCGAGGAGGAGAGTTTACATCACAAGAGTTCATCAATTTTTGTGATGTAAATGGCATACGAAGACAATTGACAACTGCCTACACACCACAACAGAATGGAGTCACAGAACGGAAGAATAGAACTATTATGAATATGGTTCGCAGTATGATTTCTGAAAAGCAACTTCCAAAAAATTTCTGGCCTGAAGCAGTCAATTGGACAGTGCATGTCTTGAACCAAAGTCCAACAGTGGCAGAGAAAAACAAGACACCAGAAGAAGCTTGGAGCGGAGTCAAGCCTTCAGTTGAGCATTTTCGAGTTTTTGGATGTGTCTCCCATGTTCATGTGCCTGATAGTAAAAGAACTAAGCTGGATGATAAGAGCTTAAGTTGTGTTCTATTGGGAGTTAGTGAGGAGTCCAAGGCTTATAGGCTCTATGATCCAGTTTCACAAAGAATTATAATAAGTAGGGATGTTGTATTCAAAGAAGACAAGAATTGGGATTGGGATAAGAAATATGAAGAATCCATTGTGTGTGTGACTTGGAATGGGGTGATCTTGAGGAGGAAGCAGCTATGTTTGATGACAATGAAGAGGGGAGCGAATCTAAATCTGATCCTGAAGCTAATGTAGACGCAGCCGAAGAGAATTTTTCCTCATATTCCTTGACTGAAGAAAGCTCTCCTAGCTCGAATGAAGGGAGGAATAGGAGACCACCAATCTGGATGAAAGACTATGAAACAGGAGAAGGCATTTCTGAAGTAGAAAATGAAGCTCATTTGGCCATGTTTGCAACTACTGATCCTATTCACTTTGAAGATGCTGTGAAAAGTAGGAAATGGAGGAGAGCCATGGATTTAGAAATGGAAGCAATAAACAACAATGATACGTGGGTAATGACGGAGTTACCTAAGGGAGCAAAGAAGGTTGGAGTGAAATGGATTTATAAGACCAAGTTTGATGAAAAATGGAGAAGTTGACAAATACAAGGCTAGGCTTGTAGCGAAGGGGTATACTCAGCAACATAGGGTAGACTATACTGAAGTATTTGCACCTGTGGCACGCATGGAGACAATTCGATTGGTGATAGCACTTGCAGCTCAAAGAGGATGGACTATCTATCAGTTAGATGTGAAGTCTGCATTTTTACATAGTAAGCTGGATGAAGTGGTTTTTGTGGAGTAGCCTTGTGGTTATGTGCAAAAGGGAAATGAACAGAAGGTCTACAAGTTAAAGAAGCACTTTATGGGCTTAAGCAAGCACCACGTGCTTGGTACAGCCGTATAGAAGCCTATTTCATGAAAGAAGGCTTTGAGAAGTGTGACTAAGAGCATAATTTGTTTATCAAGACAAGCAAAGAAGGTAGAGTATTAATTGTAAGTCTCTATGTTGGTGATCTTATTTTTACTAGAAATGATGAATCAATGTTTACAAAGTTTAAAAATTCCATGAAGCATGAGTTTGACATGACAGATCTTGGTAAGATGAGGTATTTCCTTGGTCTTGAAGTCTTGCAAAGATCTAATGGTGTTTTTATCAGTAAAAAAAAAATATGCTTTGGAGGTGCTGCAACAGTTTGGAATGGACAAAAGTAATTCTGTCCATAATCCTATTGTTCCTGGCTTTAAGCTTGTGAAGGATGAAGGTGCAGTTAAGGTGGACAAGACTTACTATAAACAGATTGTGGGTAGTCTCATGTATCTGACAGCTACTCAACCTGACATGATGTTTGTGGTGAGTCTTATTAGTAGATATATGGAGAATCCTACTGAGCTTCATTTACAGGTAACAAAAAGGGTGCTGAGATATTTGAAAGGGACAACTGGTTTTGGAATTTTCTATAAGAAGGGAGGAGATGATGAACTTGTTGCGTACACTGATAGTGATTATGCTGGAGATTTGGAGGACAGACAGAGTATTTCAGGCTATGTTTTTTTATTGAGTTCAGGAGCAGTATCCTAGTCATCAAGAAAACAACCAGTAGTACGTCTATCTACCATAGAGGCAGAGTTTATTGCTGCAGCTTCGTGTGCATGCCAGGCAGTATGGTTGAAGAGGGTGTTGGGAAAGCTGGATCAGAATCAAGGCAAGTCAACTATTATTCGTTGTGATAGTAGTTCTGCAATCAAACTTTCAAAGAACCCAGTAATGCATGGTCGTAGTAAGCATATAGATGTACGTTTCCATTTTCTTCGAGAGCTCACAAAGGCTGATACAGTGGAGCTAGTGCATTGTGGGACACAAGAACAATTGGCTGATGTGATGACTAAACCACTCAAGCTGGATATTTTCTTAAACCTGCGAAGGCTATTAGGAGTTTGTTCTGAGATGGATACAAACTGCATACTTGTAGCATTCAGTTTAAGGGAGAAATTGTTGAGATTTGTTATTCTAGATGTTAGGTTGCTTTAGTGGTTTGTTACCGCTCTGTCAATAAATCCCTATCGTTCAGGGAAGTTATTTGATTGATTTAGTCATTTTTAGGATCTGATTAAACGTGGGCTGTTAATTTTCTTGTTTTTCGAGCTTTGCTTTGTAAGGCTATAAAATAGCCAAGTTTACTCTTCCATAAAACAGAGAGATTTCTCCCAAAATTTCCTTATTATTTTCATAAGCTTTTCTGATTCTTAACACCATGGCCCAGTACCTTGAACTCATCGCTCCGATCACCAGCACCACCACTATGGTGGTCTTCTCCATCTCCGAACCAACTCTCTCAACCTCAAAATCTCTCTCTAATCCTTGCTGAGAGGATCTGAACTTTCTCTCTATATCGCCGGCACCACCGTGGCCCGCACGCGCGTGATCTCCAACTCCCAAAGCCCCGTGTGGAACGCTTCAAGATCCCCCTTGCACACTCGGCCTTCGAAGTCGAATTCTATGTCAAAGACAACGACGTGTTCAGCGCCGATTTAATCGGCGTCGCCACCGTCTCCGCTCTCCGGATCCTCTCCGGCGAAACCATCAGTGAATGGCTGCCGATACTCAACTCACTCGGCAAGCCTCCGAAACTGGACGCATCGCTCCTACTCGAAATGAGGTTCACGAAATGCGAGGACAATCCGATATACCGGTGCGGCATCACGACCGATCCGGACCATTTCGGAGTCCGAAACTCCTACTTCCTGGTTCGGAAAGGCGGGTCGGTCAAAGAAATTCAAAACCAAACTATTCACTGCGTTTCGGCTTTGGCAGCGTTTCGTTCCACGCCACGTATGATTTCAGCCTTGATCATTCATATGTCAAATCGGTTTCTCCATTTCCTCGTTTAATACAACTCTTCCATATTCTCAGACTCTCAAAACCTGTATGTTCTTTTTCCTTGTCCTCTCTATATGTTAATGCATTTATTTCATTACTAACACTTCTCTAGACTCTATAGGCATATACATTAATGTTACGGAAACAACTGTAACATTTGTCATGAAAAAAGTTGTGTATGTAGCTTTATTGTATATAGTAAGATGTTGGTTTGTTTTTCATTCTCGTGCAAGACGATGATAAAACATGACCTTGAATTTTATTTAGTGACACTATGTGCTACATCTTCTGTCTATTATATTTAAATAACTTCATCTATTGTTCAAATGTTGAATTTTGCTTATAACTAGCAAATATCCGTTGTGACTTCCTCAAACTTATCAGGGACTTTTGTTTTCTCTCATTTCAGGTATAATTCATTTCATAAAGTTGACAAATAAATGCACCAATTGTTTTCGGGAATTAAAATGATGGGGTCATTTCTTTCAAGAGCACTTTTGTATGTAACAAAAAGTGATATGGGAATTTCCCATTTACATCAGTTAATTGCTTTTTTGTTATACAGAAAGTTAAAATTCTAATTTGTATTTTTAGGGTTGTTTTTGGCTATGCTTATCCGGCTTATGAGTGTTTTAAAACTTTGGAGAAGAATAAGCCAGAGATTGAGCAACTTCTCTCTTGGTGCCAATACTGGTATGCATCTTCATGTTGTGCGAGTATGATGGTATCTTAGGATATAACTTATTTTAGTGCTAAAATGTGTCATCTTCTAATTTTGTAGGATTATAGTTGCTATGCTTACAGTCTTTGAGAGAGTTGGGGATACTTTCATTTCATGGTATGCAATTTTTGAACACAACACAAATAAGTTGATTTTTCATATAGTCCTGTTCTCTTTTGCATTTATTTTTGGATTCTTGACTTTCTTTCTTTTTTGGACAAGGCTACCACTGTACAGTGAAGCAAAGTTGGCAATCTTTATATATCTTTGGCATCCTAAAACAAAGGCACGCATTTGACATCTTGAACTTGCAGAACTATTTTGTTTAATTAATTATTCATTCGTAACAGTTTCTTTGTCAATAATTTTTAATTGTTTCCAGGGAACATCATATGTTTATAATTCTTTCTTCCGGCTTTATGTGGCTAAACATGAAGGGGAAATTGATCGCACCTTATTGGAGTTGAGAGTTAAGGCTTGGGATATTGCAATTCTGTATTGGCAAAAGGCTGTGAGTTTTGGCCAAACAAGGTTTTTTGAGATTCTGCAGTATGTTTCTTCTCAGTCGGCATCATGGCCTAAATCTGATAAGGTATCCATTGACAAGGAAAAGTAATATCTACTCTAGGGATTAGAAGTCATTTGTTTAGTGCATTCTACACTACATTCTTCTGATGGTAATTGCTAAAATTGGGATAAGAATGTTGATTACTCGATCTTTGGCCCCAAGCTCATTATGCAGAAACTGTGTATACTTGATCCTTATACATCGAAAAATTTTTTTTTTTTTTTTTTTTGGCCCTTATATATGTTTTAGTACTGAACCGAAGTAGTTGGAGTTAAGGCATTGTTGTCTTAGGCAAACTTTATTTGTTAAGACAAGGTACTGAGATTGTATTTAACTAAATTTAGAGTAATAACTGATAGAATATTTGTTTCATTGCACATCAGTCCATAGCCCATTTTGATATTTTATTTATATTTTGCATCAAGTTTTACCTTATCATATTTGCTCTAAAAAAAGTTTTACCTTATCATAAAATATAAAATGATACGATGAATTGAAGGCCTTCTACTCTATGCATGTACAAGACTCAAATTTTATAAAAGCAATTTTTGGCCAGAGTAATTCACAAAGTCCTCTTGGCTTTGATCTTATGTGTTGCTTCTGCACTAGAGCTTCCTGCAAAAGCTTGTGTATTGTTCAATCTCTTAAAATGGCTGAATGGTGACTAAAGTTAATTGCATTTAAAATTGATTTTAATATAGTAAATGTGTATAACCTTTGTCAAGGAATCTATAAGTTGACCATACACACAATATCATGTTGTGACTTGTGAAGCTTAGAGAATTTCCATATGTAAGTTTCTGTTGTCCCACTATCAACCAGGGATCTTCTGCAGGTAAGCTTACTAGTTCCCAGGATTTACTCTAATTCAAGCGCTCTGATGTTCCAACACATGGCTTCCTCCTGTGTGGGTGAGACAGAGCCTTGAACAGAATTGGCTTCCTACAGTTATGGGGGAGACAGCCTAATATACAAAATATATTGCTTTTTGGCGTTTAGATGAAGATATAGGGAGAAAAAAAGCAACTTCACGAGTAGAAGAATGACTTGGACATTTAGGCCTGGAGGTGATAATTGTTGCTAGGTGGCTTCCTTGATGACTGCCATATATGATTCATTTTCCTTGGCGCCCACCGTTTAGTGTAAAGGAAGAAACATGAAGAATTGATTAGTTAACATTTATGAGAGGCGATCATTAGTCTTTACTCTTCACTGCCTTGATCTCTGTTTGAGGATTGGATCTTCGTAGAGAAAAAATGCTTGCGAATTTATGGAAGTCATTTTTTACAGGCCTTTAAAATCAAGTTTACTGAATTGTGAAAGAGAGAGATGAGCAAAACGCGTATGAAGCGTTAAGAGAAATATATAAAGGCTGCCAAGAGAAGTTTTTGGAGCAAGGAGTCCTAACTCCTAGGGGGATTTTGTTCACTCAATAAGTTAGGTGCAAATGAATATGGCTGACCCCAATAAGTTCACAGGACATTAAATGTAAACATGATTGTTTTTACAATTTCAAGAAATTGAGAATGTAAAGTTATAATGCTGGATGTGATATTTAGAAAAGACTAGAAAATGCTGTTAATTTAAGATTAAAGAAATGTATACCTGGATTATGTAGAAATATGAGAAAGTATTGAAAGAGGGAATTAAATTCTGTACAACTATTTCCATGATAGTGAAAAATTAGCACTCATTTCATATACATGAGAGGCATGGGTTACAAATGTGGACAAAGAAGCTATGCATTGAGGTTGAAGTACAACTACTGCAATGTTCTCCAGGTTACAAACACTGTTGTGGTAAGATTTTGATTGGCAGCATTTGACAATGTAATGTACAATATGATTTGTATCCTTGGCCATTTGTGAAGAGAGAGCTAAATCTTGAAATTCTAGATGTTTAATCTAGGGAAGCTTGCTCGAGTGGAACCCATTTTTGCTCAAGTGAAACAGTAAGGTTGCACGAGAGAACTTCATTCTTGCTTGAGCAAATTAATTGATCATACCGAAAGTTTGCTTGCATCTTGCTCAAGCGAGATAGTCAGATATTGCTTTTATAAAACATGACTTGGTGAGCAAGACGTGTGCAACTTCTTGAATATATCAAGGCACATCTTACTCAGTAGGTAGGCAAGCCATTCTAGAAAACTCTGCAGAGCCTCCTTTCTTCTAAAAATATCAAGTTGATTGAATATTTATTAGTTAAGTTATAATCGTGTCTAAATAAGATTTTTCGTGAGTTCATGTTCACTTGGTTGGATTTTACTATCCTGAGTGTGATCCACTAATCCTTGACCCCGGTGTCATGGATAAAGCTCATCCCCTTAATGCCTAGTCTTACTTTGATGGTAGTACATGTGCTTATTGTAAGGTTCACGTAAGAACGTTCCTGCAATCTATAGATGAAAGGTATGATTGTTTGTTGAAGAGGGTTTGACAGAACCTTAAACCATTGTAGGTGAGTGGTCCAAGGATGATTGACGTGAAAGCAATTGGAATAGTAAAGGATTGAATGCTATATTTCATGTTTGTTTCACAAGAAGAGTTTGAAAAGAAATTTATGTGTGAGAAAAGTAAAGAGGTTTGAGATATCTTGGAAAGAACATATGACAGAACTAAAACTGTGAAGAACTCAAAATTACAAATGTTAACATCTAGGTTAGAAGAGATTAGGATGAAGATTTTGTGAGTTCTACACCAAACTAAGCGACATAGTTAATTCAAGCTTTAACCTAGGAGAGTGAATCCCTGAGTCCAATATAGCTAGGAAAGTCATTAGATCTCTCCCTGCTAAGAGGTTCCATCCCAAAGTGGCTGTCATTGAGGAAGCGAGGATCTTGACACTGTTAAGACAGAAGAATTAGTTATAGCTCACTTTTAAACCTATGACTTCCTTCCCTCTGCCTAAGAAAAACAAGTCCATTACCTTAAAAACAGTCAGGGAAGAAGAAAATGATACCTCCGATGAATAGTGGTTGAATGATGAGGACCTAGACCTATGTGCTAAGAACTAAGAAGTTCAGAAAGTTTTTCAAACCCAGGAAAAAAAACTAAAAAGAGCAACTAGCTACTTAGCCTTTTACTGCCTCCAGTGAGAGTTGTGAAGAAGCTAGTGAGGAGGAGGTTGATGATGAGGAAGAACTTTTGGTAGCCTATAATAATCTTTTCAAGGAATGTAATAGATAGAATAAAATCCCAAAGTTGTCCCTTAAGAGTTTGAATGAGATAGAGCATGAAAAGGAGGTCTTATTGGTTGAATTGGATGAAGCAAAGAGGTAGTTTGGAAATGACAAGGAAGAAAATGCCTCTATTTGAGAAAACTAAGAAATATGGTAAGAAAATTGAAAACTCTAAATATCTGCTAAAGAAGTTCTCGAGTGAAAATTTGAATCAGTTGTTTTGTTCTCAGAAGACTAGCTATGATAAAAGTGGGTTAAGGAGGATACATTGGTGAGGGATTCTCTATCCCATCAATCTCACAATCCCCCTCAGGGACTAAAGGAAGAATGTCCCTTCAAACCCTGTGTATAATTCAGTTTATCCTAAGTTGAATGAAAAGGGGTTTAACAAACCAAGTTAAAGCCCTAACCCAACAAATTAAAATCAAAGGAAGATCACTTATGTCTTATGGTACATGGTCCACAGAAGGTCTTCGAAGTTTATGTATGATGCCTTGATAGTGGAGACTCTAGACACATGAATGGTGATAAATCCTTGTTCAAGATTGTATCAAATGATGGTACAGGAGACACTGCTTCCCTTGGTGAGGGTGGTAAATCACATGTCCTTGGCAAAGGAACTGTTGATGCTTCTGGTCTACTAGTCCTAAATGATGTGCTATGTATTGAGGGCCTTTAGTAATGAGCATCAATCAAATATATTATGAAGAGCTCATCGTACAATTCTTCTAAAAGGAAGGTTCTGTTTTCTAAAAGGAAGGTTCTGTTTATGATAAAAAGGAAAATATACAGTTGGTAAAAATATTATAAAAAATTAAGATATTATTACTTTTATAGAACAAAATTGTTATTAATAACTACATATATACTAATAATTTAAATAAAATAAAAAATTGTGGGGGGAGGGGGGAACATTGCCTCCTACTATCCAAGGATGCTCTGTCTGTGCACATAAAGAAAAGAAAAAGAAATTTTAACACAAAAACACATTACAAACTCAACTCCACAGCCATAATATTATGTATTAAATTAATTGTAGATGCAAAAAGATTTTTCTTATTAAAAATATTCATTTGAGGGGTTAAAAACATTAAGTACATCTGGACAAGAAATTTTGAAATTTGGATGAAATGATTAAGTATTTTACAATTTTTTGTTTTTTGTTTTTTTTTTGGGAAGTCAAGAGAAAACTTTCATTCAAATTGTAATAGGATAGCAGTATAGCAATCCAAATATCCATTAGGTACCAGAAGCATTGGACATATCAGCATGATTAACTTACTTGAATAGCCTTAGCTACCGGTGCCTTCTTTAGCTGACAGATGTGCCACTTATTTCCCTTCCCGCCGTGTGAAATGGACCTAAGAAATTCCATCAAAATCGCGTTCTCCTCCTTTGATTCTCTATATTACTGTAATGATTATTAAATGTGGCCAAGATGAGATTGACATTGTAGTCATCCATCTATATTTATATATATTTAAAAATTGAAGCATAGCATTTATTATTGTTATTCTCCAATTGAGTCACATCATCACCATGTCACAAAGTTTTTATTTTCCTTTCTTTTTTTTTTTTTTTTTGTGGGTTTTCACTTCACACATTCTCTTTAGGACAATACTTAGGTTCAGTACCTTAGATGCTATTCCTTAGGTTCCCCTCTTAAGATTTAGCCATGTGGTTATTTAACTAAAAAATACACTTTCATCCTATGAGAAAAAATCCACATGGCAGAATCTTAAAAAATGAACTTAAGGAACAGCACCTAAGTATTGTACCTAAGTCTTACTCTTCTCTTTAATCAATTCCATTTTCTCTCTCTCAACTCGTCATCTTTCCATCAATCCTATTTTATACTATTAATGACATTCTCATTGAATCTAAATTGCCTTAAATTCAGCAATCACTTATTCTCTCTCTCTCTCTCTCTCTCTCTTCCATATCAAACAAATGAGAAATTATTGGGTCCACCAAGAGAACTACTGATGTGGTCCTCCCAACCAATGAGATAATGTCATTTATGTAAATGTGTGAGTGAACTTTCTAATCAGTACAAAGAATAAAAAATAAAAAATAAAAATTATTAGATGATGTTACATTTGCTTAAATAAGAGCATTTTATTAGTTAAGAGGTTAAGGAGGACCACATCAGCAGTCCTCTTGATAGACCTAATAATTTCTCCAAGCAAACGGCTTATTTCCCCATCAAAACATTCAATTGCTTCCCTTTGGATTTAAAACCCATTGAATTACAACTACAATTGGAATTGCTTTCTTTCCACCCCAAAAGTCACCAAATTACAACTACAATTGGAAAGTCAATTTGAGGTCAGTTTTTCTTTTTCTTCCCTTGGACTTTTTGGATTTTTTGCTACAATTTTTATGGATTGTACTGGATTTTCTTTTTCGGGGTTGTAAATTCCATGTTTCTTTTTTTTTTTTCCAATTTTTAATTGATAGTCTATTTCTTTATATTCATGTTTACAATTTTTCTTTACATTTGTGTTTTACCCTTTAAAATTTTTTGTGTCTAAAGAATTGGAATGTGTTTTATTGATTTAGTACATGATCATTTGCCTCCCATTTGTTTATTTTATTTTCTGAATAGCTTTGTAATTTCTTTTAATCTTATCTAAATCTATACTTTTTTTTGAGGAAAAGGTAAATGAAACTTTATTACTGAAAAAAAACAAACTAAACAACATTCTCCAAATCCCGTGGAAGTTCTTCTATCCACACATCGATGTCAGCAGATAAAACTGCTCGTCTAGCAAGGGCATGAGCAAGCTTATTGCCCTTCCGACTGACATGCACAAAATTACACAAAAACGAAGAAGATAACAGTCTTATCTCATCAATAATATGTCCATACAAAGTCTGCACTGGCCTAGTATCGGTAATGGCTTCAATAACTTTCAAAGAATCACCTTCAATCACCACATTGTGAAGGCTGAGTTCCTTAGCAAAGCTGATGGCTCTTCTAGCTGCCAAAGCCTCCACCACATCAGCCAAACCTGGGAGCCTCACTCTCTGGCTTAACGCAGCCATAACAAGCCCAGCCGAGTCCCTCACAACCACCCCTAAGCCAGCGCAGCTCTGTTCCAGGAATAAGGCGCCATCAAAGTTTATTTTGTACACACCTGAATCAGGTGGCTTCCAACGCAAATCCATACTCCGGGTGACCATCCGAGGATTCACCAATTAAACATCCCGAAACTCCTGCAAAAGCTCTGAAGCTCAGTGCATCACCAAATTTTGACCCCAAGTTCTCTGCCCCTCCCTCATTCTGTTTCGCCTTTCCCAGATACCCCAAGCAGCCATGGCGAACAGAGCAATCAGATTAGAGGAACCATGCGCACATAAAAACTGAAACAGATCACCAAAGTTAGAAAAATGATGAGCACGAAGAAAAGAAAACTGAGCATCTGACATCCAGATGGGTTTCACCGCATCACAGAACCACAGAGCGTGAATCCCGTCTTCACCATAGTCGCCACAAGCATCACAAATACCAGACCTTAATACCTGACGCCTGTGCAGATTACATTTAGTGGGTAACGCCTCACGAACCGCGCGCCACAGAAAGTGTTTCACTTTGTTAGGAACCTTCAGCTTCCAAATACCATTCCATAACCCCTTACCGACCTCTACATCCGACGAACTAGGCTGATTCTGATGCTGAAATGCTACCAATAAGCGATACGCGCTCTGGACTGAGTACACACCATCATCCGTGTGAGGCCATATCAGAGCATCAGCTGCCTCATGATTGCTCACGTGGATGTTTTTGATGGCTTCAGCTTCCCATGGATAGAAGTTCAAATCAAGAAGCTCCTCATTCCAGAGATTAGAACCAGGCAACAGCAAATCCTTGACCATATTCAGAGAAAGGTCCCTTTGTGGAGACAAAATCCTTCCCCCACCGTCAAAAGGCAGCCAACGATCACTCCAGATTTTAATATCTTGCCCATCCCCCACCCTCCATCGAGCACCCCTCAAAACACCTTCCCTTGCTTGTATAATGCTTCGCCAAGCAAAGGAGCAAACCGGAGAGGCTACCGCATCAAAAATATTACCAGAAGGAAAGTACTTTGCCCGAAACACCTTATAAGCCAACGAGGTCCTATCATGAAATAAACGCCAAACTTGCTTCCCCAACATGGCATCATTAAACATACGTAAGTCGCGAAAGCCCATGCCTCCAATTGACTTTGAAGAACAAAGAGTCTCCCATTTAACCCAGTGGATCTTTCTAGAATTCTCAGAACACCCCCACCAAAACTTACGAATCATAGCTTCTATATCTTTAAGAAGACCAATAGGAAGCCGAAAGACATTCATAGAGTACGATGGGATGGATTGAACCACCGCTTTGATCATTATTTCCTTGCCGGCCTGAGACAACAATTTCTCCTTCCACCCTTGCATTTTAGCCCAGATCCGTTCCTTGATGTGATTGAAACACGCTTTCTTCTCTCGGCCCACAAAGGAGGGGAGCCCCAAATACTTCTCATATTTTTGAATAACCGGCACCCCTAGCAAAACTTTTAATTCTTCTTGAACCTCCGCAGAAGTGTTTCGACTAAAGAAAGCTGTAGTCTTGTCCGAATTCACCTGCTGACCCGAAGCAGACCCATACCAAGCAAGGATAGACTGGATTTTAGCACATTCTTCAGGAGTTGCTCTACAGAATAACAAGCAATCATTGGCAAAAAACAAATGAGTAATTTTTGGACCCGCTCTACAAATAGAGTAGCCTCTGATCTCCCCAGAATTTGCAGCTTGACAGAAAAGGGCATTCAAACCTTCTGCACAAAATAGAAATAGGAATGGTGACAAAGGATCACCCTGTCTCAACCCTCGCGAAGGATGAATAAGACCTGGAGGTTCGCCATTCACCAGAATCGAGTAAGATACCGTTGTGATACATTGCATGATCATGGCCACCCAAGTATCTTGAAAACCCATCTTCAATAAAATTTTCTCCAGAAAGACCCACTCCACTCTATCATAAGCTTTGCTCATATCAAGCTTTAACGCCATAAAACCTGTCCTCCCAGAACACTGAGTTTTCATATGATGCAAAGACTCAAAAGCAATAAGAATGTTATCTGTAATAAGCCTATCAGCAACAAAGGCACTCTGAGTCTCAGAAATAATGGACTTAAGAATAGGTTTTAACCTTTTAACAATGACTTTACTCAAAATTTTATAGATAACATTACAGAGACTGATGGGCCTAAATTGAGCAACAGTTTCAGGATTGTTTACCTTTGGAATCAAAGTAATAAAAGTATGGTTTATAGACTTCAAAAGGTTACCTGAATTGAGACAAGAGAGGACAGCATCTGAGACTTCCATACCAATATCAGGCCAAAAGGATTGATAAAATAGAGGGGGCATCCCATCAGGACCCGGGGCTTTTAAAGGAGCCATATGTTTTATAGCCATCTCCACCTCCTCCCTACTATATGGACAAGTCAAAGCTTCATTCATAGAGGTACTGACCACAGGCTGCACACCAGCCAGTACACGTTCCAAATCTGAAGGACTTGAGGATGTAAACAATCTAGTGTAAAAATCAACAAAAACCGCCCCTACCTCCCTTTCATCCGAAACCCAAGCACCATGAGAGTCCCGAATACCTTTAATGAAATTCCTCCTTTTTCTTTGAGTGGCTACCCCATGAAAGAATTTTGTGTTCCGGTCTCCACAAGCCAACCATTGAGCTCTAGAACGCTGAGCCCACATACGATTCTCCTTATCTAATAAGACATTCAGCTCTCGTCGCAATTGTACCACCACCTCATAGTTACCTCCCTTGGCCGAATCCTCCTCAGCTTTCCAAAGCAATTCTTTTTTCAGTCTAAGCTGATTTTTAATGCTTCCAAAATGGTCCTTGCTCCACGATTTCAGCATTTTTTTACACTTCTTAATCTTGGTCACTACTCGATACATCTGATTCCCATTCGGCTGAGTCTCCCAAGCCCTTTTAACTGTTGCACCACATTCTTTATCAGCCAACCACATCTCTTCAAAGCGGAAAGGTTTGCGCTTCCACCTAGTTGCTTCCCCATTTGGATCAAACACCAACAGGATCGGTCTATGATCTGAAGCTACACAGTGAAGATGTCTAATGGTAGCTGCTGGGAATCTGGACATCCAGTCATAGTTAGCAACCCCTCTGTCCAGCCTCTCCCATATAATTTGCCCATGTCTATTGCCCTGCCAAGTAAACTCCGGACCCGTAAAGCCTAAGTCCACAAAACCACAAGTGTCCAAAACATCCCGGAAAGCTTGCATCTGTCCATGTGGCCGAATCCTACCACCACGTTTTTCATCAGAAAGTAGAATTTCATTAAAATCTCCAATACACACCCAAGGTAGATGCGGCTTTGAATTTAACATGCGCATCATATTCCAAGCCTCTTCCCTATCATTAGTATCCGGTTCTCCATAAAATCCCGTAAATCTCCAAGCCTCACACGAACCACCTTGAATTATAGCATCAATATGAAATCTGGAAAAACTATCAACCCATACCTGAATTCCATGTTGCCAAAGGAGTGCCAAGCCACCCCCTCTATCTTGACTATGAACTACAAATAAACCAGCAAACTTCACCTTATACTTTAACCTTTCTAATTGCTCTTTATCAGTCCATGTTTCTGACAAAAAAACTATTAGGGGAGCTTGTGCCTGAATCAACTCTTCAAGCTCTGACTTTGCACGTGGGTTCCCAAGCCCACGGCAATTCCAAGCTAAGCAACTCATTGGGCTCGGCGGGGCTGAACATCAGCCTCCACCGCTTCATTGCTTTTAACGCTAGCACATCGTCTCTTAGTAAGCACCAAATCTACCTCCCCCTCCAAACACTCTACACTTCTTTTTCCGCCACTTATACTGCCAGGCTGCATCACCACGTCTCTCTCTCTAGCTAATCTTTTCCACCCTCTAAGTGACCCACCCAATGGAGTAAAATTCTCCAACTCAACAAAGGCCCTATGATCTACCTGCTCCTGTTCAGCATTACCCACTAACTCCGTCCCTGAACCCAAGATTGTCTCACCTAACGGAGTGGCAACTTGATCTATAGCATTACCATCAAAAGCAGCCAAATCTGAGTCTATCTCCCTAAGTTTATCATCAAATTTCTCTTGGCTACTTTTGTCCGTCCCAACAAAGGTCCCCAACACTCCAACGCCCTCATCAACACCATCTTCCTCCACGGCCTCACTAGGTTGAAGAACTCCATTCCTATCCAGACCACCATCAGTATTCTCCCTAGTATCCATCTCATCATTATCAAGCCTAGAAGGAGACTGCTGCCTTTCCTTTTCCACGTACTCCTCACACCCTTCCACCTTAACCACAGAACACTTTTTTGGAGCGATCGTAGGAGCTCTCATCCATCCTCCAAATTGTTGATCCTTCTCAGTAAGGCTGCCCTGACTTCGCACCCATAAATCACAATCTTTGTCGCAATGCGTCAACAACCCACACCAATAGCATAGGTTAGGCAAGCGTTCATAACGGAATCGAACCCAGCCAACCTTACCATCCTCCATGCAAAGTTTACGCCCCCTGCACAGCGGTTTTGAGGTATCAACCCGCACCCTGATCCTCATAAAACTACTTCCATCATGAGTGCCCCACTCCTTCATACCGGACTGGACTTCTCCAATAACCTTTCCAATTTCGCATGCCGACTTCGAATTCATATCACCAATAGGAAGGTCATGGAGTTGGACCCAAAACCTTGTCATATTAAATCTCAACTCCTTAACCGGAACACTCTTATCCAGGCGCCGGAGCGAGACTAGGAACTTATCATAACTCCACGGCTCACCCATGATAATCCGCTCAGCATCCACACTATCCTCAAAGACGAACAACACCACATGATTACCCACGTCCTTCACCTCGAAACCCCTCTTTGTACGCCACACAGATTTAAAAGTCCGAGCAATCGCCTCCATATTCAAGGCTCTACGAGTGTAAAACTTCGCTGCAACCACATGACCGCTCCCCTGTTCAAAAGTTTCAGACTTATACGTACTTCCTTCTCCCTCCGTCAAAGTCAAACGCTCCCACTGAACCGATAAACTCTCCATGCTAATCTTGTAACCTCTCACTCTCTGTTAAAAACAACGACGAGAACTGTAAAACCTGCACCTAGGCAGAACGACGTTCTACTACACTGGCTAGGGTTTGACAGCCGCCCCCTAGGTCAGAGAGAGAAACTTAGGGATCAAATAATTAATTTGCTAGAGAATGGCTTCATTATTATTCACTCTAAATCTATACTAATTTTTAACTTTTAGATTAACTTAGAAGATGAAACAAAATATTATGATTGATAGGTTTATATGGTTATTTTCATTAATTTTTTGACAAATTATGATGTAAAGGTTTGTGCTGGATTTTCATTTCCAGGATTGTAAATACCATGTTTCTTTTTTCTTTTCTTTTTTTCAATTTTCAATTGATAGTCTATTTCTTTATATCCATGTTTACCATTTTTCTTTACACAATTGCATTTTACCCATTAAAATTGTACTTTAAAAAATTATTAAATGCATACTATAAATTCCACTAATATAATAATTCTTAAATAATATCTACTTAAATATTCACTATTAGCTCTTTTAGGTATGCAATCAATTTTTTTTTCTCCTAAATGGGTATAATTTTCCTCTTAAATTATTCCTAGGAGGCATTTTTTTTTTTTTAGTAACTAAAAAGTCATTTTTTTTGGGAGGGGAGGGGGAAGTAACCTAAAAGCCAAGAGTTAAAAAATTAATTTCTACATACAATTTCCCTTCTGGTATAATTAGGGGAAAAAAGGTGTTCCCTACCTATATATTTTTTCTATCTAATTGAAAAAAAAAATCATAAAATTCTCATTTATGAAGGAAATTATTTTTTCCGATAAAAATTTTTGGAAAAAAAATGAATATATAAAGTCTTAAATATTTCATAAACCTATATGGGAGCCCAAAAGTCATCTATTCAAACTTACTATTATGTTACCACATTGGATTTGAATACATATATTTTTTTTTTTAAGAATATATATATATATACACACCCCATCATCATCATCATCATCACATTAACTATGCAACTTGCCACTTATAAATACATTTTTCAATTACCAAAACATACACAGCCTCTTCCTCATCCCCAACATTTCCTCTCCCTCAACACTTATATATCATATAAATAAATAAATAAATAAATTTTTTTCCTTCCCCTACATATATATATATATATATATATATATTTATATATTTATATGTGTTCTCTTTTAATCTCTCTTAAAACCAATAAGCATAGTATTTGTGATGAATTTTTTATTTTATTTTTTAATTATCACTACATGTTTGTTTTTTATATCTACTATCAAAGGTACCTCTCTCTCTCTCTCTCTCTCTCTATAATCTTGATGTTCTATTTGTTAAAATTTAGAAATTGTGTTTGGCTTCATCTTGTTAGGTTCTTTTTTCATGATCATTGGTTTATATGCTGAGAGTTGGGTTAAAGTCGAAGACCTGGGAGAGATCAAACAAGATACCGTTGCTATATGAATATTTTAGAAAACAAGAGTATTAATATATACAAAAAACAAATATGGACATATATAAACAATTATACCACGAATACGTTTGCTTTCCCCTACCCCCTTTTATGTTTTTTTATTGATTGACTAAGATCAACTACATATTTAGCTTCCTTAGTTTTTCACATTTTTTAAATTGTATGGAATGGAAAAATAGAAATTATTATATGTTTTGAGGAGAAATTTTTTTGTAATAGTTGATTCTCATATATGAGTTTAGTGATTATCAAAATAGAAACTTTGTTTAATAGTTCTTATGTGATAAAATGGAAATGAAGTTTGGATAAATTGCTTATTAACTTTTCCAAAAATGCAAAATAATGTTAGATTTCATATGAAACCATCAAGATTCATTTTCATGTTCTAATAAAAATTATACATTTTCCATTTTTTAATTGTGTTGTGTTTTGATGTATATCTCACTTTATTATAATGTATTACAAAATATTTTGTCATATATAATAATTGAAAGTAAAATGCAACATGATTTCTTGCCAAAAAAAAAAATGTATATATACACACACAAAAACAAAAATCAAGATATAGACTTTTTTACTTGCATATATATTATACGTATTACAGTGTAATCACATTATTGTGAAATGAGTTTGGTACTATTGCTTATAAGTCTCAACTATTATTTTCATTCTTTACTTAACAAAAAATAATATGATGTCAAAATTATCTCGCACATTATGCAGGTCTGCGATTAGTATATTATATATAAAAGTAAAGATCTCATGTGGAAGTGCATGAGCTCCTGCCATGTGGCGCTCTAATATTGTATTTAGCCTTTTTTTTAATCTCTTCTCATTAAATTGTTTTTACTGTTGCCTAAAAAAACCACGTTAACTTCTTTTTATGATTATCTAAAAGATGGGCCGTTGTTGAAAATTAAATCAAACTTTATGAAAAAGCCCAAGCCCACTTATTCCCTTACATATTATGACCTAAGCATGATCTTTCCTATGTGTAGATGATAACCCAGACCTGAACAAGCTTCCCTTCAAACTACACATACTCTTCAAATTCTTTACAAACAACAGTTTGTAGTTCAAATTCACCGATCCTATTTGACCAAACTAATGTTCCTACTCAATTTTCAAGTCTTAATTCAACCCTTTTGTTTAAACAAATAGAAATGTATGGTCAAAAAATATATATAATCACTCAAAAAAATAAAAATAAAAAGGAAATGTGCAGTCTCACCACACTCTCTCTCTCTCTCTCTCTCTCTCTCATTTTGAGTGCTATATTAGGATTCCCCAAATTGAAGATAATATTCAATCTTACCAATGGGCTACACATTGGAAGGATTGTCTACTAAGATAATGAGTACTTCTTTTGCTGTGTTATAGGAGTAACTCTTAGGTACTCTCGAAGCACAATAAATAGTGCTCCTTTATCTCACATTTATGATAGGATCCACTCATTAAATTCATAGTGAAGTCAAATGTCTAAGAATTTTACTATACTCCAAAAGTACCTAAGAATATTACTATATTCCAAGAGTATCTAAGAATTTTCTGTGTTAAAGAAAAAGTCAAATGCTATGTGATATGGCATAGTCACCAATAGTTATATTGCATTCAATTATATTCATATTAAATTTTGAGTCGACAATGATGCTATGGTACTAGGTATGAAAACCAATTTGTTAACGATTTTTGATATGCTCCTACAACCAATTAAGAAATTCACAAGTTGGATAAAACTGTTTGTGCCTTCGAATTGTAGTTTTTTTTTTTTTTTTTTTAATTTAACACAAATGCATGAAAGTGGTAAGTCCATCATAAGCATAAAGATAATCATAAGTTCAAATATTGACAAATCGTGGTAATAGATTCTAATATCATTTTTTTCTTTTAGTAGATTCTAATAGCATTTGTCATTTATGAAAATCTAAACAATTTATAGGATTCTAACTACAAATATTTGGCATAAAATCGAAGATGCAAAAATAATTTTGGTATCCCACAGTAGAAACTAGAGAGAACTATAGAAACTTTAAGTTAGATGCACACCATTTTTTTTTTCTTTTTAAGTCTTCCTGTTGTATTTATTGTTTCAGTTTGAGACCAACATACTTTTAGGCAAAGTTTTCCGGTGCATCGTACGTGTTTCCAACTAGTTACTAAAAAACACAAGTCCATAATCATTAAAAAAAAAAAAAAAAACAAGTTTATACTTGCGTTTTTGTATCAGCATTTTCAAAAAAAGTTAAACATTTACACAAATCTGGAAAAAAAAAATTAAAAATTAAAAATTTGAATTTTTTTTCCTTTTCAAACTGAAGGAAAAAACAAAGATATGGAAATTTTCCATTTCAACAAACCGAAGTATAAAATGATTGTCATCAAAAAAGGAGCACACCAAACCGAAGCTTTGCACATTATTTTTGATAATCGGTTCACCCCGTATCAGATTAGATGCAGACCTTTTTCTTTCGACACAATAATTTAGCACCCAGCCTAAACTACAATAAAAATACTATCTTATTTACTTAAAATCTCTCTCTCTCTAAAAAAAATTTATTTACTTAAAATCATATTTTGTCTCACTTTTTTTTATTTTTTGGTTAAAACCTATTTTTTCTCGCCTTTAAACAAATAAGCTAGCCAAAGGCTTGCCGATCAAAAAAGGATTTTAAAAAAAACTAATAGCCAAAGGCATGGTGATGATCTTATAGAAGTCGGCCTTATGAACAGCGGTTTCAGTGTGATTGAATAATATGATTGATGTGGCATTAAACCACGGCAACCGAGTGGGAGTCCTGCGGTTATCTACAAAAACTGTCAAAAGGAAATTCAAAACCAGAGGCACTCTCTATTCGCGGCGTTTCGTGCCACATTCTGCTTCATCAAATGTCAATGCGGTTCCCGTAAAAAAAAAATCTCAATTCGGTTCAAATTCTCTGACTCTCTCTAAACCTGTATGCTCTTTTCCTCTGTCCTCTCTATATGTTAATGCATTTATTTCAAGTTTTACTAACACTTCTCTAGACTTTAGGCATACATTAATGTTAACCTTTTTTTTTACAACCAATTTCACAATTATTTTGTTAGTCAGTTATGAGGGATAGAGAAAAAATGACAGGTCCCTGAATGTTAGTACTTAATTGTGTCCATCACTCATAGTCGATCAACTTAGCAATTATAAAATTTGTAGTGAAAGAAAAAGAAAAAAAAAAGGACTAGTGGGTCTTATTTTAATAACTTCATCTATTGTTCAAATGTTGAATTTTGCTTGTATATTTGGTAGTCGACTGAGTTATCAACCTTTGATATTGGCCCATAATTAGGAAATACCTGTTGGTTCTTCCTCAAACTTATCAGGGACTTGTTTTTTCTCATTTCAGATAGAATTGATTTCATAAAGTTGAGAAATAAATGCACCAGTTGTTATCGGGACTCAAAATGATGGGGTCATTTCTTTCTGTATGTAACAAAAAGTGATATGGGAATTCCCCATTTTCATCAGTTAATTGCCTGTTTGTTATACAGGAAAGTTAACAACTCTAACTTGTATTTGCAGGCTTGCTTTTGGCTATACCTATCCGGCTTATGAGTGTTTTAAAACTTTGGAGAAGAATAAGCCAGAGATGGAGCAACTTCTTTTTTGGTGCCAATACTGGTATGTATTTTCATGTTGTGCTAGTATGATAGTATCTAGGGTACAACTTATTTTAGTGCTAAAATGTGTCATCTTCTAATTTTGTAGGATTATAGTTGCTATGCTTACTATCTTTGAGAGAATTGAAGATACTTTCATTTCATGGTATGCAATTTTTGAACGCAACACAAATAAGTTGATTTTTCATATAGTCCTGTTTTCTTTTGAATTTATTTTTGGATTCTTGACTTTCTTTCTTTCTTTTTGGACAAGGCTACCACTATACAGTGAAGCAAAGTTGGCAATCTTTATATATCTTTGGCATCCTAAAACAAAGGCACGCATTTGACATCCTGAACTTGTGGAACTATTTTGTTTAATTAACTTACACATTTGTAACAGTTTCTTTGACATAATAATTTTTAATTGTTTCCAGGGAACATCATATGTTTATAATTCCTTCTTCCGGCCTTATGTGGCTAAACACGAAGCGGATATTGATCACACCTTATTAGAGTGGAGAGTTAAGGATCACACCTTATTAGAGTGGAGAGTTAAGGCTGGGGATATTGCAATTCCGTATTGGCAAAAGGTTGTGAGTTTTGGCCAAACAAGGTTTTTTGAGATTCTGCAGTATGTTTCTTCTCAGTCAGCATCACAGTCTAAATCTGATACGGTATCCATTGACAAGGAAAAGTAATATTTTCTCTAGGGATCAGAAGTCATTTGTTTAGTGCATTCTACACTGTATTCTTCTGATGGTAAAAGTTAAAATTGGGATAAGAATGTTGATTACTCATTCTTTGGCCGTAAGCTCATTATGCAGAAACTGTGTATACTTGATCCTTATACAACAATGTTTTTTTTTTTTTTAGGCCCTTTTATATGGTTTAGCACTGAACCTAAGTAGTTGGAGTTAAGGCATTGTTGTGTTAGGCAAACTTTATTTGTTAAGACAAGGTACTGAGATTGTATTTAACTAAATTTAGAGTAATAACTGAGAGAATATTTGTTTCATTGCACATCAGTCCATAGCCCATTTTTATATTTTGCATTAAGTTTTACGTTATCATAGAATATAATATGATACGATGAATTGAAGGCCTTCTACTCTATGCATGTACAAGACTGAAATTTTATAAAGCAATTTTTGGCCAGAGTAATTCACAAAGTCCTCTTGGCTTTGATCTTATGTGCCGGTTCTGCACTACTGCTTCCTGCAAATGCTTGTTTATTGTTCAATCTCTTAAAAAGGCCGAATGGTGACTAAAGTTAATTGCATTAAAAATGGATTTTAATATAGTAAAAGTGTATAACCTTTGTCAAGGAATCTGTAAGTTGACCATACACACAATATCAGGTTATGACTTGTGAGGCTTAGAGAATTTCCATATATAAGTTTCTGCTGTCCCACTATCAACCAGGGATCTTCTACAGGTAAGCTTTCTAGTTCCCAGGATTTACTCTAATTCAAGTGCTCTCATGTTCCAACACATGGCTTCTTCCTGTGTGGGTGAGACAGAACCTTGAACAGAATTGGCTTCCTACAGTTTGGGTGAGACAGCCTTATATACAAAATATTTGGCTATTTGGCGTTAAGATGAAGACACCGGTAGAAAATAGCCACTTTTTGACAAGTTAAAGAATGACTTGTACGTTTAGGCCTGGACATGTGGTAACTGTTGCTAGTTGGCTTCCTTGTTGACTGTCGAATATAATTCCTTTTCCTTGAGTCCCATTGTTCAGTGTAAAGGAAGAAACTTGAGGAATTGATTAGTTAACCTTTATGAGAGGCAATCATTAGTCTTTACTGCCTTGATCTCTCTTTGAAGATTGAATCTTTGTAGAGAAAAAATGCTAGCAACTTTATGGAAGTCATATTTTACAGGCCTTCAAAATCAAGTTTACTGAATTGTGAAAGAGAGAGATAAGCAAAATACTTACAAAGTAGAGTAATATATGAAGGTTACCAAGTAAAGATTTTGGAGCAAGGAGTCCTAACTCCTAAGGGGATTTTGGTCACTCGATAAGTTAGATGCAAATGAATATAGCTGACCCCAATAAGTTCACAGGACATTAAAAGTAAACACGACTGTTTTACAATTTCAAAAATTTGAGAATGTAAAGTTCTAATGCTGAATGTTATATTTAGAAAAGACTAGATAATGCTATTAATCGGAGATTAAAGAAATGTATACCTGGATTATGCAGAAATATGAGAAAGTATTGGAAAAAGGGAATTAAATTCTGTACAACGATTTCCATGAGAGTGAAAAATTAGCAATCCTTTCATATACATGAGAGGCATGGGTTACAAATTTGGACAAAGAAGTTATGCATTGAGGTTGAAGTACAACTACTGCAAAGTTCTCCAGGTTACAAATACTATTGTGGTAAGATTTTGATTGGCAATATCTGTTGACAATGTAATCTACAATATGATTTGTATCCTTGTTCATTTGTGAAGAGAGTGCCAAATCTTGAAATTTCTAGATGATGTGTAATTTAGGGAAGCTCGCTGGAGTGGAACCAATTTTTGCTCAAGTGAAACAGTAAGGTTGCACATGGGAACTTCATTCTTGCTTAAGCAAATCAATTGATCAACCCAAAAGTTTTGCTTGCATCTTGCGCAAGTCTCGCTCAAGCGAGATGGTCAGATATTGTTTTTATAAAACATGACTTGGTGAGCAAGATGTGCACAATTTCTTGAATATATCAAGGCACATCTTACTCAGTAGGTAGGCAAGTCACTCTAGAAAACTCTACATAGCCTCCTTGCTTCTAAGTTCTAACCTCCCCTGGTTTGATCTTCATCTTGTGCCGGGCTTTGCATTCTCATGGAATACCTTTGATTAACTTCAAGTTCCAAATTTTATTTAAACCAAAAAGTTCATTGCTTAACATTAGTGCTTGCATTGATATCTTGGAATTTGTAGAAGAAGTGTAGAGGTTTTTGGAGTTCCAGTGGTGAACTCAATACTACTGTGTTAGTAGGGTCTAGTTATAAAGGTTTTGTGAGAGTCTGTAAAATCATTCATTATAATTAATTGCCTGATGGGGTTCAGTATCTAGGAGTGGTGTATTTATTTATTTATTTTTCACTGAAGAAGTTCTTTGGTTTTAAACTTTGTTACTAAATCTTCATGTTTTTATCTTTATTGCTGTGATAGATTTGGCCCTGGATAGATTGTTTACTAATGCGTAAAATAAAAATATCTAGTTGATTGAATATTTATTGGTTAAGTTATAGTTAGGTCTAAATAAGTTTTTTTATGAGTTCATGTTCACTTAATTAGTTATGTTTTACTATCCTGAGTGTTATCCACTGATGCTTGAGCCCTGGCTGTCATGGATAAAGCACGGCCCATCAATGTCTAGACTTTGATGGCAATATTTATGCTTATTGTAAGGTTCACATAAGAATGTTCCTGAAATCTATATATGAAAAGGTATGATTGTTTGTTGAAGAGGGTTCGACCAAACCTTAAAGTAGTGTAGGTGAGTGGTCTAAGGATGAGTGACGTGAAAGCAATTGGAGTAGTAAAGGATTGAATGCTAGTGTGAGAAAAGTAAAGTGGTTTGGAATCTCTTGGAAACAACTAATGAGGGAACTAGAACTGCGAAGAACTCAAAATTACAAATGTTAACATCTAGGTTATAAGAGATTGCGATGAAGCTTTTGTGAGTTCTACATCAAACTAAGTGACATAGTTAATTCAAGCTTTAACCTAGGAGAGTGAATCCCTGAGTCCAATATAGCTAGGAAAGTCATTAGATCTCTCCCTACTGAAAGGTTCCATCCTAAAATAGTTGTCATCAAGGAAGCAAGGATCTTGACACTGTTAAGATAGAAGACTTAGTTAGCTCATTAAACCTATGAATTCTCCTTCCCTCAGCCTAAGAAAAACAAGTCCATTACCTTCAAAACAGTCAAGGAAAAAGAAAATGGTACCTCAAATGAATAGTGGTTAAATCAGGGATGGACCCAGGTAGGGGCCTAAGGGGGCCCGGGCCCCCCTTAGACCCAATTTATTTTTTTAAGTATGTAAAATTTTCAAAAAAAAAGGCTTGGGCCCCTTGGTTTTTAGCTCAGGCCCCCCTTAGGTTTTAGCTCAGGCCCCCCTCACCTCAATCATCCCTATCCCAGCCGGCCAGCCCAGGAGTTTTCAAGAGCCCATGAAAACCTTAAAAAATATATATATGAAAAAAAGAAAAAAAAAAAACCCAACACAGCAATAAACTCCAAAACCAAACGGAAAAGCCGGAAACGAAGGAAAAAAGTGTTAGGACATATGTGTTTCACATGTTAAGAACATATGTCTTGATTTTATGTAATTGACTTATCCTTTGACAAAATGCACTTTACTTGTATTTGGGTAGATTTAGGATGTTTTAAATACTTCAAGAAACCTTGTTTCAAGATCACGTATTGAAACTTTCAAGTCTGTTCAAGAAAACAAGTTCAGAGTGCAAAATCATTAAAACTCGACAGCTAGTCGACAGTTGCATCTATCGAGCTTAAGGAAGCTGTTCTTCATTCGGTGTGCTCGACACCTTCTCGACAGCTGATCGACACCTGCTATTTGTCGAGATTTAAGATTTTCAGAATTTCAATCTGATTTTCTTGGGATCCGTGAATATGTCTTTGGGCCTTCTTTTCTCCTAAACCTAGACATATAAAAGGATCAGTTTAAGGGCCGTCAAAGTGTTCACAAGTTGCACAAGCTTTGAGCGAACTCTGTTCAAGCAAATTATGTTTGGAGACGAAGTTCTTGCCCTACTTCATCTCTTTCTCTTGAAGAAGTTCCTGTGTATGTGCATCGTAGGGTTTTGTGACCAAGCATCTTCTTGATCTTCATCGTTAGGATGAACTGAAGAACTTTGCAACCAACAACCTTCTTAGTTGGTGATTGAAGTCACGTACTGGGATCCGTGCAATTGGTTAGTCACGTACTAGGAGTCGTGCATCAGAAAGGGGAACTGTCACTACAGAACAAGTCCAATTGGGTATTGGGGTAAGGGTTCAACTGTAGGTTGGTAAGGTACTTGGATTCCTTTACTTGTAACCACTTGTTGTGATAATAGTGGAGTTTCGGGAGTGGTGACCTGAAAATCACCCAGTGGGGTTTTTGCCATTAGGTTTTCCCCATTCGTAAATAAATCACCGTGTCTTTTATTTTCCGCTGCATATTTAGTTTCTTGGTGATTTGTTTGTGCTACCACGCGTTTGCATATTAAATTGATTAATTAATAATTTGGCTAATTAATTAATTAATTTCTATCACAAGGGGTCATTCAGTTTGTGGCCTATCAAGTGGTATCAGAACGGACACACTCTGATTAGGGTTTAATCTTTGCTGTGTTGATCCATTGACCCCTGTTTGTCATGGATAGAGGACAGTCATTAATCATACCTCCTTTATTTGATGGCACTAACTATGCATACTGGAAAGTACGCATGAGAGCTTTCTTGCAGTCTTTAGATGAGAAAGTGTGGCAAGCTGTAGAGTTAGGCTGGACTAAGCCTATAGAAGCGCCAGCCGACTGGGATGATGCCAAAATTAAGGCGGCAAACTTCAACAGCAGAGCTTTGAATGCATTGTTCATTGCTGTCACCAATGAGAAGTTCAAGAAGATATCCTCCACTGAAACTGCCAAGGAGGCTTGGACCATTCTCTAGACAACCTATGAGAGTACTAAGGCTATCAAAGACTCAAAGCTTCGGAGGCTCATTACAAGCTTTGAAGAGATAAAGATGGAGGAGGATGAGTCTTTCGATGAGTTCTATGCTAAGCTAAGGGACATAGTGAACTCAGCCTTTAATTTTGGGGAAACCATTCCTGAACCCAAGATTGTGAGGAAAGTGCTCAGATCTCTGCCCGAGAGATTTCATACCAAGATTATGGCAATATAGGAGTCAAAGGACATTGACAAGATTCCTTTGACTGAGTTGGTTGGAAACTTGCAGACCTACGAGCTAGGGTTGACAAGAATAGACAAGTCGAGCAAAAGCAAGAGTATGGCACTGAAGGCCAAGAGCAGTGAAACAGATGAATCTTCTGATGATGAAGATTCCAAGATGAACTCCTACATCACCAGGCAGTTCAAGAAGTTTATGAAGAACGCCAATGGAAAGGGTTTCGACAAGGACCGCAGGCAATCCAGTTCTTCTCAGTTTAAAGGCCAAGACAAAGGGAAGAAGGATGCTAAGGAAGGTGGTCAGTACACTGTTCCCTCAGGACCTAAGTGCTTTTGGTGTCAAGGTTTTGGTCACATGAAGCATGAATGTCCTACATACCTCAAGAGCATTGGGAAGAGTAAGGCACTTGCTGTTACCTTAAGCGACACTGAGCCTGAGGATGATTCCGACACTGAGGATAATGGAATCTTAAATGCCTTCACGGCCACGGTCAATCCTACTGATGGGATTATTGAAGATGTGGTTGAAGAAAAGGAACTGGTGGAATCCAAGTTTGAGAAGATGGATGATCAAGATGACATCCATACAGCCTATGAGAAGCTGTATAAGCTTTCTGAGAAGCATGAGAAATTATATAGGCTAACCACCATGAAGCTTGGTGATGTGGAATTTGACCATGAGGAGCTTTCCACAAAGTTTGATGAGGCTAATCAAACTATTGAAGCACTGAGATTCGAGAACAATTTCTTGGCTAAGAAGACTAAGAAGCTTGAAGCGGAGCTGTTTCAAGTCAGAGCTCAATTAGAGAAGACTTCAAGCGCAAAGCTGGATGAGATGCTAAGCATTCAAAAATATGCTTCAGATCGAACAGGTTTAGGGTATGGTCTTTCTTCCTCTAATTCTACTTCTTCTAGTACTACTGTTTTTGTTCCTCCTGCTAATAATGTTAAAACTGAGAACAATGAGATTAAAATTAAATTAGCTAGTGAGAACTTAGACAATGGTAAATCTATCTTAGGAGCACCCCCTAAACTTGAGAAGAGAGATGTTAAAAACCCTAGGGCAAAGAAAACTAACTCTCAAAAGCCTAAAAAAATGAAGCAGCATCTCTGTCATCATTGTGGAGCTGCCGGTCATACTCGACCGAATTGCTACAAGTGGCTTGCCACTCAACAGAGCAACGGCTTGATGGCATCTGGGAACCAGAATCAGCTTCAATCCTCTCTCGCTCCCCTTGGTGATCTTCTCAAAGCCCTCATGTTCCTTTCGAACTTGAATGGTTTTAATTCTTCCCCTTCAACGCCGGTTCAAGGGTTTGCTAGACGTAAAGGTTCTTCCAAGGTATGAAAGGAAAAGGGCTCTAAGTGATTCTATCACTTTTCTCTCTCTCTTCTTGTTTTTGTGTATGCATTACTTATGTGTTTTGCTTTCATGTTTTGAGTCAGTCTAATTTTTATACTTTGTTTGTTTAACATGTTTTTGTTTGGTTATTTTTCAGTTTTTGCTTTGTTTTGTTTTCTTTATAAAAATTTAAAAAAAAATTGAAAAATCAGAAAAATACAAAAACAGTGTGTGTTTTTGTGTACTTTGGTACTTGTGTACCTTGGATGGCCATTGAAATAAAGTCTTCTAAACTTTGTATCACTTGTAGCTTAGATGAGTATCTCTATGCATAACTAAGCAAGTGAGCTTTGTGGCTCGTGTTTGTGATGAGTATGATTAAACTGTCTCTTAAACTTAACACGCATATCAATCTTTTTGACGGGAAGGACTAAAAAATCCTGAGAGAAAGGCATAAATAACTATCTCACCACTATTGCCCGCCAATCATAATTTGACACATGTATGCTTCGGCATAGTAAAAGTGCAGTATCAATGACATTTGCGTGCTTAGGCATAGCAAAATTAAAATGTCAAATATCATGGGGTATTTCTTTTCTTTCTCTAATATTCTCATGCATAATATGCTTAAAAGAAAAATATGCAAAGAATTAAAAGCAAAAAGAGTAAAAATGCTTTAAAAATGATTACAAGCGTGTATTCTAGGAGATGTGGAAGTTATAGGATGTACCTCAAAGGTAATAGTCCCCATCAAGCAGTTATGATTGTATGTGAGTTAAGTGATTTTCTCATATCTCAAATCGTCATAACATGCATACACTTATGCAATCTTGTGATGTTTTTCACACACAACACGCAATACTCTTTGCTACTCTTGATACATATGCAGGTACAATGTGATTTGGTCATCACAAGGTTTTACATGTATTATTATATGCTCACTAAACTGTCTAGACTCTTTTTTGAAATATAAAATTGGATAGACTTGTTTAGTGTGTGTGTGTGTGTGTGTGTTTGTGGAGATCCATGTGCCTAAATTTTCATTTGAGAAATGATTTTAAGAGCTTAATATGCTGATTGGATCGTTGGTTGAGTTGCATGTTGGATTGCATTCATGTTTGCGTTTTTCACATCTCGAAAAACTATTTTTAAAAGCTCGCTTGACACCTCCTTAATACCTCCTCGATAGCTGGCTATCTGTCGAGCTTCCTTAAGCTTTTTCTTATCGCAATCTCTCCTGCACCTCGATACCTGGTGGATCTATCGAGATTTGGTCTATATGCTCGATAGCTTCTCGATACCTAGTGGATCGATCGAGCTTCTATTCTATATTCTGGTGTGATGATCCTCGATACCTCCTCAACACCTCAGCTGTCGACATGTATTTTCTCAACACCTCCTTGACAGATACCTCGATACCTGTCGATACCTGTATCTGTCGAGAATTACTGGCTTTCCTATATAAAGCCCCTGCGCAATCCGGTCCTCATTTCCAGCGATCTCTCTCTTGATACTTCTCTATTTCTCTCCCAAAAACACTCCAATCTCACTCCTATCTTGGTTCTCAAGGATTTTCCAAGGTTTTTCAAGTTTTTCTTCACATGGTAAGCTTCTAATCCTTTCTCATTCATGCATTTCATGTTTTGAAACCTAGGATTTGGGGTTTTTGGAAATTTTTGGGATTTTTCAAAATTGATGAGATTTTATTAAAATTTTGGGTTAGGTTTTCACTTAAATGTGTTTAAAACCTCATACATTGCATCACATTAGCATTATAATGATCTTGTCATGCATTTAGATGTGTGCTATATGATTGTGTGTTGGCAGGTTTGGATTGGACTGAGCCCATGATGTAATTTCTTTTGCATGTCACGTGTTCATGCATTTCCCATGCATACGTAATTCTTTTCAATATATTTGATATATTTGAAAATGTTTGGGACTTTTCTGATTATCTTTCTTTCTCTCCCTCTCTGTTGTTTACGTTAGTTGTGTCTATGGCACATAAGCGTAAATCCACTCCAGCCCGGAATCCTCTTCGTTCCAGTGCTTCTTTTTCGTCTGATCCTACCTCACCCAATATCCGGTTCCATGATGATGATGCCTTTAAGGCATTTTCGGAGAACTTTTCTAGACGAAGCATTCATTCGGAATGCTAGTCATCTTGTCAGATTTTACTGACACCGACTTTCCCTCTGTCATTCACAGTAGGGGATGGGAGTCACTATGTGATGCCCCGGTCACCTGTCCTCTCGTGCTGATCCAAGAGTTCTACTCCAACATACACGGGAGTGATCGGTCAATACCTCTTTTCTTCACTCGCGTTCGAGGTACGCACATTCCTATCACACTGCAGCTAGTTGCGAATGTGCTTCGGGTTCCTAGGATAGAGTTTCCTGACTATCCTGGTTATGAGCGTTTGAGGACTGTGTCCAGGGATGACCTCATGTTCGCTTTTTGTAAGCACCTTTTTTCTTGGGGTGAGCATCTTTTTACACCATGTCGACCTTTTACTAAAGGTCCTAGATTCATAAACATGGTGATGACTTTTGTTTTACATCCCCTTTCTTACTTTAACTCCATCACAAAGCCTCGTGCTCGATTTTTGTTATCTCTTCTTGAGCATCTTACCATAGACTTCCCTTCTCATTTCATTATGTCTATTATAGATGTTCATCTAGATTCGGCGACCCGTGATAAGCTCATCTTTCCTTCCGCTATCACGAGGATTCTACACCATTTTTCTGTTCCATTTCCCTCATCCGACCATTTTATCGTCATGTGTGCCATAGATTACGCTACCGTTATACGTAGCGAGACCCAGCTTCGGTCGCAACAGTCGGATTCAGCAGCTCCTTCCTCTCGTTCCGCTCCATCCCGTTCAGCTCCATCCACATCGACTCCTTCTTCCTCTTCGAGCGATGTATCTTTAGGAGATATTATGGCGTAGCTGCAGCACATGGATGCTCGCCTCGATACACTCTCTACGAAATTGTATCAGGTGAACGTTTGTGTCGGTTGTATTGCACGACAATAGGCGTCTATGGGTGGCTTTGCTCTTGAGGCTACTCCTTCACCGCCTTCTCCTATGGCTTCTGCTTCTGAGGATGAGAATGATGATGATGGTGATGACGATGATGCTTCAGATGATGATAATGGAGATGCTAGCTTTGCCGATGAGATGTCTACTTGACACTCTTACCCTTTGTCATTCATGACAAAAAGGGGGAGTAGTTTTAGTTTTGGTATGAGAGTAGTCAATCTTAGGGGGAGAGTTAGTATAAGATCATTTTGTTAAGGGGAGTGTTGATACATTTTTTTTTAGGGATGTAGTGAGGATAGTATGTATCTTTTTTCTTTTTTTTTTTTCCTTTCTTTTTAGATACATTACTCTTGTGCATGAGGTCTTGTGACCATTTCTAGACAAACATTGTACTTATCTCTTTATTTATATTGATGTATGTTTTTCTTTCACCTACCCCTTCATGTGTTGTTTCTTTTCGCTCTTTATACACATGTTTTTTATATTTGTATGCAATCTATTATTTCTATTTCACATAAAGATGCCTTGATGAGTTTTGTTTAAAGTATTTCAGAAATATAGGTTGTCAAAATCTACTTGCCATAAACTCTCTTCTTGCAAAGTTTTTCAAGAGTTTGTATTAGGATAGATTTTATTGTATTCAACAAGTGAATATGAGTTGAGTGATTTATGACTTCTCTCATATATTCATTTGTTTGTTGTGGTTCTGTCACGGATTGACTGTCAAGGGGGAGATTGTTAGGACATATGTGTTTCACATGTTAAGAACATATGTCTTGATTTTATGTAATTGGCTTATCCTTTGACAAAACGCACTTTACTTGTATTTGGGTAGATTTAAGATGTTTTAAATACTTCAAGAAACCTTGTTTCAAGATCACGTATTGAAGCTTTCAAGTCTGTTCAATAAAATAAGTTTAGAGTGCAAAATCATTAAAGCTCGACAGCTAGTCGACAGCTGCATCAATCGAGCTTAAGGAAGCTGTTCTTCATTCGGTGTGCTCGACAGCTGATCGACACCTGCTATCTGTCAAGGTTTAAGATTTTCAGAATTTCAATATGATTTTCTTGGGATCCTTGAATATGTCTTTGGGCCTTCTTTTCTCCTAAACCTAGACATATAAAAGGATCAGTTTAAGAGGCATCAAAGCGTTCACAAGTTGCACAAGCTTTAAGCGAACTCTGTTCAAGAAAATTGTGATCGGAGACAAAGTTCTTGCCCTAATTCATCTCTTTCTCTTGAAGAAGTTGCTGTGTATGTGCACCGTAGGGTTTTGTGACCAAGCATCTTCTTGATCTTCATCATTTGGATGAACTAAAGAACTTTGCAACCAACAACCTTCTTAGTTGGTGATTGAAGTCACGTATTGGGATCCGCACAATTGGTTAGTCATGTACTGATAGTCGTGCATTAGAAAGAGGAATTGTCACTACAGAACAAGTCCAATTGGGTTTTGGGCTAAGGGTTCAACTATAGGTTGGTAAGGTGCTTGGATTCCTTTACTTGTAACCACTTGTTATGATAATAGTGGAGTTTCGGGAGTGGTGACCTGAAAATCAACCGGTGGGGTTTTTGCCGTTAGGTTTTCCCCATTCGTAAACAAATCACCGTGTCTTTTATTTTTCGCTGCATATTTAGTTTATTGGTGATTTGTTTGTGCTACCACGCGTTTACATGTTAAATTGATTAATTAATAACTAGGCTAATTAATTAATTAATTTCTATCACAAGGGGTCATTTAGTTTGTGGCCTATCAAAAAGAAAAAAAGAAAAGAAAAGAAAGGGAGAGGCGAGAGCGAGATAGAGAAAGTGAGAGACCCATCACACCATGACGCTACTGCCCATGCCCAAGCGAAAGAGACCCATCTTGCTACCCAGTACCCACGCCGCCATCAACTGTCGCATACCCAAACCGGAGACCCATCTTGCCACCACCGCCGCCGAGACCCATCTTGCCACCCAAGAACCCAAAACAACACAACTGCAGAAGACAAGATTTGAGAAAAAATACTAGCATTGATGAATTTCTGTTAGCTTAGGAGTGGACCGCAATTCCATGAGATTAATTAAGTCTTCCTTCAATTGAACTCAATAGATATGCCATAAACATCTAGCTGAACACACAATAAAAAAAGACTTTGATTACCCCAAAATGCCCTTTGCTTTTTATTCTATTGGATCCCCTAGTTGCAACCAAAGTCATGTGGCTGTTTTGGTCATTTTACTTTGATGTGACACGTTGTGATTAGATGGGTACACGTGGTAGATTCTCAATGCATGATCTGGCATGATAAGGTGAGAGTGTAGGACATTTCTTTTTTGTTGTGTTTTGTTTTGTGTTTCTTACCTTCTTCTTTTTTTTTGTTTTGTGAATCTAATATGTTTTTTAAGAATATTTTAATAGTAAAAATATAGAAAATATAAATAAGAATTTTTTTAATAATTTTTTAATCGCCGCACCCTGCCGCACCCACACCCTACTTTTTTAAAATTGCCGAATCTCGCACCCGAATTCAGAAACGCACCTGTGCTTCATAGATTAAATGCATCATGCATATTACCTAGATTCCAGTATTTGTCTTTAGTTAGTAACAACAACCATTTGTGAGATAATATATATGATTCTTATTTTATTTGTAGATCATGAAAAAATCAACTACAGTGTTTGATTTTTTCAAAAGAAAATATTCAAATTCTTCCGTAGTCAACATGGGATTGCCAACAACTAATGTTGCTATTCCAATTCCAAAAAATGTGGATTTTCCAACTCTAGAAAATATTCATTCCCCAATTCCGAAAAATATCGATGTTCCAATCCCAAGAAATATTCATTCCCCAATTCTAGAAAATGCCGATATCCCAATTTCGGAAAATAACCATATATCTCAAACACAATTTCAAAAAGTTGATCTTGATATATTAAGAAACAATGATTTTTGGGTATTTGTCTTAGTTGATAGTTTATTAATATTATATGGATGCGTATTTGAATAAAAAATTTCGCTTATCTCCGCCCCCCCCCCCCCCAAGAAATATTCATTCCCCAATTCCAAGAAATATATCGATGTTCCAATCCCAAGAAATATTAATTCCCCAATTCTAGAAAATGCCGATATCCCAATTTCGGAAAATAACCATATATCTCAAACACAATTTCAAAAAGTTGATCTTGATATATTAAGAAACAATGATTTTTGGGTATTTGTCTTAGTTGATAGTTTATTAATATTATATGGATGCGTATTTGAATAAAAAATTTCGCTTATCTCCGCCCCCCCCCCCCAGCTTAAAATCCTGGGTCCATCCCTGGGTTGAATGATGAGGATCTAGACCTATTTGCAAAGAAGTTCAGAAAGATTTTCAAACCTAGGAAAAAAGATAAAAAGAGCAAATAGCTACTTAGCCTTTTACTACCTTAGGTAAGAGTTGTGAATAATCTAGTGAGGAGGAGGTTGATGATGAGGAAGGACTTAAGGTAGCCTATATTAATCTTTTCAAGGAATGTAATAGGTAGAATAAAATCTCAAAGCTTTCCCTTAAAGAGTTTGAATGAGATAGAGCATGAAAAGGAGGTCTTATTGGTTGAATTGGATGAAGCAAAGAGGTTGATTGGCAATGACAAGGAAGAAAATTCCTCTATATGAGAAAACTAAGAAATATGGTGAGAAAATTGAAAACTCTAAATCTCTACTAAAGAAGTTCTCGAGTGAAAATTTGTTTTGTTCTCAGAAGACTTGCTATGAATGAATGTCCCTCTAAACCCTGTGTATAATTTAGTTTATCCTAAGTTGAATGAAAAGGGGTTTGACAAACCAAGTTAAAGCCCTAACCCAACAAATTAAAATCAAAGGAAGATCACTTATGTCTTATGGTACATGGTCCATAGAAGGTCTTCGAAGTTTATGTATGATACCTTGACAGTGGAGACTCTAATGAATGGTGATAAATCCTTGTTCAAGACTGTATCAAATGATGGTACAAGAGACACTGCTTCTTTTGGTGAGGGTGGTAAATCACATGTCCTTGGCAAAGGAACTGTTGATGTTTCTAGTCTACTAGTCCTAAATGATGTGCAATGTATTGAGGGCCTTTAGTAATGAGCATCAATCAAATATATCATGAAGAGCTCATTGCACAATTCTACTAAAAGGAAGGTTCTGTTTATGATAAAAAGGAGAAAATACAGTTAGTAAAAATATTATAAAAAATTAAGATATTATTACTTTTATAGAACAAAATTGTTATTAATAACTACATATATACTAATAATTAAAAAAAAAAAATTGTGGGGGAGGGGGGGAGCGTTGTCACCCATTGTCCAAGAGTGGCTCCGTTCATGCACACAAAGGAAAGAAAAAGAAATTTTAACATAAAAAACACACTACAAACTCAATTCCAAAGCCATAATAATTATGTATTAAGTTAATTGTAGATGCAAAAAGATTTTTCTTATTAAAAATATTCATTTGAGGGGTTAAAAACATTAAGTACATGGACAAGAAATTTTGAAATTTGGATGAAACGATAAAGTATTTTACATTTTTTTTTTTTTGGGGGGGGGGGGGAAGTCAAAAGAAAACTTTCATTCAAATTGTAATGGGTTAGCGGTACAGCAATCCAAATATCCCTCATCAAAAAAAAAAAAGAATCCAAATATCCATTACGTACCAGAAGCATTGGGCATATCAGCATGATTCCTGATTACCCAAAAAAAAATAATAATAAATAAACTTATTTGAATAGCCTCAGCTACTCATGCCTTCATTAGCCGACAGATGTGCCACTTATTTCCCTTCCCGCTGTGTGAATTGGACCTAGGAAATTCCATCAAAAGCCCTTTCTCCTTTGATTCTCTATATTACTGTAATGATCATTAAATGTGGCCAAGATATGAATATTGGCCTTGCAGTCATCTGTCTATATCTATATACATATATATATATATATATATATATATATATCTCTCGTAGAATTTATTATTGTTATGCGCCAGTTGAGTCACATCATCGCCATGTCACAAAGTTTTTTTTTTTTTTTTTTTTTTGGGTTTTCACTTCACATGTTCTCTTTAATCAATCCCATTTTCTCTCTCTCAAATCATCATCTTTCCATCAATCCTATTTTATACTATTATTGACATTCTCCTTGAATCTAAATTCAGCAATCGATCATTCTCTCTCTCTCTCTCTCTTTGACTTCTATATCAAACAAACGAGAAATTATTAGATCCACCAGGAGAACTACTGATATGGTCCTCCTAACCAATGAGATAATGTTATTTATGCAAATGTGTGAGTGACTTCCTAATTAGCACAAAGAATAAAAAATAAAAATTATCAAGTGATATCTCATTTGCATAAATAGGAGCATTTTATAGGTTGAGAGGTCAAGGAGGACCACGTCCGCAGTGCTCCTAGTGGATCTAATAATTTCTCCAAACAAACGGCTTCTCTCCCCATAAAAACATTCAATTGCCCCCCTTTGGATTTAAAACCCACTGAATTACAACTACAATTGGTATTCCTTTCTTCCCAACCCAAAAGTCACCAAATTACAACTACAATTAGAAAGTCTATTTGAGGTTAGTTTTTCTTTTTCTTCCCTTGAACTTTTTGGCTTTTTGGCTGCAATTTTTATGGTTTGTACTGGATTTTCTTTTTCGGGGTTGTAAATTCCATGTTTCTTTTTTCTTTTTTCCAATTTTCATTTGATAGTCTATTTCTTTGTATTCATGTTTACAATTTACATAATTGTGTTTTACCCAATAAAATTTTTTGTGTCTAAAGAATTGGAATGTGTTTTATTGATTTAGTGCATGATCATTTGCCTCCCATTTGTTTATTTTATTTTCTGAATGGCTTTGTAATTTCTTTTAATCTTATCTAAATCTATACTAATTTTTAACTTTTAGGATAACTTGGAAGAGGAAACAAAATATTATGATTGATAGGTTTATATGGTTATTTTCATTAATTTTTCAACAAATTACAATGTAAAGGTTTGTATTGGATTTTCATTTCTAAGATTGTATATGTGGGGGCCTGTCAGTCAACAGGCCCATTAAGGTCAGGATCGTTGGGCCTGTGGCCCATCCGAGGATGCGTATCCGTCCGAGGAGTCCAAGTCAGGTCACAAGTCAATTACCGAAGGGGGGTGGTAGTCAATATCACCAAGGTAGAGTTCTGTATACGTCCGAGGACGATCAGGACACGGCCTTGTTGCAACCGGATCTCAGAACTATGACACCACTGAAGATAGGATAACAGACCAAGGGTAAACGAGAAAAGACAAAACAAATATCTAAAACTATAGCTGCCTCCGCATTAATTACCTCTCAACCAACTCTCTGGCCGCATTAATGTGGAGGTGATACCTGAACAGTAAGGAGGCAGCCTTACAGCTGCCCATAGGAAGTTCCAGGAGGTGCTAGATAGGACAAAAAGAAATCCTCCGAACCCAACCTACACGTGTACGGTGAGGATGGAACACAGAGGGTGGTATATAAACTGAGAGAAGAACACGCCAAAAAAGGGGGATCGGAACAAAAAAGAAAGAAAGAAAACCTAGACAAAAGAAGAAGAACAAAAAGAGAAAAAGAACGGTATCAATTACCAGCGAAAACGATTGTTGTGCCAGCTTTGGGCCTTCAATATACATGAGGATGAGTCTTTTTATTAAAAAAGAAAGTTAACCTAGTTCTTTACTCCCACGCTCTACAAATCATATTGTTTGGGCCTATTTACGTGCGAACCCGGTATCGTGTTGGGTCCTTACAAATTGTATCCTTACAATTGGCGCCGTCTGTGGGGAGAGCTTGTGTTAACTTAAAGGACTTCCGGTGCAACGTTTCTGATGGAGGAAGTGGGTCCACATCACCCCACGGCGGGACCGCATCGGGAGGATGTCAACTTGCACCAGGCAGAGTCAAGGGGCTCCCAACATGGTGATCCTCGAAGGAGTCCCGAACGGAGAGAGGGCCATGAGGGGAGTGTACGTACAACTCATACCACCAGGAGCCACTCTCGGGGGAAGAGTCATGTCTCCCACGCGAAGCATGATAGGAATCTGCAACGTGAGATTGCAGATTTGAAGAGAGAGTTGCGCTATGCACGGCGGGAACGTTCCCCACCTTGCTCCGAACCATCATCTGAGGAGTCGGATGGAGCTAGTTATAGACGGAGATCGAGAACTTTGCCAAGCGAGACTTTCTCCTATGCAGAGGAGCACCGCCATCGATGTAAGCGCAGAAGTCCACCTAGCAGGGGTTTAGGAAACGATGCCACGAACAAAGCCTTGAGTCAAATTTCCAAGTCACCCTTTACGAGAAACATATACGATGCGACTCATCCTCGGCGATTCCATCAGCCTACGTTCTCTCTATATGACGGCCATTCGGATCCGGTGGAACATGTAAGCTATTTCAGCCAGAAGATGGCTATCTACTCCAGAAACGAGGCTTTGATGTGCAAAGTTTTTCCATTGAGTTTGGGTCCGACGGCGATGAGGTGGTTCAACGGCTTATGGGCCAATTCTGTTGGATCTTTCAAAACACTGGCTCGGGCTTTTGGTGCTCGCTTTATTACATGCAACAGGACTCCTCGGCCTTTGGGATCTCTGCTGACTCTGTCTATGCGAGAGGGCGAGACTCTCAAGAATTATTCGGATAGATACTTGGAAATGTTTAACGAAATAGAGGGAAAGAACGATGTTGTGGCTATAACCACTTTCAAAGCTGGTCTCCCAGCTGATCATGATTTGAGGAAATCCCTGACGGGTAAACCTGTCACCAGTGTGCGCCAACTGATGGACAGAATAGATAAGTACAGAAGGGTAGAGGAAGACCAACTTCAGGGAAAAGGAAAGGCCAAGGTGATCCCTCAGGAGAGGAGGGATTTCAGGTCGGACCGTTATAATAACAGCCGACCACAGAGGGATTTTGTTAGGCAGTCAGGTTCGGTGGACGCCCAGGTTTTCGACAGCCAATTCAGCAGGTTTTGGAGAAGATAAAGAATGAGCCATTCTTCAAATGGCCGAACAAAATGGTGGGAGAGCCTAGGAAACGCAACCCGAGCTTGTACTGCCATTATCATCAGGATCATGGGCACACGACGGATAACTGCAGGAATTTATGGGACCACTTGGAGCAATTGGTCCGTGAAGGGAAATTGAAACAACTCTTGCATCACTCCAATGGAAGGGCGAGCCAAGTAGGTTCAGAGGTGCGTGGGGACGCTTCATCAAGGCTCCCACTGGGTACGATTAATGTTATCTTTGCGGCCTCGGGAAGGACTGGATCTTACCCCTCCAGGGTATTGTCAGTGTCCCAATCCCCGGCCGAAGATCATTCCCAAGCAATGAAGAGGGCCAAGGTGCGCATTCCCCTGATCCTAGGCTTTTCAGATGAGGATATGGTTGGGACCATACAGCCCCATGAGGATGCTTTGGTGGTAACGTTGAGGATTGGCGGGTACGATGTCAAAAGAGTGATGGTTGATCAAGGTAGCGCTGTGGATGTGATGTATCCAGACTTGTACAAGGGGCTAGGTTTGAAGCCAGAGGACATAACAACCTATAACTCTCCTCTAGTAAGTTTTGAGGGAAGGTTGGTCACTCCCAAAGGACTAATCAGGCTGCTCGTGCAGTCAGGTACGGATGTGGTGGAGGTGGACTTTATTGTCGTAGATGTTTTTTCTCCGTACACGGCTATTATGGGCAGACCTTGGCTTCACACCCTTAAAGCGGTCTCGTCTACTCTACATCAGAAGGTGAAGTACCCATCCGGAGACCAAGTGTTGGAAATAGTGGGGAATCAGGCGGCTGCTCGGCAATGCCTAGTAGTGGCTATACAGCATTGGCCAGAAGCAGAAACCTCGGCTACGGCCGACAATGAGTTATAGCAATTAAAGTCCCTAGTATCAGGCTTAGACGTGCCAGCCAATGGGGTAGAGTGTGAAGATCTGGAGAGGGTAGTTGTTGCTGAAGATCCGAAAAAATTCTTCCAGGTTGGGCCTAAATTGCCTTTACAAGAGAAAGCGAGGTTGCTGGAATTCTTCCGTGCCAATGTGGACGTTTTCGCATGGAACCCATATGAAGCCCCAGGGGTGGACCCGAATTTTATTTGTCATCGACTTAATGTGAATCCCGCCGTTATGCCTAAGAGGCAACCTCCTCGGCGACCGTCTAAGGAACACGCCGAGGCGGTCAGATGTGAAGTTCCCAAGCTCAAACAGGCTGGGGCTATCAAGAAGACAGGAAAATGGGTGTGTGCGTTGACTTCACGGATCTCAATAAGGCTTGTCCCAAGGATCCATGTCCCATGCCGAAGATCGACCAGTTAGTGGATGCGACTGTGGGACACCCTAGGATGAGTTTTTTGGATGCCTTCCAAGGGTATCACCAAATACCGATGGCCGCCAATGATCAGGAAAAGACTGCTTTTGTGACCCCGATTGGGAATTACCATTACAAGGTGATGCCCTTCGGCTTGAAAAACGCTGGATCTACCTACCAACGCATGATGATGAAGATGTTTGAGCCGCAACTGGGTAGAAGTATTGAAGTTTACATCGATGATATGGTTGTGAAAAGTAAAGTGGAGTCTGAACATGTGGAAGACCTCACGAGTATCTTCGGGATACTAAGAAAACACAAGTTACGATTGAATGCTTCAAAGGCTCATTCGGTGTCGGTTCCGGGAAGTTCTTGGGGTACATGGTGACCCATAGAGGAATTGAGGTGAACCCAGACCAGATTAAGGCCATTAACGATTTGCAAGCACCTCGGAATCCAAAAGAAGTGCAGAAACTGACTGAGATGACTGCTGCGTTCAATCGATTCATCTCTAGGTCAGCTGAGAGGTGTCGTCCTTCTTTCCGCCTATTACATAAGTGGCAAGGATTTGAATGGACCGCGGAGTGTGCTGAAGCGTTCCAGCAGTTGAAAGAATACCTGTCCAGGCCGCCTATCATGTCTAGCCCTGAGGTGGACGAGATGTTGTTTGCTTATTTGGCGGTAGCCCCTCATGCAGTTAGTTTCGTCTTGATACGAGAAGACAATGGCGTCCAAAGGCCAGTTTATTATGTAAGTAAATCCCTCCATGAGGCCGAGGTGAGATATTTGTCATTAGAAAAGGCCATATTGGCGGTGGCCCATGCAACACACAAACTTCCACACTACTTTCAGGCCCATACCGTGGTCATCTTGACCCAGCTGCCTCTTAAGTCCATACTTAGAAGTGCCGACTACACCGGGAGAATCGCTAAGTGGGGTATGATTTTGGGAGCTTTCGATATCAAATACATGCCTCGCACCTCTGTGAAAGGTCAAGTCCTTGCCGACTTGGTGGCTGAGTTCGCCGAATGCCCAGAAGAAGTTACTGGGAATCAAGGTCACATGGATGAAAAATCGGTTGGCCTAATATTCGCACAAGGTGGGTCCTTTTGGAAGGCGTACGTGGATGGGGCCGCAAACCAACGGGGAGCAGGATTGGGATTGGTGTTGATATCCCCCGAAGAGGTCATCATCGAGAAATCGTTAAGATTAGGGTTCTCGGCTACTAACAACGAATCTGAATACGAAGCTTTGATAATGGGAATGAGCATGGTCCATAAAATGGGTGGAAAGGCAGTGAAATTGTTCTCAGACTCGAGGTTGGTAGTCGGCCAGGTGACAGGAGAGTTGAAGGCTCGAGACCCAAGGATGCAAGGGTATCTGGACCGGGTTAGGCGTATGCGAACAAAGTTTGAGTCTTTCGACGTATTACATATTCCTCGAGGTGAAAATACCCACGCTGATTCCTTGGCAACCCTTGCCACCTCCTCAGCACGAAATTTTCCTCGGGTGATCATCGTCGAAGACCTGTGTACCCCCACCTTACCAAAAAAAGAGGTTTGCCAAATCAATCCAACCAGTCTGTCGCCAAACTGGATGGATACCATATTAAAATTTCTTGAAAGTGACATACTGCCCGAAGATAAGGTGGAAGCTGAGAAAATACGAAGGAGAGCTCCTCGGTATTGGTTATCTGAGGATAAAAAGTTATACAAACGGTCCTTCTCTGGGCCATACCTGCTCTGTGTGCCTCCTGAGACAGCAGAGTCAATACTGGAGGAATTGCATGAGGGCATTTGTGGAAGCCATACAGGAGGAAGGTCTCTATCATGTCAAGCCCTCACACAAGGATATTGGTGGCCAAATATGAGAAATGAAGCGCAGGAGTACGTTAGGAAGTGCGATCAGTGTCAAAGATATGCTCCAAATATCCACCAACCGGGAGGAGTTCTTAACCCTCTCTCTAGCCCTTGGCCTTTTGCCCAGTGGGGGCTGAACATTGTCGGCCCTTTTCCTAAAGTCATGGGAAACAAGAAGTACCTACTGGTCGGCACAGACTACTTCACTAAATAGGTTGAAGCTGAGCCCTTGGCGAACATCAGAGACGTAGATGTGAAGAAGTTTGTTTGGAGAAACATTGTTACGCGATTTGGGATTCCCCGCACTCTGGTCTCAGATAATGGACTCCAATTCGATAGCAATGCTTTTAGGGAATATTGTTCAGAACTGCATATAAGAAACAGATATTCCACTCCGGCTTATCCACAAGGCAATGGGCAGGCTGAAGCTGTTAACAAAGTAATAGTCAACGGGCTAAAGAAGAGACTGGATGACGCGAAAGGAAAGTGGGTGGAAGAATTGCCACATGTGCTTTGGACGTATCGGACAACACCCCGTCGATCAACGGGGGAAACTCCCTTTTCCATGACCTATGAGGCCGAGGCCGTCATTCCCCTGGAAATTGGATTCCCAACGTTAAGGACCAGTACATTCTCTTTGGATAGTAATGATGCGATGTTGGAGAAAAGTTTGGACCTGATTGAAGAGCGGAGGGAGAGCGCGATGGTTCAGCTAGCTTACTACCAACATAAACTCAAGCAGGGCTATGATAGTAATGTGAAGATGAGGCCGTTAGCCGTAGGAGATTTGGTGCTGAGGAAAGTTCTGGGGGCCACCAAGAATCTGAATTGGGGAAAACTGGGACCTAATTGGGAAGGGCCATATCGAATCACTTCTGTAGCGGGAATAGGAGCCTATTATCTGGAAGACCTAGATGAAAAAGCTGTACTTCATCCTTGGAATGTAAATAATCTCAAGAGGTATTATTATTAATAAAAGTGTTTCAATTCAAATATTTCTTTTAATTTACGTCAATCATACATCTTGTACTCCTACGTCGTATGATGTATGTTGAAATGTTAAACAGAATCTAAGTTATGCCAGGTCCTCGGATCGCAAACTTGGTGGAAATTAACGTCCTATGATGTATGTTGAAATGTTAAACAGAAACTAAGTTATGCCAGGTCCTCGGATCGCAAACTTGGTGGAAATTAACGTCCTATGATGTATGTTGAAATGTTAAACAAAAACTAAGTTATGCCATGTCCTCAAATCGCAAACTTGGTGGAAATTAACGTCCTATGAGGTATGTTGTTAAACAGAAACTAAGTCATGCTAGGTCCTCAAATCGCAAACTTGGTGGAAATTAACGTCCTATGATGTATGTTGAAATGTTAAACAGAAACTAAGTCATGCCAGGTCCTCGGATCGCAAACTTGATGGAAATTAACGTCCTATGATGTATGTTGAAATATTAAACAGAAACTAAGTCATGTCAGGTCCTCAGATCGCAAATTTGGTGGAAATTAACGTCCTATGATGTATGTTGAAATGTTAAACATAAACTAAGTTATGTCAGGTCCTCAGATCGAAAACTTGGTGGAAATTAACGTCCTATGAAGTATGTTGAAATGTTAAACTAAAACTAAGTTATGCCAGGTCCTCGGATTGCAAACTTGGTGGAAATTAACGTCCCATATTGTGTATTGAGGTGATAAGCAGTAACTGAGTTGTGATAGATCTTCTAATCACAAACTTAACGAGAAATAACGCCATGTAACACTCATTGGGGAATCAAAGAGAGATCTTTGGACGTAAGTTGGCGTACAATCAAGGTACTGAAGGCATGATTTTATTTAATTTATGAACTTTCGTAAAGAATGGCAATTGAGTGGAAAGGATACGTGCATATCTAAAACGTTTCCCTAAGTCCCTGTTGTATTAACGCTTATTGCCTATTGCTAATTATCGATTGACGATATGTATGAGTAGAAACGCCGCATACAAGCAAAAGATAGTTGAAATGAACCTATCTAAATTACGATAACACAGTGAATGAGTACAAAAATAACATAAAATAGTAAAAGCGGTAAGAAAATGAGCAAGGAGGTCCCCTACTAGATATCTAGTTAAGTTACAAAACAAGTTCTACTTTTTTAATTTCAACTAGATCTGTGGGTTCTGGCTGGCGGGTAGGTCTGCCTCCGAAGTTGTGATTTCCTCATTGGCTTTGGTAACACCCCCAGTTGGTAGAACTGTGGAGTCCAAATCCCGTTGAAAACCTTGGGAGCCCGTCTCTGCCTCCGAAGCAGTGGTGGTCTTGTCTGGGGAAGCTCCTGGAGGGGCAAGTCCCTCTTTTGCTGATTCCGGTTGGCTACGGGGAGAAGAATTGCGAGGGAAAACCTCCTCGTTGAGGTTAATAACTGAAGAAGGAGCATCAGCCTGATGGGGTAGAAGAACTGAGGGACGGATCGCCTCAGGATAGAATTCGTTCTCTGGCTTACGTAACTCAGATAAGGCTTCAACCCCAGCACGGTTAAGAGCCTCGCTCCAAGTTCTTGCGCAGTAGATATGGCATACCTCCGAAACCTCGGCTCTCAAAGCCTTCTCAGTTTCAGCTATACCGATTTCTTAGCCTCTCTGCTCAGCTTCGTTCAATGTCTGTTCGGCATTGATTTTTGCTTTCTCGACTTGCTCCTTGGACTTTTCAGCTCGCTCCCTTAGCTTTTGAGTTTCCTCCTGGTGCTTCCTGAGAACTAGAGCTTGCTCCTGAGTCTTCTTTAGCTAGGCATTCGCCTCACGCAGAAGTCTCCCTTGGTCCTCGGCCTGCTTCTGGAAGCCTTCTAATGCCGACTCGGAGCTCTTGCGAGCTTGCTCTTCGACCTGTAGCTTTTTCTTCGCATCGGCTAAGTCCTGTTCGAATTTGGACAAGGCCTGTACAGCCGTTGTCTGTCTTTTTCTCTCATCGTCTAGCTGATCGGAACAAGCGTTGAGCATCTCATCTGGCATGAAAGTATTTTAAATGACCTGTAGGGGAAAGATTAACACTATAGTCAATAAAAAATGCATATTGGTGAGTAACAGCCACAAAATGAGAAAGATAAAAGCTAGCTCCTTACCATGCCCAAATATCATTTGTTGTCGAGGACAAGTTCATTCTTCCTCATGTTCTTTATTTCGGCCATATCTTTTGAGAGCAATAAGGCTTCCTCTATGGCCGAGGCTACATGACATTTTATACCGCCGTTAAAGTCCCTTATAGATGCGTCATCTCGTAGGGGCTCCACACCGTGCATAGGTGCTGAAAACCATGCTTGTCGTTCAGGATGCTGGGAGTCAGATTTCTCCTGGCCCCGCACGGCTTGGTGCTTGATCTTTTGCTGCTTTGCAGCTCGTTGGGCATCCTCCTCTCGAGTTGGACGAGACTTGCTCGTGTCTGCCACATCCTTGCCCTTCTATTCCCTGCGCCTTTTCTGCTCGGCAGCGTTAGGAAGCGCTGGTTTTGGTGATGACCGAGGAGGTTGGCGAGGAGCAGGAGGAGGAGACCTAGCTGGAAGAGATGAAGCCTAGGATGATATTGTTTTTGCAGGCACATTCTTTCCCGGCTGACCTTCCATCAGCTCCAGAAAGCTTTTCTGAGGTTTTCTTTGTATCCCCATTTCGTCAGGATCTTCCTCGGGGCTTGTGGGCTGATCAAAAATCCCGAAATCGTCCGAGGACTCAGATACTGTTACAACCGTTTCCTCGCCTTTCTCCTTTTTCTTTCTCCCTATTATTTCCTTTTCCCTGAGGGAAGGTAAGGATGAAGAAGTTCCCGCCGAGATGCTGGCTATGAAAAGAGGATCTGTGTGAGGTGTGTACTGGGGAAGCGGAATACCCTCTGGAACAATGAACCCTTCGTAGGAAACACTGATACGGTGAAGCCGAGGATCGCGTGCTCTAATCACGCACTTCGGCGCCTGAAAAGCAAAAGAAAGGGGTGTATAGCCAAGAATTAAGTGTGCTGCCCGGAGCAGACCATCAGCCTCATTCACGTATATTTCGGCCTTCAATAACTTATCCAGGCTCGCCTTATTGACTAACCTGAGATTGGGCTTTGTGTAGCGTCTATCTGCAAAACCGTTGAGTGGAGAGTGAAAATTGTAGGAGACAAAAATAATGAAAAAGGAAAAAGTAAACAAAATGTGTTCGCGAACTAAATAGTATAGATCTATGACTACATGCCCACCTGGTGTTCCCTCTACTGTCAGACAAGGCAAACCATCGTGCCATTCCCCAGAGAGAATAAGGAAATCCTCCTTCAGGTTCTTGTTTGAAGTGGGAAGACACTGAATTAGCCTTACCTCAGGATATCTCGACTTGAGATAATATCCCTGGCCAGATAAGCGATGGAGGACGTACACCCAATTCACATCATGATGGGTTAGCTTTAAGTCCATTCTCCTATTCAGAGCGTCTATACTTCCCAAAACCCTAAACATGTTTGGAGCACACTAGGTGAGGGATAGCCTGAAGAAATTGAGGTAACTCCTAGTGATACTACCCATGGGAATAGTCATCCCGCCCTCTATAAAGGCAAACATAGGAATAACTACTTCCCATTTTGTCTAGCATCAACCAATTCCCCTTGGGCTGCGTACCTCATCCCTACCGTTGAGGGGATTCTATACTTAGAGCGAAAGTTTCTAATACCTTCCTCGGATTCAACGAGACATCGAAATGGATTCTTTTGTTTCCCCATTTTTCTAAAAGACTTAGCAGAAAAGACAGTTGGGTTTGAAATAAAAGTGATAAAAACTTCGAGAAGACTTACAGGTTCAAAGGGAGGACCTCGGACAAAGTACGATTATTTGTAGTCGCCAGGAAAATAACGAAAATAGAGAAAGGCAGGTTCAATGTATGAACTCTGGAACCACGTAATCATCGAAGGTAAGGTACAGGGTTAATTTGAGAACACTTTTGTAGTCGTATGAGAATTGTGAGCGGTAAAGTTCCCGCTCACAAAACAAGGGAAGCCCTCTGCCGTTTGATTTAAATCTCACCGTCGAACGTGGGAGACAAGGGCGTTGCCAAAATTTAATGCTGCCAAAATCGGGATGCTGAAGCGTCAAGGGCATGCCCCAAAACACGCAGAGGTACGGGCTTATGACGTCAAAATCCACCTTCTCTTCCGAGGAGTCGAAAAGCAGGATTTTGAGGGGCTATTGTGGGGGCCTATCAGTCAACAGGCCCATTAAGGTCAGGATCGTTGGGCCTGTGGCCCATCCGAGGATGCGTATCCGTCCGAGGAGGCCAAGTCAGGTCACAAGTCAATTACCGAAGGGGGGTGGTAGTCAATATCACCAAGGTAAAGTTCTGTATTCGTCCGAGGACGCCATACTCCTCGACAGTATACGTCCGAGGACGATCAGGACGCGGCCTTGTTGCAACCGGATCTCAGAATTCTGACACCACTGAAGATAGGATAACAGACCAAGGGTAAACGAGAAAAGACAAAACAAATATCTAAAACTACAGCTGCCTCCGCATTAATTACCTCTCAACCAACTCTCTGGCCGCATTAATGTGGATAACAGACCTTGTTGCAATCGGATCTCAGAATTCTGACACCACTGAAGATAGGATAACAGACCAAGGGTAAACGAGAAAAGACAAAACAAATATCTAAAACTACAGCTGCCTCCGCATTAATTACCTCTCAACCAACTCTCTGGCCGCATTAATGTGGAGGTGATACCTGAACAGTAAGGAGGCAGCTGTAAGTTCCATGAGGTGCTAGATAGGACAAAAAGAAATCCTCCGAACCCAACATACACGTGTGCGGTGAGGATGGAACACAAAGGGTGATATATAAACTGAGAGAAGAACACGCCAAAAAAGGGGGATCGGAACAAAAAAGATAGAAAGAAAACCTAGACAAAAGAAGAATAACAAAAAGAGAAAAAGAACGGTATCAATTACCAACGAAAACGATTGTTGTGCCAGCTTTGGGCCTTCAATATACGTGAGGGTGAGTCTTTTTATTAAAAAAGAAAGTTAACCTAGTTCTTTATTCCCACGCTCTACAAATCATATTGTTTGGGCCTATTTACGTGCGAACCCGGTATCGTGTTGGGTCGTTACAAATTGTGTCCTTACAGTATATACCATGTTTCTTCTTCTTCTTTTTGTCAATTTTCAATTGATAGACTATTTCTTTGTGTCCATGTTTAGAATTTTTCTTTACATAATTGCGTTCTACCCATTAAAATTGTACTTTAAAAAATTATAAAATGCATACTATAAATTCCACTATTACAATAATTATTAAATAATATCTACTTAAATATTCACTATTAGCTCTTTTAGATACGCTATCAATTTTTTCCTCCTTAAGGGGTATACTTTTCCTCTTTAAATTATTCCTAGGAGGCTTTTTTTTTCAAGAAACTAAAAACTCATTTTTCTGGGAGGGGAGGGGGGAAATACCTAAAAGGCAAGAGTTGAAAAATTAATTTCTACATACAATTTCCCTTCTAGTATAATTAGGGGCAAAAAGTTGTTCCCTACCTATATATTTCTTCTATCTAATTGAAAAAAACAATCATGAAATTCTCATTTATGGAGGAAATTATTTTTTCCAATAAAAATTTTTGAAAAAAAAAAAAAGAATATAAAAGTTTTAAATTTTTCATAAACCTATATGGTAGCCCAAAAGTCATCTATTCAAACTTACCGGTTATGTTACCACATTCGATTTGATGAGGTTTTTTTTTTAAGAATATATATATATATATACACACCCCATCATTATCACATTAACTATGCAACTTGCCAGTTATAAATACATTTTTCAATTACCAAAACATGCAAAGTCTCTTTCTCTTCCCCAACATTTCCCCTCCCTCAACACTTATGTATCATAAATATATATATATATATATATATATATATATATATTTCCTTTTCCCCTACATATTTTTTTTTATTTATTTATGCTCTCTTTTAATCCCTCTTAAAACCAATAAGCATAATATTTGTGATGAATTTTTTTTAATTATCACTACATGTTTGTTTTTTATATCTACTATCAAAGTTACCTCTCTCTCTCTCTCTCTCTCTCTCTCTCTCTCTCTCTCTCTCTCTCTCTCATTTCGATTTCTCTATAATCTTGATGTTCTATTTGGTAAAATTCAGAAAATTTAGAAATTGTGTTTGGCTTCATCTTGCTAGGTTCTTTTTTCATGATCATTGGTTTATATGCTGTAAGTTGGGTTAAAGCCAAAGACCTGGGAGAGATCAAACAAGATACCGTTGCTACATGAATATTCTAGAAAACAAGAGTATTAGTATATACAAAAAATAAATATGGACATATATAAACAATTATACCGTGAATACGTTTGCTTTCCCCTACCCCTTTTATGTTATTTACAGATTGACTGAGATCAACTACATATTTAGCTTTCTTAGTTTTTCACGTTTTTTAAATTGTATGGAATGGAAAGGAAAAATAGAAATCATTATATGTTTCGGGGAGAAAAGTTTTTGCAATAGTTGATTCTCATATATGAGTTTAGTGATTATCAAAATAAAAACTTTGTTTAATAGTTCTTATGTGATAAATGGAAACAAAGTTTGGATAAATTGCTTATTAACTTCTCCAAAAAATGCAAAATAATATTAGCTTTCATATGAAGCCATCAAGATTCATTTTCATGTTCTAATAAAAATTATACATTTTCCATTTTTTAATTGTGTTGTGTTTTGATGTATATCTCACTTTATTATAACGTATTACAAGATATATTGTCATATATAATAATTGAAAGTAAAATGCAACATGATTTCTTGCCCAAAAAAAGAAATACATACACAAAATCAAGATATAGACTTTTTTTACTTACATATACATTATACATATTACAGTTTAATCAGATTATTGGGAAATGAGTTTGGTACTATTGCTTATAAGCCTCAACTATTATTTCATTCTTTACTTAACAAAAAAGAATATGACATCAAAATTATCCTACACATCGCACAGGTCTACGACTAGTATATTTATAAAAGTAGAGATCTCATGTGAGAGTGCATAAGCTCCTGCCATATGACGATCTAATATTGTATTTAGTCTTTTTTAACCTCTTCTCATTAAGTTGTTTTTACTGTTACCCAAAAAATCACGTTAACTTCTTTTTACTAAAGATGGGCTGTTGTTGAAAATTAAATCAAACCTTATGAAAAGCCCATACCCATTTATTCCCTTACATATTATGACCTAAGCATGATTCTTCCCATGTGTATACGAAAGCCCAGACTTGAACAAGCTTCTCTTCAGACTACACATACTCTTTAACTTCTTTACAAACAATGGTTTGTAGTTCAAATTCAGTGATCCTATCTGAAAAACCAATGTTCCTACTCATTTTTCAAGGCTTAATTCAGCCATTTTGTTTAAACAAATAGAGTGTATGGTCAAAGAATATATACAATCACTCAAAAAAATAAAAATAAAAAGGAAATGTACTCTCTCTCTCTCTCTCTCTCTCTCTCTCTCTCTCTCTCTCTCTCTCTCTCTCTCTCTCTCTCTCTCTCTGAGTGCTATATTAGGATTTCCCAAATTGAAGATGATATTAAATCTTACCAAGGGGCTACACATTGGAAGGATTGTTTGCTAAGATAATGAGTGCTTCTCTTGTTATGTTATAAGAGTAATTCTTAGGTACTTTCGGAGCACGGTGAATAGTGCTTCCTTATCTCACATTTATGGTAGGGCCCACTCGTTAAATTCATGGTAGAGTCCATCATGAATGTGAGAGAAGGAAGCATCATTTTACTATACTCCAAAAGTACCTAAAAATTTTCCGTGTTTAAGAAAAAGTCAAATGCTATATGATATTGCATAGTCACAAATAGTCATATTGCATTCAATTATATTCATATTAAATTTTGAGTCGTTTGTGATGCTATGATACTAGGTATGAAAACCAATTTGTTAATGACTTTTGATATGCTCTTACAACCAATTAAGAAATTCACAACAAGTTGGATCAAACTGTTTGTGTGCCTTCGAATTGCAGGTTTTTTTTTTTCTTCTTCTTTTTTTTTACACAAATGCATGAAAGTGGTGAGTCCATAATAAACATAAAGATGATCATAAGTTCAGATATTGACAAACAATTGAGATACTATGGTAATAGATTCTAATAGCATTTGTTCCTTTAGTAGATTCTAATACCATTTGTCATTTTTGAAAATCTAAACAATTTATAGGATTCTACCCACAAATATTTGGCATAAGAGCATTCTCATCAGCTCTCTAAAAAAAAAGCTATTTTGACACACTAAAAACCCACTTTATCATTTTAACACATCATTTTACAACATACCATTTATCAGATGTTCTATTCTTCAATTTTATACATTAAAATAATATTTACTACACATTAAAATAATACATTACCTCCTCCTCCCTATCCCTATCCCTATCACTATCACTATCATCATCATCATCACCAACGGCCGCCACCAGCAAAAACACCAGCGCCTCAAAAAAAAAAAAAAAAAAACACAACCAGAGAGATCGGCACAAACCCAAACCCACATCCACCACCTGCACAAACCCACATCCGCCAATGCCGCCTCAAAAAAAAAAAAAACACAACCAGAGATCGGCACAAACCCAAACCCACCACCGGCACAAATCCACATCCACCACCGGCAGAAACCTTAAACAAACCACATCCCAAATCCACCAAATCAATTATAAAATTAATTACAATTTACACTAAAATCATAAATTGAATCAGCACAAACCCTTTTTTTTTCTTCCTTCAGTGTTTGTTACCTTTCAAGAGCGACAATCAGATCAAGACAACCGTCTCCATCACCGTCGCTGATGGAAGTTTTCACTTCCGGCCACCGTGTCCTTCACACTAGAGTTCCACTTCGTTGCAAAGTGTCAGTGACCAGTGACGAGCCTGGGCGATCTCTGTCTCTCGGCGTGGCGAGACGGCTTGGTGAGACGGCGTGGCGAGACGTCTTGGCGAGACGGCGTGGCGAGATGGCGCGGCGAGACGGCGAGGCGAGAATGCCAGAGAGAGAGAGAGAGAGATGGGTTGCAGACGGAGAGACCGAGAGAGACAAATGATGGAGGAGAGAGAAAAAACGAATTAAATAAAGCCAAACGGTGTATGGCATTTTTGTCCGTACCGTCTCATATTTGAGACGGTACTGTAGACATGTTCCAAATTTTTTGAGATATAGAACAGCTGATGAGGGCTTGTTTTTGTGTTTGGTGTGTCAAATGTGCCAAATATTTGGCATTTGGCACATTTGGCACACCTGATGGGAGTGCTCTAAAATCTATGATGCAAAAATAATTTTGGTATTCCACAGTAAAAACTAGAGAGAACTACATAAATTTTTAGTTAAATGCACACCTTTTTTTTTTTTTTTTTAAGTCTTCCTGTTGTGTTTATTGTTTAAGTTTAAGACCAATATAATTTAATTATACTTTTTATGCAAAACTTGAGACCAACCTACTTTATTTTAGGCAAAGTTTTTTTATGCGTCATACGAGTTTCCAACTAGTTACTAAAAAAACAGGACCATATTCATTAAAAAAAAAAAAAAAAAGTTTATAGTTGTGTTTCTGTGGCGGCATTTTCAAAAAATTTAAATATTAACCAAAATCTGGAAAAAAAATTAAAAATAAAAAATTTGAATTTTTTTTTTTCTTTTCAAACCGAAGGAAATAACAAAGATATAGGAATTTTCCATTTCAACAAACCGAAGTATAAAATGATTGTCATCAAAAAATGAGCACACCAAACCGAAGCTTTGCACATTATTTTTGATAATTGGTTCACCTCGTATCAGATTAGATGCAGACCTTTTTCTTTCGACACAATAAATTTTTTTTTTTTCTTTTTTGGTAGGACGACACAATAATTTAGCACCCAGCCAAAACTACAATAATGAAGTTAGCTGTATCTCGATTCTCAAAAAAAAAAAAAAAGTTAGCTGTATCTCACTGTGATAAAATGAATAATTGAGGCTAGCTTGGTTCAGGTTTTGTACTTTGTTGAATTGAACTTATTGTTATTGAAATTGAAGATTGAAAATACTGTAGTAAAATAATTTTTAAATGTGTAAATAGTACCGTAGGACTCATTTTTAATATTTTTTAATATGTAAACAGTATATATACAATACATGAACAGTATATACACTGTTCATAACAGTATATTTTGTCCCCCAAAATCAACAAATGCCGGCAAAAGAAAAAAAAAAAAAAAACAAAGGAAAACGCAACACTAAAACGTGGACGCAAGATTCCTTGGAATCCAAACGCCCTCTTTGGCACTGGGCGTTTGATTCGACACAAAATTATCAGATAGAATGATGAAGAAAACCTAAATTTCGAAGAGTTCGGTTAATGTATATCTTTAAAAAATATACTAAATTTTTTATTTTTGAAAATAATTTTTGAGAAATTAAAAAAGTTGTTATTATTTTTTAAATTTTCTATAAAAAAAAAATTAAATGAAATTAATGTGTACCTTAAAAATTCCAAAAGGGAGAGAACAATTACTCTTTTTTTTTTTTTTTTTTTTTGGATTGGGTAAAGTTGAAAATTTTCATTAAGATAAAAAAAGGGGCGGCCCGGAGTAGTAAAGTAAAGCACAACTACAATCAGTGTTGGTGTGGAAAATTTGGATACGGTTGACCGTTGACGAAAAAGACGAAGACCGAATTTAAGTGGAATGAAATTATAACAATATAAAACATAATTATAAAATAAATTACTTTTTTTTTTTTTGAGAATCTAAAATATATTACTTTGTACACAACTTGTTTATAATTATGCTGTAAGAGCATCCACAGCAGTGGAGCTAAATTTTTAGCAATTTAGCTCCATCAAAAGTTACTTTATCTATTTTACCTACACACATGCTGCAGCAGTGGATCTATTTTAACTTTCAACAAAATAAAATAATATAATCATCACAATAAAATAATATTTCTACTACAATAAAATAATATATCCAAAAAAAAAAAAAAAACCCACAAACGGATCATCACCACATTTCACAACCACCGCCGGCCAAGAACAACCACCCACAAAAACCTTTCAGCCAGCCACATCCACCTCCACCACCACTCCACTACAACCAAAACCCACGGCAAAAAATAAAAAATAAAAATCAAACCACCATTAACACAGCCATAACCATAGCCCAACACAGGCCACGACAACCACAGCCACAGTTACCAAACCACCACCAACACAACCAACAAACCGTCATTTCAACCACAATCCATGATCACAACCAAACCCACAAAAAAAATAAATCAAACACCAAAAAACCGTATATCTCTCGCCGTGCTTTAGTTTCCGTTTATGCTTCGATCTCATCGCTCTACCCGTACATCTCTCTTTCGGCTTGGGCCTTAGGGCTTGGCGAGCTGGGTTAGCGAAATGGGTGGCGAGCTGGGTCGGCGAAATGGGTGGCAATGGCGAGCTGGGTTGGCGAAATGGGTGGCGAGCTGGGTCGGCGAAAGGGGTGGCGATGGCGAGCTGGGTCGGCGAAATGGGTGGCGATGGTGAGCTGGGTCGGCGAAATGGGTGGCGAGCTAAGTCTGCGAAAGGGGTGGCGAGCTTCGCCGACCTAGGTCGCCATCCCTTTCGCCACCCCTTTCGCCGACCCAGCTCGCCACCCCTTTCGTTTACGCCATCGCCGATCACTCAAAATGAACAGAGAAAAGATATTGAAGAAATAGAGAAGGAAGAGAAAAGCTGAGAGTTGAGTGACGAAAAGAAAGAGACGGAAGAGGGAGAGAAAAAGATGGATTATTTTAATTGGAAGAGAGAGAAAAGTTAAATAAAATAGTATTATTTTTTTTTAGCTGAACATCTAAAATTTTTGCTTTTACCTCCACTGCTGCAGTGTAGTTTTTAGGGGTAGTGGAGCTAAAATATACCAATATACCTATATAGCACCACTGCTGTGAATGCTCTAAGGCTTGTAGTATTTCCATCTCTCTCTCCAACAACTTGCACATAGCAATATATAACCTTATTCATGTTATGTAAGTAAGGCGGTAAAAAAGATGAAAGCAATTTTTTGAGTTGATAAAAGTTAAAATTTTTAGTACTGTTATTATAAATGCTCCAACTTCAAAAAAAAAAAATCTTCATTAGCCTAGTATTAAAAAAACAAATTTTTTTTTTTTTTTTTGTCTTTGTTGATAAATAATTATATCTTAAAATACTTAAAAATAATAATTTTTAATACTTATAATTTTTTAATGCTATATGAATACTTATTTTGAGTTTTTTTTTCTTTATATTATGATCTCATTAACTTAAAATCTTGATTCTATCTCTGATTAAGGTATATAATAAACGGTAATATAGCCTATCCTTTTTGGAGGTAGCCAACCTTATAGATGCCTACTAACAAACTCCAACTGGCAGCGAGATTTAAATATAAATGAGTTAAACGAAGTGCCCTTACCAGCTTGGCCTCAAATTTTTTCTTCATTTTTTGGACTTGTAGATAGGACAATACAAGCCAGTCACGTGATGAACATTGTACAATAGCAGGAGGGCTTTCTTGCTCTTCTTTTGAGGCTTCCTCTCTTATCACATCAATGCTGCTACAATCTTTTGCCAAGTACACACAGAAGGAACTGTTTTATTTATCAGCCCTACTCATATTTTAAAAAATATATATATATTTTAAGGGTTCGCAAATATATGCTAGAACATATACTAATTATCAATTTTATAAAAAATTGAAAAAGAGATATATAAAATTAATCTCTTTTCTATATAAGTATACGTCAATAAAATTCCTATTTTAATAACATATAAGTATATCTATATGTGTTAAATTTTATACTTTGTATTAATACTAATTCAATAAGTTATGTGATAAATTAGTAAGAGGATAAAAAATAATGAAAAGTTAAAAAAGTGAAAAAATATAATAGATTTAGTTTTTCATGTGTGTTTTTTAGAAGAGAATGATTAAAAAGTGAAGCTATAAAAAAAATGAGAGGATAAAAACTATAAATTGTCTCATAAAAAAAACTATAAATTGTATAAATTTACATTTATGGCCCTATTACATTTAAAAAAACAAGTTTTTTTTTATATACTTTATAAAGTGATTTTTTTAATTACTACAAATTTAGAAACTAATACAACTAATAAAATATCTGGCAAAGGAAAAATAAATAAATAAAACTTCCGTTTAATATGAAAAAATCAAAACAAAACAATTAAACAACCAACGGATAGATAAGTAATTTTTCATTTACCCTGAGCCAATCTAGTTTTCTTTCCATATATCTATTCATAGGATTGTTGATTTTTTTTGTGAGTTTTTTAAAACGACACCATAATCTTTCCTTTTTTTTCCCAACCAAACAATCCAAATAAATGTTTTCTGTCTTATTTTCCACCATCATTTCCTATCCTTATTCCTTCCTTAAATCAAACTTTCACTTCACTTGTATCTGGTCCTCTAGTTACTGTCACCCACTCAGTCTTAATATTTTACTTTCTATTTTAGACTTGGGCATAGGACAACACAAGCCAGTCACGTAATCACATCAATGCCGCTACAATCTTTTGCCGAGTACATACAGAAGATACTGTTTTTTTTTTTCAGCCCTACTCAAAAGTTTTTAATAATAATTTTTTTGACATATAAAATTTTATTAATTTTATTTTTTTTACACAACAATTATCATTCACGCATTTCCTTCCTCATCGAAACATACATGTATAAAAAAATAAAACTAAATGTAAAATGATATTGTAAATAAATTTTACACAATTATAAAGAAACTAATGTGCTCTTACCAAAAAAAAAAAAAAAAAAGAAACTAATGTGAGAGATTGTGGGCGTTAGGGAGTGTTTGGTGAGTGTTTCCAAATAACAATTTTAAATTTTTAAATAACATTTCATATATTTTCACACATTTTTTACCCACATGTATTTTTATAAAAAATTTTAAATAATAATTTTTTATTTTTAAACACATATACCAAACTGGACCTTAATCATGCAAGATACGGTGTTTTTTCTAATTTAAAAAGCAAATGCTTTTAGGTTCACTTTTCTACGAATCGAATTGGGGAATAAAAAAAATCAAATCTTGGACTTGGTTTGCGCATGATCGTGTTTAGAAGTTGGGTTCCGGAAAAGACACTTCCAATCCGTGCATCACGTGGGCAAGTCTGAATTTCAACGTGTGAACACCCATTACTATTTCCTGCAAACAATTACTTCTCTGACTTGTCCATTCCCAGCTGCTGCTGCTGCATTAAATTCAACTTTGCCGACAACTAATTTCTTCACCAGCCAGTCCTCTATCAGACTAGATCTAAGTCGGATCAACGAGTTTTTGGGCCACTACCTACGGCAGTCCTCTTTCAAAATGTGAGCAAACTAACATTCAAGGCTCTCATTCGATCCGTTCTTCTTCTTTTAGTTGAAGCGAAATGGCTGATTTACTTCATTCTTTGGAGTTGTGAATAAGACAATACAAGCCAGTCACCTGACATACAATAGCTGAAGAGCTTTCTTGCTCCTCTTTTGAGGTTTTGTCTCTTGTCACATCAATGCTGCTAGCATCATTTGTCAAGTAAATACACAAGATCTATATTTTTTAATTTTAGCCCTATTCATATTTTTAATAATAATAATATCTTCCGATTAATGTATGCAGGGATAAATATTAATAATTAATTTTACAAATTTTTTTAATGAAAAATTGAAAGAAAATGTCTACAAATTAATCACTTTTTTATTAATAAAATTTCTAAAATTGATTACAAATATATGTACGGACGGCCTATTACATTTGGGGTCTATAGCAAAAATAAAAACGGAGGTTTTTTTTATATATATTTAAATAGAACTTTAAAAAAGTTAAATATTATTTAAATTCTATTATCATATTTTAGGTGTAAAATTATTAATAATTAACATGAATCATGAATAAAATTTTTTTATAGAAAATCTACGGGCATAAAAAATTTGATAAAACTTTTCACATCTACTGATGTGATAAAATGATAGTGGTAAATAAATGAGTAATATTAGTAGTAGATCTAAGTGAGAACTAGTAAAAATTTGTCAACTTAATTATTGTGAAAAATATTGTGAATCTTTTTGTGTGTTGCTTTTTTTTATTTTTGAGAAGTGCTACATTCATAATAAAATCCATCAATAAAATTATTTTTTTGCTATCAATAACAGTATATAACAAGTTGTTACTTAGAATTTGTTGTAAAAATGTTATAAAAGATATTATGAACGCAACATTTCTATCACTCCTTTTTTTTCTTGTTTTTCATTTGTTAAAAAAATATTATTTTATTTATTGACTAATATTTGGGCTTAATTAAATTAAAATTTGAGACTCTTTTTTTTATACTTCCGGCCTTAGGCGAATGTATCAATTACATTTAGTGTTAAGTCGGCACTGAATGTATGCCTTAAGGTATACGTTAGTCTCAATTTGTAAAGTCTCTGATAGTTGAATAAGAGATTTAAGGTTCAATTTCCGCCTACACCAAAAATCGATTGGTGTCTTACTTTGATGATAAAAAACTATCATTAGAAGCAGACGTCATGGATTAAAACTCTAAAAAAAAAAAGTATATCTATATGGGTTAAAGTTTATTCTTTGTATAAATACTAATTCAATAAGTTATGTGATGAATTAGTAAGTGGATAAAAAATAATGACACGATGAGAAAGTGAAAAAATATAATAGATTTAGTTTTTTATGTGTGTTTGGTTGGAATGATTAAAAAGTGAAGGGATAAAAAATTGTAAATTGTATAAATTTACAGCTTAATTACATAAAAAATAAAAAATAAAAAAACAAGTTTTTTAATAGTTTATAAAAAATAATTTTTTTAATTACTACAAATTTACAAACTAATACAACTAATAAAACATCCCTCAGAAGAAAAATAAATAAAAAAAATAAAACTACTGTTTGATATGGAAAAAGCAAAACAACACAATTAAATAACCCGCCCTTGCATGTTATGTAACCGGGTAGACGCTCTGGAGTCATTTTTCCTCTATCCTTGCCCAATTTAGTTTTCTTTCCATATATCTATCCATAGGGGGGTTGATTTTTTTTTTTTTTTTTTTTTGTGGGTTTGGGAAAAGAACGCTTGAATGATTGTGACACCAAAACTCCTCCCCCCCCCCCCCCAAAAAACAATCCAAATAAGGGAGTGTTTAATAGAAGAGTTTGAGTAATATTATTTAAGTATTTTTGATATATGTGTGGATAAAAAAATATATAAAAATATATGTTAAAGTGTTTAAAATACTCTAAAAATTGCTTAAAAGGACCTATTAAACAGACCCTAAATGTTTTCTCACCTATTTTCCATCAACCTTTCCTATCCTTCCACAAATCCACCCAAGGAAGCTTTCACTTGTATAGGGTCCTCTTGTTACTGTCACCCACTCAGACTTTAGTTTTTTTTTTTTTTTTTTTTGAGAAAGAAAAATGGGAGTGTTTATGGTTATATTAAACCCTCGGGCAGAGTACACACACTTAGGGATGTGATGCCCACCAACGGACTCCTGCTGGTAGCGGGAATCGAACCTGAACGTGTTAAGCAGAGCGAACGTGTTAAGCAGAGCAAACGAACCATATCTAGACTTTAGTTAATTAGTCTAAGTATTTTACTTTATATTTTAGATTTGGGAATAAGACTATACAAGCCAATCACATGATATAATTGATGTAATTATCTAAGGCCCCCAAATAAAAGAAGGCCCCCACTTGTAAAAAAAAAAATTATATATATATAATATATTTATTTATATATTTTAATTAAAAAAATTTTAAGCACTTTTATTGGTTAATAAAAATGCATTAAAAAGACCCCCATTGTATCCTAAAATGCAAAAATTTAAAAAGAAAAAAATAAAAATAGTCAAATTTCAACTAACAAAATTAAATTTTAGATGATAGGCTCATTAACTCATCAGATATAAAAAATAATAATAATAATAAATAAAAAATAATAATATTCTTAAGTTTTTAACAGATTCATAATTGAAAAAACAAAATTAAAATCCAAAAATACATGAAGATCTATGTACATCTTTAACAAGAACACCAAAGAACACAAACCCATATTTTAAATATAAGAACACATGCCCAGATTTACTTGCATTTTCTTGTCAACCAAACACAAACACAAATCGATCTCCAACAAGAACACAAACACAAACCTTGCAGTAGATCTTCTTAGATTTTCTCAAACCAAAAAACCCAGATATACAAAATCACAACTCAAACCAAGATTTTCTCATCTTTCAATCAACAAGGAAACCTCCAGCAAATAAAATTCATAAACCTATAAACCAAATTCAAAAACCCATAAAATTCAGCATAAAAACACCATAAATAAATAAATCATAAATTCCAAAGTCCCCATCCTCAAACCCAAGCAAAATCATTTCTTAGTTCTTTTTCAGTCTTTGTTTGGTTACCAAGAAAATGAAAGAATAAATATTTGGTCAGTGAAGAAGACAACCAAACCTTCGTCGGTCTGATCGTGCCGCAGGTTCAGGCCTTAGCCTCTGCGTTCGAGGCTCGGGTGCGGATTGCCATGTTGGGAACCCCTTGACTCTGCTTGGTGTAGGTCAGCATCTATCTAATGCGGTCTTGCTGCAGCTTGGTGTGGACCTGCCTCCTCCATCATGAACATTGTAACTGAATTTCCTTTAGCCTAAATCAAGCTCTTCCCATAGACGGCGCCAATTGTAAGGACTGAAATTGGATTGGTCCCAAAACTGAATTGGGTTCAAACCCCAACGGCCCAAACAATAAATTTGTAGAGCATGGATAGAAGAACTAGATCTATCCCAGAATAAATATGATTAGATTTAACGGTTCAAGACGGTTAGACACAAGTAAGATGAGAAAATCTATGTTCGGAATAGATTAAGTAGTTTTTATCATATGGTGTTGTTGAATCAATAAAATTGTACCAGAGTTCCAGTCTTTTTCCTTGATTTTTCTCCCTTTTTTCAGTACATCTTTCCATGTTATATACTACAATCTTAGTGTCATCCTTACCACACACGTGTAGGTTAGATTTGGGGGACTCCTTCCTGTCCCATCCAGCACCTCCTATAACCATCAACTAATAGTTGTAAGGCTGCTTGATCACTGTTTAGGCATCACTTCCACATTAATGCGGCCAGAGTTGGTTGAGAGGCATTTAATACGGAGGTAGCAGTTTTTGAAGATATTTATTCACCTTTCTTTTCTTACCCCAGGTCCAATGTCTCACCCTTAGTTGTGATGTAACTCAGTTTGTAACTCATGAGCTTTGTCACTCACACTGTACAAGTATATTGCTTCTTGTGCGAGCATGTCACCACACCGGACACAACAGACACAGCCATTCCTCTTCACCAAAAAGAAGTTGAATAGGTACTTTGGATGTTAATTCAAACTTTCCAAGAAATTACACTCTTTGTAAGAATTCACTCAGCCCAGCCCTTTAGGCACTTCTGTTTCCATTGGATCAGTGATAACTGATGACAGTTACATAACATGAATATGGTCATATACAGCTTGCTATATGCAAGTTGCTGGAGAGAGAGAGAGAGGAAAATGCTTCAAGCCTTACAGCATAATTATAAACAAGTTGTGTACAAAGTAATTTATTTTATAATTATATTTTATATTCTTATAATTTCATTCCACTTAAATTCGGTCTTTTTTTTTTTTTTTGAGAAACAAATTGGATCCGGGTGCAATTACACCGGGTTTGGTGTAATTGCACCCACTCATATCAATTTTAACCATACAATTACATCACACCCACTCACGTCAATTTTTATCACTTTCATTTTTTAATTTTAACTTTTTTACTTTTTTTTATTTAATTGTTTAAATTTAAAGTTTATTTTTTAAATGAATTTTACTAATGTGTGTTTATTTTGAAAAAAAAAATTCTTAGGAATTGAAAAATTAACAATTTTTCAATTATCAAAAAAATATTTCGAAAAATAAAAATCTTAATAATGTGTACACAGATTAACCGAATCGTTTTCAAATTTTCAAATTAAACTAGTGGTACTCTTACTCTATTGGTTCATCCCTTATAAGGTAGAAAGAGGGAAGAGATCTTTCTAATGTGGGACAAAAGAATTCAAGCCAAAGGCAAGACAAGGCAATCAAGCCAAAAAAGCAAAAGCCAAAGGCAAAAATTCTTGAGTACCTACAATAAAACTAAACTAGTGCTACTCTTACTCCATTGGTTCATCCCTTATAAGGTAGAAAGAGGAAAAACATCTTTCCAATGTGGGACAAAAGAATACAAGCCAAAGGCAAGGCAAAGCAATCAAGCCAAAAAAGCCAAAGCCAAAGAAACCAAACTAATGGTACTCTTACTACATTGATTCATCCCTTATAAGGTAGAAAGAGGAAAGACATCTTTCCAATGTGGGACAAAAGAATTCAAGCCAAAGGTAAGGCAAGGCAATTAAGCCAAAAAAGCCGAAGCCGAAGCCGAAGCCAAAGCCAAAGGCAAAGGCAAAGAATTCTTGAGTACCTACATATACTAATTTTTAACTTGTAGGATAACTTGGAAGAGGAAACAAAATATTATGATTGATAAGTTTATATGGTTATTTTCATTAATTTTTCAACAAATTACAATGTAAAAGGTTTGTACTGGATTTTCATTTCTAAGATTGTATATACCATGTTTCTTCTTCTTCTTCTTTTTTTATTTATTTATTTTTCAATTTTCAATTGATAGACTATTTCTTTGTGTCCATGTTTACAATTTTTCTTTACATAATTGCGTTCTACCCATTAAAATTGTACTTTAAAAAATTATTAAATGCATACTATAAATTCCACTATTACAATAATTATTAAATAATATCTACTTAAATATTCACTATTAGCTCTTTTAGGTACGCTATCAATTTTTTCCTCCTTAATGGGTATACTTTTCCTCTTAAATTATTCCTAGGAGGCTTTTTTTAGTAACTAAAAAGTCATTTTTCTTTTTCTGGGAGGGGAGGGGGGAGATACCTAAAAGGCAAGAGTTAAAAAATTAATTTCTTCATACAATTTCCCTTCTAGCATAATTAGGGGAAAAAAGTTGTTCCCTACCTATATATTTCTTCTATCTAATTGAAAAAAAAAAATCATGAAATTCTCATTTATGAAGGAAATTATTTTTTCCAATAAAAATGTTTGAAAAAAAATAAAAAGAACATAGAAAGTTTTAAATTTTTCATAAACCTATATGGTAGCCCAAAAGTCATCTATTCAGACTAACTGTTATGTTACCACAATGGATTTGATGGGTTTTTTTTTTATTAAAGGATATATATATATATATACACACACCCCATCATCACCATCATCCTCATCATCATTATCACATTAACTATGCAACTTGCCAGTTATAAATACATTTTTCAATTACCAAAACATGCAAAGTCTATTTCTCTTCCCCAACATTTCCCCTCCCTCAACACTTATGTATCATATATATATATATATATATATATATATTGTAGTTGCACGATTTTCCTGGCCCAACTTCTATTGATCAGGCCTCGGCCCAAAGCGCAACCCACAATAAATATTTGTAGAGGATGGGTCAAAGAACTTAGCCTCAGTGAAACTATTCGGTCTGATACATGGACAGTATTGTTTGCAAAAAATAAAAACACAAGAATAGATCTCTCACGTATGATTTTATTTCTTCAGTTCCTAATACAGTTTTTCCGTCCCCTTCTTTGAGGGACTCCACTACATTATATAGTTCTCCTCCTCTCATCTCAACCTTACACCTGTTGATCATCTAAGCATCTACTTGAGCACCTGTCACATCAGCCGCCCTCATCACTCCCTTTGTGAGTTGCAGAGGCCAAGGTGGTACTGTTCAGGAGTCCTGTCCTCATTAATGCGGCCAAGAGGGTGGTTGGGGCGCAATTAATGTGGTGGTAGCTTTCCATGAGATATTTTGGATTTTATTCATTTTATATGTTGGGAGGATGAACTGAAATGGCTGGGGAGAGTTCCTCGTCTGAGCCTCGTGATGTCCGAGGAGGAGTTACTCCTCGGAAAGGTTTCCTTGGCGTTATTGGGATTGAATAATGCTTCATATGTGGTTTCTCTTCGGGCAGGACGCTCCTCGGACGGGCCTGAATTTGGAATAGCCCATTATTTTTGGGCCGGGCCCCACATATATATATATATTTCCCTTCCCCTACATATTTTTTTTATTTATATATGTTCTCTTTTAATCCCTCTTAAAACCAATAAGCATAATATTTGTGATGAATTTTTTTTAATTATCACTACATGTTTGTTTTTGATATCTACTATCAAAGTTACCTCTCTCTCTCTCTCTCTCTCTCTCTCACATTTCGATTTCTCTATAATCTTGATGTTCTATTTGCTAAAATTTAGAAAATTTAGAAATTGTGTTTGGCTTCATCTTGCTAGGTTCGTTTTTCATGATCATTGGTTTATATGCTATAAGTTGGGTTAAATCCAAAGACTTGGGAGAGATCAAACAAGATACCGTTGCTACGTGAATATTTTAGAAAACAAGAGTATTAATATAGACAAAAAACAAATATGGACATATATAAACAATTATACCGTGAATACGTTTGCTTTCCCCTAACCCTTTTATGTTATTTATTGATTGATTGAGATCAACTACATATTTAGCCTCCTTAGTTTTTCACGTTTTTTAAATTGTATGGAATGGAAAGGAAAAATAGAAATCATTATATGTTTTGGGGAGAAAAGTTTTTGCAATAGTTGATTCTCATATATGAGTTTAGTGACTATCAAAATAGAAACTTTGTTTAATAGTTCTTATGTGATAAAATGGAAACTAATTTTGGATAAATTGCTTATTAACTTCTCCAAAAATGCAAAATAATATTAGCTTTCATATGAAGCCGTCAAGATTCATTTTCATGTTCTATTAAAAATGATACATTTTCCATTTTTTAATTGTGTTGTGTTTTGATGTATATCTCACTTTATTATAAAGTATTACAAGATATATTGTCATATATAATAATTGAAAGTAAAATGCAACATGATTTCTTGCCCAAAAAAAGAAATACACACACACACACACACACACAAAATCAAGATATAGAATTTTTTACTTACATATACATTATACATAATATAGTGTAATCAAATTATTGGGAAATAAGTTTGGTACTATTGCTTATAAGTCTCAACTATTATTTCATTCTTTACTTAACAAAAAAGAATATGACATCAAAATTATCCTACACATTGCACAGGTCTACGACTAGTATATTTATAAAAGTAGAGATCTCATGTGGGAGTGCATGAGCTCCTGCCATGTGACGCTCTAATATTGTATTTAGTCTTTTTTAACTAGTTCTCATTAAGTTGTTTTTACTGTTACCCAAAAAATCACGTTAACTTCTATTTATTAAAGATAGGCTAAAGATAGGTTGTTGTTGAAAATCAAATCAAACCTTATGAAAAGCCCAAACCCGTTTATTCCCTTACATATTATGACCTAAACATAATCCTTCCCATGTGTAAATGAAAGCCCAGACTTGAACAAGCTTCCCTTCAGACTACGCATACTCTTCAACTTCTTTACAAACAACGGTTTGTAGTTCAAATTCATTGATCTTATCTGACAAAACCAACATTCCTACTCATTTTTCAAGTCTTAATTCAACCATTCTGTTTAAACAAATAGAGTGTATGGTCAAAGAATATATATAATCACTCAAAAAAATAAAAACAAAAAGGAAATGTACTCTCTCTCTCTCTCTCTCTCTCTTAGTGCTATATTAGGATTTCCCAATAGGCTATACATTGGAAGAATTGTCTACTAAGATAATGAGTGCTTCTCTTGCTTTGATATAAGAGTAATTATTAGGTACTTCCGAAGTAAAGTGAATAATACTTCCTTATCTCACATTTATGATAGGGTCCACTCGTTAAATTCATGGTGAAGTCCATCATGAATGTGAAAGAAGGGAGTACCATTTTACTATACTCCAAAAGTACCTAAAAATTTTCCGTGTTAAAGAAAAAAGTTAAATGCTATATGATATTGCATAATCACCAATAGTCATATTGTATTCAATTATATTCATATTAAATTTTGAGTCATTTGTGATGCTATGGTACTAGGTATGAAAACCAATTTGTTAATGACTTTTGATATGCTCTTACAACCAATTAAGAAATTCACAACATGTTGGATCAAACTGTTTGTGTGCCTTCGAATTGCAGGTTTTTTCTTCTTCTTTTTTTTAGACAAATGCATGAAAGTGGTGAGTCCATAATAAGTATAAAGATGATCATAAGTTCAGATATTGACAAACAATTGAGATATTGTGGTAATAGATTCTAATAGCATTTGTTCCTTTAGTAGATTCTAATACCATTTTTCTTTTTTTAAAATCTAAACAATTTATAGGATTCTACCCACAAATATTTGGCATAAAATTTATGATGCAAAAATAATTTTGGTATCCCACAGTAAAAACTAGAGAGAACTATAGAAACTTTTAGTTAAATGCACACCATTTTCTTTTTAAAGTCTTCATGTTGTATTTATTGTTTAAGTTTATGACCAATATGATTTAATTATACTTTTTATACAAAGCTTAAGACCAACATACATTATTTTTGGCAAAGTTTTTTTATGCATAGTACGAGTTTCCAACTAGTTACTAAAAAAACAGGTCCGTATTCATGAAAAAAAAAAAGAAAAAAGTTTATAGTTGTGTTTTCGTGACGGCATTTTCAAAAAATTTAATTATTAACAAAAATCTGGAAAAAAATTTAAAAATTAAAATTTTGAATTTTTTTTTCTTTTCAAACTGAAGGAAAAAACAAAGATATAGGAATTTTCCATTTCAACAAAACGAAGTATAAAATGATTGTCATAAAAAAAATGAGCACACCAAACCGAAGCTTTGCACATTATTTTTGATAATTGGTTCACCCCGCATCAGATTAGATGCCGACCTTTTTCTATTCGACACAATATATATATATATATATATATTTTTTTTTTTTGATAGGACGACACAATAATTTAGCACCCAGCCAAAACTACAATAATGAAGTTAGCTGTATCTCGTTTCTCAAAAAAAAGAAGAGGAAGTTAGCTGTATCTCACTGTGATAAGATGAACAATTGAGGCTGGCTTGGTTCACGTTTTGTACTTCGTTGAAACTTTAGCTAACGTCACAAAAATCCAAAGCACTTTTTCTTTGGCACTGGCATTTGATTTGACACAAAATTATCAGATAGAAAGATGAAGAAAACACAAATTCCAAAAGGTAGAGAACAACTACTTTTTTTTTTTGGGTTAGGTAAAGAGGAAAATTTTCATTGGGATAAGGAAAAGAAGGGGCCCGAAGTAAAGTAAAGCACAACTACCAGGAAAATTTGGATACGGTTGACCGTTGACGAAAAAGAAGAAGACCGAATTTAAGTGGAATGAAATTATAACAATATAAAATATAATTATAAAATAAATTACTTTGTACACAACTTGTTTATAATTATGCTGTAAGGCTTGAAGTATTTCCATCTCTCTCTCTCTCCAACAACTTGCACATAGCAATATATAACCTTATTCATGTTATGTAAGTAAGGCGGTGAAAAAGATGGAAGCAATTTTTTAAAGTGGTAAAAGTTAAAATTTTTCAGCATTGTCACTATAAATGCTATAATTACAAAAAAGGAATCTTCATTAGCCTAGTATTAAAAAAACAAAATATTGTATTTTTTTTTGTCTTTGTTGATAAATAATTACATCTTAAAATATTTAAAAATAATAATTTTTTATATTTGTAATTTTTTAATACTATATAGATATTTATTTGAAGTTTTTTTTTTATACTCAGATCCCGTTAGTTTAAAATCTTAACCCTGTCCCTAATTAAGGTGTATAATAAACGGTAGTAATATAGCCTATCCTTTTTGGATGTAGCCAACCTTATAGATGCCTTATTCAGCAACCAAAAAAAAAAAAAAAAAAAAAAAAAAAAAAAAACCTTATAGATGCCTACTAACAAACTCCAACTGGCAGCGAAATTTAAATATAAATGAGTTAAAAGAAGTGCCCTTACTAGCTTGGCCTCAAATTTTTTCTTCATTTTTTGGACGTGTAAATAAGACAATACAAGCCAGTCACGTAGTCACGTGATGAACATTGTACAATAGCAGGAGGGCTTTCTTGCTCTTCTTTTGAGGCTTCCTCTCTAATCACATCAATGCTGCTACAATCTTTTGCCAAGTACACACAGAAGAAACTGTTTTATTTATCAGCCCTACTCATATTTTTTAAAATATATATATATATTTTAAGGGTTCGCTAATATATGCTAGAACATATACTGATTATCAATTTTATAAAAAATTGAAAAAGAGATATATAAAATTAATCTCTTTGCTATATAAGTATATGTTAATAAAATTCATATTTTAATAACATATAAGTATATCTATATGTGTTAAATTTTATACTTTTTATTAATACTAATTCAATAAGTTATATTATAACTTAGTAAGAGGATAAAAATAGTGAAAAGTTGAAAAAAGTTGAAGAATATAATAGATTTAGTTTTTCATGTGTATTTGGTTAGAATGATTAAAAGGTGAAACTATAAAAAAAAAAGAGAGGATAAAAACTATAAATTGTATAAATTTACATTTACGATCCTATTACATAAAAATAAAATAAAAAAACAAGTTTTTTTTATATACTTTATAAAGTGATTTTTTTAATTACTACAAATTTAGAAACTAATACAACTAATAAAATATCTGGCAAAGGAAAAATAAATAAATAAAATTTCCGTTTAATATGAAAAAATCAAAACAAAACAATTAAACAACAAACGGGTAGATGAGTAATTTTTCCTTTATCCTTAGCCAATCTAGTTTTCTTTCCATATATCTATTCATAAGATTGTTGATTTTTTTTTGTGGGTTTTTTAAAACAACGTCATAATCTTTCCTTTTTCCTTTCCCAACCAAACAATCCAAATAAATGTTTTTTTGTCCTATTTTCCATCATCCTTTCCTATCCTTCCCCAAATCAACCTTTCACCTTGTGTCTGGTCCTATAGTTGCTGTCACCCACTTTTTTTTTTTTTTTTTGCTGTCACCCACTCAGACTTTAGTCAATAAGTCTTAGTATTTTACTTTATATTCTAGACTTGGGCATAGGACAACACAAGCCAGTCATGTAATCACATCAATGCTGCTACAATCTTTTGCCGAGTACATACAGAAGATACTCTTTTTTTTCTTTTCTTTTTTCAGCCCTACTCAAAAGTTTTTAATAATAATTTTTTTCACATATAAATTTTATTAATTTTATTTTTTTACACAATAATCATTATTTATGCACTTTTTTTATACATGTATAAAAAAATAAAACCAAATGTAAAATGATATTGTGAATAAATTTTACACAATTATAAATAAACTAATGTGAGAGATTGTGGGAGTTAGTTGTGCAAAATATAGTGATTTTTCTAATTTAAAAAGCAAATGCTTTTAGGTTCACTTTTCTCCGAATCCTATTGGGGAATAAAAAAAATCAAATCTTGGACTTGGTTTGCGCATGATCGTGTTTAGAAGTTGGGTTCCGGAAAAGACACTCCCAATCCGTGCATCACGTGGGCAAGTCTGAATCTCAACGTGTGAACACTGAACACCCATTACTATTTCCTGCAAACAATTACTTCTCTGACTTGTCCATTCCCAGCTGCTGCTGCATTAAATTGAACTTTGCCCACCACTAATTTCTTCACCAGCCAGTCCTCTACCAGACGAGATCTAAAGTCGGATCAACGAGTTTTTGGGCCACTAACTACGGCAGTCCTCTTTCAGAGAGTGCAAAATCTTTTCAAAATGTGAGCAAACTAACATTCAAGACTCCCATTCGATCCATTCTTCTTTTAGGTGAAGGGAAATGTATTTTTCATACGCAATCAAATATCTATAAATACGAAAAAACATTTTCAAAAGTAATTTTCACTCAAAATAAACACAACCTAAATCTTAATATTTTACTTTCTATTTTAGACTTGGGCATAGAACAACACAAGCCAGTCACGTAATCACATCAATGCTGCTGCAATCTTTTGCCGAGTACATATAGAAGATACTGTTTTTTTTTTTTTTTAGCCCTAGTCAAAAGTTTTAATAATAATTTTTTTGACATATAAAATTTTATTAATTTTATTTTTTTTACGCAATAACCATCATTCATGCACTTTCTTTCTCATCGAAACATACATGTATAAAAAAATAAAACTAAATGTAAAATAATATTGTGAATAAATTTTACACAATTATAAATAAACTGATGTGAGAGATTGTGGGTGTTAGTTGTGCAAAATATAGTGCTTTTTCTAATTTAAAAAGCAAATGCTTTTAGGTTCACTTTTCTTCGAATCGAATTGGGGAATAAAAAAAATCAAATCTTGGACTTGGTTTGCGCATGATCGTGTTTAGAAGTTGGGTTCCGGAAAAGACACTCCCAATCCGTGCATCACGTGGGCAAGTCTGAATTTCAACGTGTGAACACTGAACACCCATTACTATTTCCTGCAAACAAATACTTCTCTGACTTGTCCATTCCCAGCTGCTGCAGCTGCATTAAATTGAACTTTGCCCACCACTAATTTCTTCACTAGCCAGTCCTCTATCAGACGAGATCTAAAGTCGGATCAACGAGTTTTTGGGCCACTACCTACGGCAGTCCTCTTTCAAAATGTGAGCAAACAAACATTCAAACATTCTTCTTTTAGGTGAAGCGAAATGGCTGATTTACTTCATTTTTTGGACTTGAGAATAAGACAATACAAGCCAGTCACTTGATATACAATAGCTGAAGAGCTTTCTTGCTCTTCTTTTGAGGTTTTGTCTCTTGTCACATCAATGCTGCTAGCATCATTTGGCAAGTAAATACACAAGATCTATATTTTTTAATTTTAGCCCTACTCATATTTTTAATAATAATAATATCTTCCGATTAATGTAAGCAGGGATATATATTAATAATTAATTTTACAAAATTTTTTAATGAAAAATTGAAAGAAAATGTCAAAAAATTAATCACTTTTTTATTAATAAAATCTCTACACTCGATTACAAATAATATGTACGGACGGTCTATTACATTTGGGGTCTAAACCAAAAAATAAAAACGGAGGTTTTTTATATATTTAAATATAATTTTAAAAAAGTAAAATATTATTTAAATTCTATTATCTTGTTTTTTGTGTAAAATTATTAATAATTAACATGGATAATGTATACAAATTTTTTTATATAAAATCTCACATAAAAAATTTGATAAAACTTTTCACACCTGTTGATGTGATAGAATGATAATGGTAAGTAAATGAGTAATATTAGTAGTAGACCTAGGTGAGAACTAGTAAAAATTTGCCAACTTAATTATTGTGAAAAATATTGTGAATCTTTTGGTGTATTGCTCTTTTTTATTTTTGAGAAATGCTACATTCACAATAGAATCTATCAATGAAATTTTTTTTTCACCTTCAATAACAATATATAACAACCTGCTACTTAAAATTTATTGTAAAAATGTTATAAAAGATATTATGAACGCAACATTTCTATCACTCCTTTTTTTTCCTTGTTTTTCATTTGATAAAAAATATTATTTTTTTTATTGACTAATATTTGGACTTAATTAAATTAAAATTTGAGGCTCTTTTTTTTATACTTCCGGTCTTAGGCGAATGAATCAATTACATTTAGTGTTAAGTCAGCACTGAATGTATGCCTTAAGGTATACATTAGTCTCAATAGTTAAAGTTTCTGATGGTTGAATAAGATATCTGAAATTCAATTTTCACTTACACCAAAAATCGATTAGTGTCTTGATCTAATGATAAAGAGCTATTAATAGAAGTAAACGTCATAGGTTGAAACTCTAAAAAAAAAGGCATACGTCAATAAAACTCATATTTTAATAACATATATGTATATCTGTATGGGTTAAAGTTTATTCTTTGTATAAATACTAATTCAATAAGTTATGTGATAAATTAGTAAGTGGATAAAAAATAATGAGACGATGCGAAAGTGAAAAAATATAATATATTTAGTTTTTTTATGTGTGTTTGGTTGGAATGATTAAAAATTGAAGGAATAAAAAATTGTAAATTGTATAAGTTTACAGCTCAATTACATAAAAAAACAAGAAAAAAGTTTTTTAATAGTTTATAAAAAATAATTTTTTTAATTACTACAAATTTACAAACTAATACAACTAATAAAACATCCGGCAGAAGAAAAAAAATAAAAATAAAACTACTGTTTGATATGGAAAAAGCAAAACAACACAATTAAATAACCAACACGTGCATGTTATGTTACAGGGTAGATGCTCTGGAGTCCTTTTTCCTCTATCCTTGCCCAGTCTAGTTTTCTTTACATGTATCCATCCATAGGGGGGTTGATTTTTTATTTTTTATTTTTGTGGGTTTGGGAAAAGAACGCATGAATGATTGTCACACCAAAATCTTTGCTTTTTCCCTCAATCAAACAATCCAAATATGAGAGTGTTTGATAGAAGAGTTTGAGTAATATTATTTAAGTATTTTTAATATATGTGTAGATGAAAAAATATGTAAAAATATGTATTAATGTGTTTAAAATCCTCTAAAAATTGCTTAAAAGGACCTACCAAACCGACCTAAATGTTTTCTCACCTATTTTCCATCAACGTTTCCTATCCTTCCTCAAATCAACCCAACGGAAGCTTTCACTTGTATAGGGTCCTCTAGTTACTGTCACCCACTCAGACTTTTGTTTTTTTTTTTTTTTTTTTGAGAAACAGACTTTAGTTAATAAGTCTAAATATTTTACTTCATATTTTAGATTTGGGAATAAGACTATACAAGCTAGTCACATGACATACACAATATCTGGCCCAGGACTGGATCAATAAGAGATACAATTGATGCAATCATCTAAGACCTCTAAATAAAAGAAGGCCCCTACTTGTAAAAAAATATATATATATATATATATATAATATTTATTTATATATTTTAATTAAAAAAAATTTAAGCACTTTTATTGGTCAATAAAACGCATTAAAAATGCATCATTGTATCCTAAATGCAAAAATTTAAAAAGGAAAAAATTAAAATAGTCAAACTTCAACTAAAAAAATTAAATTTTAGATGACAGTCTTATTAACTCATTCTTAAAATATGCTAAAATCAAAATTAATACTAAACAAATCCATTAATAATACAACATAATTGTTTTGAAATATGCTAAAATAGAGATTATAAATTTCAAAAATAAAAGAAAAACCTCTCATCTCTCTATCTCTCTGCCTCTTCATCTATATTCTTACGGTCTTACCTTTCTTTTCCTCATCTTCATCTTGAATCTTAACTCTTGATCTTTTTACATGAACTCACTTAGTCAATCTAGCTTGAAATTTTTCTCCTTGTGACTTTGTCTTTCCGAAAATGAAGACTCAGGGTCCATTTGGATACGCTTATTTTGCTGAAAGCTGAAAGCTGAAAACTGAAAACTGAAAACATTGTAGCAAAATAATTTTTAAATGTGTGAATAGTGCCGTGAGATCCATTTTTAATTTTTTTTTCTGAATAAATTGGTTGTGGGTTCCATGAAAACTGTGAGAACATAGAATGAATAGTGCATGTTTTCTCTTGCACAACGAATCTTATGTCGGTTACTGTTCATATGCGCTAAAAAAAAAAAAAAAAAAAGGAAACGTGAAACTCAAAATGCAGACGCACAATAAGCCTAATCCAAATGGGCACTCAGAGTCTTCTATTTATTTAAGGCGTAAATGTACTTTTAGTTCCAACATTTTGGCTTTTTTCCATTATGGTCCCTACATTTTCATTTCACTACTTTTAGTCCCTAAACCAATTAACACGTGTTATTTTAGTCATTTTTGTCAGTCATCAGTCGGAAATAACTGAGGTGGCTAATGGAGGGATTAAAATATGATTAAAAATTCACTGTAGCACTCATCAGGAAAAAAAAAAATGTAACCTTCTTAAGTTTTTAACAGATTTAAAATTGAAAAAAACAAAATTAAAATCCAAAAATACATCAAGATCTATGTTCGTCTTCAACATGAGCACCAAATAACACAAACCCAGATTTTAAACTTAAGAACACATGCCAACATTTTCTTGGCATTTCATGTCAACCAAACACAAACACAAATCGATCTCCAACAAGAACACAAACGCAAACCTAGTAGCAGATCTTCTTAGATTTTCTCAAGCCAAAAAATCCAGATATACAAAATCACAACTTAAGCCTAGATTTTCTCATCTTTCAATCAACAATGAAACCTCCAGCAAATAAGCTTCATAAACCTAGAAACCAAATTCACAAACCCATAAAATTCAGCATAAAAACACCATAAATAAATAAATAAATCATAAATTCCAAAGCCCCCATCCTCAAACCCAAGCAAAATCATTTCTCAATTATTTTTCAGTCTTTGTTTGGTTGCCAAGAAAATGAAAGAATAAAGATTTGGATAGTGAAGAAGACAACCAAACCTTTGCTGGTCTAGTCGTGCTGCAGGTTCAGGCCTCAGTCTCACCGGACCGTCATCGTCTTTGCCACAGATCTACACCACTAGTCAAGAAAGCTTTCTCTTCTCTCTTCCTCTCTCTTTCCCTCTGACCAACCAAAGCCAAGAGGCTAACACGATCTCTAATCTACAAGCCAATTTCGTCGTCATTGTCGTTGCCTTCTTCAGACCCACCCACCGATCTCGCCACTATTAGACCCACCCGTCAATCTCACTGCTGTTAGACCCACCCGCCCATCTCGCCTCCTTCAGACCCACCCACCAATTTGTGGTCCTTTACCTCTCTCTTTCTCTCAATCTATCTCTCCCTCTCCCTCTCTCACGATCGATGCTTATTTTTGGGGGAGACATAATTTTTTTTGTTACGTTTTTTTGTTGATTTGGTTTATATATTCAGATTTCTTATTATAATATTTGTTTGGAAGCTGAGAAAATGCAAGAGAGTGTGTTTTCTATAGGATTTTTAGAAACACAATCAAACACCTTAAAATATTTTCCAAAACATTTTTTGTGATGCGACTAAACACCTGAAATCATTTTTATTTATTAAAAATATTCACTAGAAAATATTTGTTACTTTGAAATCATTTTACATTGAGCCAAATCTAGGTTTCTATTATTGTTTTTATGTTCTGGTGCGTTTTTATTTTTATTTTTAATTTTAACTCATATTTTTTCTTTTGTTAAATTCGAGAAATAAATATTTTAAATTAAAATCTGATGTGGCATGAGTGATGAGTGTTATAGTGAATTTTTAATAATATTTTAATCCCTTTGTTAGTCATCTCAGTTATTTTCATTTGTTGATTGACGAAAACGACTAAAATAACATGCGTTAATTAGTTTAAGGACTAAAAATGATAAAATGGAAATATAAGGGCCAAAATGGAAAAAAAATCCAAAATTGGGAGTAAAAGTGCGTTTACGCCTTTATTCAACTTAAATTATGGTGCAATTTGGATTCCGCGTTTTCTACTTTTCCATTTCGCGTTTTTCTCTTTTTTTTTAAACCGCTTATGTTGACTTTAGAGACAAAATTCTCTGTTTATGGACAGTGCATGCACTGTTCATATATTTAAAAATATTAAAAATAGATCCTACGATACTATTTACACTTTTAAAAATTATTTTATTACAACGTTTTCAGTTGCAGCAAAAATAAGTTTAATAGGGTCTGTTTGGATTGAACTTATTTTTGCTGCAACTGAAAATATTGTAACAAAATAATTTTTAAATGTATAAATAATACTGTGAGACCTATTTTTAATGAAAAAGTTGATAACAAATGGAGTTTATGAATCCATAAATAGTGCACAAATATACTGTTCCTAGTTGAAAAGTCAACAAATTCAACTTTAAAAAAATAATTCTAAAAACGCGCAAAATTGAAAAGGTGAGCGTGAACGTGCTATCCAAATTGCACCTATATATGGGTCCGTTTGGATTGAGCTTATTGTTGCTGAAACTGAAAACTGAAAATACTGTTGCAAAATAATTTTTAAATGTGTAAATAGTACCGTGAGATCCATTTTTAATATGTTTTAATATATGAACAGTAAGAGCACAGTATATGAACAGTGTATTTACTGTTTATAAAAGTGAAATTTGTCTCCCAAAGTCAACAAAAACGGGCCAAAAAAAAAAAAAAAGAAAAAAAAGAAAACGCGAACCGGAAAAACGCAAACGCAGCGGACGCAGAGCTCAAACGCTCACATACATAATTATTTGATGAGATGGGACACGTTTTTTCTTTTTAGCTATGGTAGCTTTTCTGCCCCTTTATACCCTTTTCTGCCATAATAATTGAAAGGCATAGGACACGTTTTTTCTTTAAAACTTAGTCATAGGCATAGGATGAGAGGACTTAGGAGTAGTGGAGTACAGCTGTACAGGCTGGTCGGTTTCTCCCACTTTTTTATTTTATTTTTTTATCTGATACTTTTTATATTATTATAAATTATTATATTTACAGTGAATTCAAGTGCATCAACCATTCGGTTACTGATTACAGCTATACAGGCTGGCCGGTTTCTCTCACTTTTTATTTTATTTTTTTTATCCGAAACTTTATATGTTATTATAAATTATTATATCTACAGTAAATTTATGTGCATTAACAGTACAGTTACTGTTTATAAACCTAAAAAATAGAAAAAGAAAATATGAAATTCAAAACACAGATGCGCAGTAAGCTCCATCCAAAAGAACACTCCATCCAAACGAACACTCAGAATCTTCTATTTATTTAACTTAAATTTTATATCTTTTTAGTTTGTTTCGCAGTTTTACCGCACCATTGATTGATGGGATGGAACACGTTTTTTCTTTTATGCCATGATAGCTTTTTTGCCCTTTGTACCCTTTTCCGCCATGATTATTGATAGGAGTGGGACACACGTTTTTTCTTTAAAACTTAGCCAAAGGCATTAGATGATAGGGCTTAGGAGTAGTGGAGTATAGCTGTACAGGCTGGTCGGTTTCTCAAATTATATTTGGATTTTACACATGTGTGCCCTAAATTTTACACATGTGTGTCTTTAGGACACACATTAATTTCTATTTTTGGAAAAAAATTTCTCAAGAATTGAAAAAGTAATGACAATTTTTTCAATTCTCGAGAAAATATTTCCATAAATAGAAAGCTTAATGTGTGTCCTTAGGGCACACATTAACCGGACTCTAACATCAAATAGAATATTAACATCAAATTATATTTTAAAATTTAGAAAACTAACAAATAACTTCAAATTTAAATAAACCATTGATGGTACATGCATTTGGAGAAATTTGCTCCATGCATATGGAATATACTAATATATGGCTTCTAGCACATATACAGGCTATCGGCCAGTATCAAATTTCATTAAATTATTTATAGTGCAATAAAACTTAAATAAGAAGTTGTAATCTCATTTTATATGCGGTAATAATTTATTTAAATAATTTGGAGACTTTCAAGAGTTAAGCTTTTTTTTTTAAGTATTAGTGTTGTAAGTCTTGTCTCTCCTTCTTACCTCCTTCCCATCTCCTGTTTATTTTGTGTTATTAATAAAAAAAAACATAAAAATGATAAGTCAACCTAGAAGTTTGTTTTTTATTTTTAATTTTTTATGGCTCAATCACAATGTTTTTTAATTTTTCATCATTTGACCATATTTAAAGGGTAAATTGTATATAGCTCTATTAAAGTTTTTAGAAATGAAACTTCATCCCAAACTTTAATTGAAATAAAACTCCTTTTCCTTGAAAGTTGAGAAAAATAGCAATCTTTCAGTTAACAACATTAACCGAAATTTCAAAATTTAAAAAGATTCCTTTCACCAAAACTAGATTTTAAATAAAAAAATATAATTTAAAACTTTCGTCTAAAATTCCAAAAGTTATTAAGCCGGCTCTGTCCGGGCCGGAGAAGAGCTATCCTCTCCAATCACATCAATACTGCTACAAATCTTTTGCCAAGTACGCGTGGGTTTGGATTCAGCGTTTGCTGAATCGGCGTCCACGTTTTTTCATTTTTTTGTTTTTTTGATTTCACGAGAGACAAATTTTACTGTTTAGAGACAGATTTCATGGTGATTTTGGCCCATTAGCATTGATTTTTAAAATATTTAGGCCCGAAACACTGTTTGGGAAATATATAGCAATATAGCACTTTTTTAGGTACTCGAGCTTGCCAAGCTCGAGTACCATGTTTTTTTAATCCACTATCGCCCCATATTCAAGGAGCCCTATAGTGGCGTTTTTAAGCCCTATAGTGACGTTTTCGGGCCAAAAAACGCCACTATAGGGCCCCTTGAACCTGTTATGGGACTTATAAAAAAATTTTGCTGGTAAACGCCGCTATAGGGCCCAAAAACGTCACTATAGGGCTTAAAAACGCCACTATAGGGCCCCTTGAATCTGTTATGGGGACTTATAAAAAAAATTTTGCAGGAAAACGCCGCTATAGGGCCTGAAAACGTCACTATAGGGCTCCTTAACCTGGTATGGGGGCTTAAAAACGCCGCTATAGGGTCAGAAAACGTCACTATATGGCTTAAAAACGCCACTATAGGGCTCCTTGAATATGGGGCGATAGTGGATTAAAAAAACATGGTACTCGAGCTTGGCAAGCTCGAGTACCTAAAAAAGTGCTATATTGCTATATATTTCCCAAACAGTGTTTCAGGCCTAAATATTTTAAAAATCAATGCTAATGGGCCAAAATCGCCCAGATTTCATTGTTTATGTACTGTTTTGTCACTATAGCAAAACTGTTTATATATTAAAAAATATTAAAAATAGGTCCTACGATACTATTTATACATTTAAAAATTATTTTATTACAGTGTTTTCAATTTTCAGTTTTCAATTTCAATTTCAGTTTCAGAAGATACTGTATGATTAGCCAGCACGAGTAGGAAAAAAACAGGGCTTGCAGTCACAGTATTAAAGAAAAAAAAGACTGGCTGTATACAACAATATGAAATATAAAAATAAAATAAATTTTTTGGTTTCCAAAAATAAAATAAATTACTTTGTATACAACTTATTTATAATTATGCTGAATAATTGAGGTTCGCATGGTTCACGTTTTCTATTTGGTTGAAACGTTTGCTAATATCATTCGTATCAATGACTATAAAAATTTTAGCCCGTAGGTCATTTGAAATACTTATTTTTAATTTTTAAATAATATTATATGTGTTTTTACACAATTTTTTATCTATATATATTTTAAAAAATTACAAACAATATTATTTAAATTCCTTTATCAAAGGGGCCCTTAGTATTTAGGGTCTATTTGGTACGTGGGTTGAAACAATAGCTTTCATTTTTTTAGAGATACGTGTGGAAGAAAAAATGTATGAAAATACGTGCATTATGATTTAAAAATTAAAAACATTTTAAACTTGTATACTAAACAAGACCTTAATATCAAAAAAACTACGTTATCTATTATACCATCTCACTCTAAAATACGTTTGACATCAAAACTTTTTTTTTATTATTTCGTTTAAAACAATATAAACAACTTATTAAAATAATTAAAAACAACATCACACGAGTCCTTTTCTACCACAAACATTAAAATAATAATGTATATATTTTTAAGGTTGGAGCTACAGTGAGATTTCAAAATACAAACTTACTGTAGCTCATTGTTTTTTTTTTTTTTTTTTTTAAATTTAAATGATTTTTGTGACTTGTTTTTTAGCATCTTTTATAAATTTAATCCAAAGCACTTTCTCTTTGGCACAGGGATTTGATTTGACCCAACATTGTCAGATAGAAAGACAAAGAAAACACAAATTCTAAAAACTACTTTTTTTTCGATTTTCATTTTGGGCTCGGTAGAGTAGAAAAGGAGGGGCCCGAGGTAAAGTAAAGCAGAATTACTTTAAATTGAAAATTAAAAATTGAAAAAATAATTTTTAAATTTTACATATTAAATAAAAAAAGTAAAAAATAGTTAAAATTAAAAAATGAAATGATAAAAATTGATATGAGTAGGTGACTAGGTTTGTGTAATTGTATGGTAAAAATTGATGTGAGTGGGCGTAATTGCATCCGGATCCAGATCGGAAAATTTGGATACGGTTGACCGTTGACGAAAAGACAGAAGATCGAATTTAAGTGGAATGATATTATAACAATATAAAATATAATTATAAAATAATGTTCACGACTTGATTATAATTATGCTGTAAGGCTTGAAGCATTTTCCTCTCTCTCTCTCTCTCTCTCCAACAACTTACATATAGCAAGCTGTATATAACCATATTCATGTTGTGTAACTGTTATCACTGATCCAATGGAAACAGAAGTGCCTAAAGGGCAGGGTTGAGTGAATTCTTACAAAGAGTGTAATTTCTTGCAAAGTCTTAAGTAATATCCAAAGTCCTCATTCATCTTCTTTCTGGTGAAGAGGAATGGCGGAGTCTGTTGTTTTTGGTGTCGTGACAAAGATTGGTGACTTGCTTAAACAAGAAGGAAAATTCTTGTCCGGGGTGAGTAAGCAAGTTGTGCTGCTACAAACTGAGCTCAATCTGATACAAGGCTTATTAAAGGATGCAGATGCGAAGCAGAATGAATCAGAGGCTGTAAGACGGTGGGTTGCTGAAATAAGAGATCTTGCTTATGATGCAGATGATATCATTTCGACTTATGCCCTCACAGTTGGATCCAGAATGGGAGGAGGCTTACAAAAGTTGATCGAGTTCTTGTGTGCTTGCATCTTCTTGTGTGAAGGAATTACTATCCACAAGGTTGGGTCAAAGATTAAAGATATCATGGAAAAAGTTTCTATTTTGAGAACGAATTTTCGAGAGTATGGGATAAGAGAATCTATGATAGAAGTAGGTGGATCCAGTTCTTTGAATGGGCCACAACCAGAGCAAAGAAAAACATATTCTTATCTTGACCATGACGTTGTTGGTTTTGACGATGATCTAGATGAATTGGTGGGGATTTTGCTGAAAGAAGGGGAAGGAAATACTAGAGTTGCTTCCATATGTGGTATGGGTGGTCTGGGTAAGACCACTCTTGCCAGAATGGTTTATAACGACACCAGAGTCAAGCAGTACTTCAACGGCGGCCGCGCTTGGGTATGTATCTCACAACAATGTCAAAAAAGACCTGTTTGGGAAGATATTCTGATTAGCCTTGTCTCTAAATATCGAAGGGATGATATTAAAGTGTGGAATGATACAATGCTTGTCGAGGAACTTCGTCAAGTTCAGCAAGACCAAAAGTGTTTGATTGTTCTAGATGATATTTGGAAAATTGAGGATTGGGCCATTTTATGTGTAGTCTTCCCAATGAATACTAAAAGTAAGATATTGCTTACTTCCCGTAATAGTGATGTGGCTTTGCGTGCGGATCCTAGAGGCATTCATAACCTGGAGGGTCTAAATCCTGAAATGAGTTTGGAATTGCTTGAAAAGATGGCAATATCTTGGAGATCAGGTACAAGTAATATCTAGTACTGCTTTATTAAATTTTCTCTTTTGGAAATATTTTAATTTGAAGAAAATTTTCTTTTCGTTTTTCAAATTAATTTGACATAAAAAAAGAGAAGCGGAAGGTGTAACAAGCACAATTAATTAATATAAAAGAATTTAGAAGTCAAAATAAAAATAACTTTATAATGTTAAGTTTTGCTAGTTCTAAATGAAGACATTTTTTTAGAAGGTTCTAAAGGAATACATATAAATGTGTATGCGCGTTTTTTTCCTCTAATATCAATCTTTATTTGGAACTTGTGAATGTAGAAAGTAGAAAATTTTTAATCCCAAAATTATGAACAAAAATGTCGCCTCAAGGAAAAACAAAGGTTCTTATTTCAATTTCATTTGGTATGGCTAAATTGCATTTGATGACATCAAAACATAAAATTTCAATATGACGAATAAAAGATAGAGAAATATTTCCTTAAAATATTTGAACAAGTGTACGTAAATGCTGGTTACATAATTTTAACAATAGATAAATTAATGCATGTAAACTCGACAAACTTTAATTCTTAAATTGTGTAGATAATTCTTGTCACTCCAGACATAAAATTGACAAATGGTCAAGCTTACAGGTCATATTTAAATTAGATGCAAACCAACAAATGATAATTCCAGAAACTGACTACTAATGCACATAAAATGAAATTAAAAAAAAAAAAAAAAATTTCTGAATTACGTTTAAATGGATTTTAAATTAATTTGTGAAACTGATATGGCCAAGCGCTTGTAGATGGGCCACCATATATTATTATACGCTATAAAGTAGTGTCATTGACACAATAGTTTTACAACAAATTAAGTCAAGATAATAAGTTGTTACTAGTTTTCATCTTAGTCTACTACTGGTATCATTTGTTTATCTACTATTAACAGCTTGTAAGAGGTGGCACGAGCTTTAGTTTGAGGATTGAAATGAACCCTCAAGTTGGCCAAAAAAAAAAAAATTAGATACAATTTTTTCTGACCCCCCAAAATAAAAGTTTAAACACCTTGAATATGATCCACATAACAATTTATTCTTGCTAATAAAGTTACATTTAATTTATGCTTTTGACCAAATCGGTGATAGTGAGGTGGCTAAATTTGAACATACTTTTAATTGTTATCTGTTAAGTGGGATTGGGGAGTGGGCTAGTTAGTCAATCAGTGGTTAGCAAAATGTTCACACTAAAAGATAATTAAACAATTATGCAAGGAGTGATTCTAAAATAAATAAAAACAAATTAGGTAAGGGGCATGAGACAGGGTAGTGATTGAGTGAAGTATAAAACAAATGTTAATACAACAAAAATTTTCTTAAGGCAATTATAAAGACCAATAATTGTCAAATTTGAGTTGAATTGTTAAGTAAAATAATGGTAAATAGTATATGTATTATATTTGGAGGTATTTTTAAGGGGACAACAGTTACATTTGACACTCAAATTTACATGTGTACATATTTGTATAGTAATTTAGACTCATTAGAAAAACGAGTGCAAAGTTGTGATTTACAACTATGATTTATGTTGGCTTTATTTCTTTACAAAAAGTGTTATAATTGCTTTAATTTTGTTCTTTGTATTTTGTGGGATTTTATTGTATTGGGTTTAGTATTAAGTTGATGAAGATTCAAGCTTAAATGAAGAATCAGTGGATTTTGCGAGAAGCTCGTGAGAAGCTAACCCGCGATACAGCCGCGTGAGGTGTACATGACTAGAAGAAGAGTCGTGTCAGGCTGTCGTTTTCGCAAGTATCTCGCGGGTAAGGCCCTCCCGCGAGGTAGTCGCGAAACATTAATTCTGGAGGATTTTTAAGTATGACTATTCTTACCCTTCACCCATACTATATATGACCTCATTACCCCAAATGTAAGAGGAGTGCTTCTGAGAGAATACCCTAACCACAAACCTTGAGAGTTAGAGGTTGTTATACCCACATATCTCTACATATTTGTTTGTAGTTTTTCCTTAACTCTTATCTCTCCATTTTCATATCCTTGAGAGGTTGATAGCTCAAATACTAACCACACCCTTTCAAAGTATTTAGTGAGGTTTTGGTGCTGTTAGGAAGTATTGGAAGAAGCCAAGGATGAAAGATGCAACATAGAGCTTGTTGCGAGGTTCGGAGAGCTAGACAAGATACGGTTTCGAGAATCCTTGTTGGAGTAGGAGATTGGAGGTCTTAGGTACATTGGGTAGATTAGGCTTGGAGGATCTCTTGCTAACCCATGTATTTCAGCTGAGTGTCTAGTGGATCGATTACTGCTTGGAGGGCGGCAGAGAGGTTTTACGTCATAGGCTTCGGTTTTCTTTTTGATAACATATCGCTGTGTTGTCTTTGTGTTTGCATCCTTCTTCCCTACTCTTTTTCCTTTCATTTTACTGCTGTGTTATCATGAATATGGATTAGAGTAGTTTGTTTGTTTATACCCTTACATTTACTCTTTTCTGCATTTAGCATAAGTTAGAGTAAAATCTATCGAGTTGTAATTTTAATTTGGTAGTCTAAATAGCTCGTGTTTCTACACATTTTAGAGCATTCAACAAGAATGTGCATTCTCAAAGTTAAAAAAAGAAAAGAAAAAAAAAGACAATGAACTTTGAAATATGTAAGGAGCATAAAATGAAAATTTTTTTCTTATGTCAAAATTTTGTTTTCCAATTGCTCATTTACTTTTGGTATTAATTGCAAGTGATAGCTCACAAAGAGGAAAAAAAAGAGTACTAAATGTTAAATCAAATCATTGTTTGAAAACACTTGTCATGATGCCATGACTTTTTTTTTTTTTTTTTTAATTTTCAATTATAAATGTTAGGTGCGCTTCAATGCCTATATATTAGCAAATTACATGATCGAGTTGATTTGCAACAAAAGTAAGCTCAATCTTACAAATGTTTTACAACTTTTTTTTTTGCCTACCCCTTTCCTTTGAATGATTTCTTATCAGTATTTTTCCAAACTTAGTTTCCTTTGTGAAGTTATTTTCTTCTTTGAACAAATCATTATCAGTATTTTAATTGAATATTCTACGAACATGGAATAAATGAAAGTTAGATGTAACCTATTTCGTGAGCTCAAAATTGATAATAAAGATTGGAGCTTAAGTACGAGTCCCAATATTGTGGGATTTTTACAATCTAAAAAATAATGAATTCATTGATCTTTACATGGTTTTTAGTTCTTTGAAGAACATGTTAGATATACAGCAATAATATGATATATTTTTAAATATTAATTTAATTAGTGATTATTTTTTTTTGTTATACTAATTGATTGGTTAAATCATGGTTATATATGGTACTTAAATACCTGCAACATTTGAATATACATTTACTCTTCACTCTACGATGCATTAAAAGAATGCCATATTTATGACATTAAGAGGAATTTTGGTGTTACTCCTAGGATCCTAATACTTAGACGTTAAAATAGTCTTTGTATAATATTTAATTATAATTTTACAAATATATAATAACCATGCAAAGCACAGGTCTACAAGACGACAACTAATATATATATATATATATATGTATATATAAAAGTAGGAATCTCAGGCTCAATTGTTGAAGATAATTATTTTAATTTGTGAGTTATAGTTAGTTAAATTGAGAAAGTTTTAATTGTTGAATAAGAGATTTTGCGTTCAATACCCGTCAACACCAAAAGTCGATTAGTGTCTGGGTATGATAATAAAGAGCGCAATTATTAGAAGCAGATGTCATAAGTTGAAATTCTTTATATTTAAAAAAAAATTATTTTAATTTAGTCTTCAGCCTAATTAAAAATTCTCATTTATTTTAATGTATTAATTATTTGTCACATGTTAATCAGGGTAAATAAATTTCATTCTGTGCATTGTATATTACAGGTGGTGCATCAATTATTTATATTAAAAAGATTTATTTGAAATACTTAATTATCAAAAACAAGAACACAATTTATTTGGAATTTGACATTCTTCCTTATAAGTAATACTACATTACCTAATAACTTTTATTAAGTTGATATATTAAAATTTGCAAGTTGGATTACGTGTTCTCTAGGTTCTTAAGATGCATGCCACATTTTGTGTGAGTCAAATTTTGTTTACTATTCGATGTATAAACTCATCTTGTAAATATAATTTTAATTAAAAAAAAACTTGAAATTAAAACATTCTATAGATGAAGTAGTTATTGATCTCAAGTCATCTTAAAAAACTTGATCTTTGGAGGGTGAAAGTAAAAAAATATAATCTGGTGGTAGGTTTTTCTAAATATGTATCCTATAAAATAACTTTTTTTTTTTTTTTTTTTTTTGTTGAGAAAGCTATAAAATAATAGTAAGAGGTGTAAAATTGCTTAAATTTTATCTAGTATAACTTTTTTTATACGTAAATATCTAAACCTTATATAGATGAAAAATTTTAGTTACTTTCAAAGCATAGTGGAATGGTGCTCTCTTATCACATTTATTGTGATCTTTACCATGAATTTAATGAGTGAACTTCACCATGAATGTGAGAGAAGGAAAGAGAATTATATTCATTTAGCTTTCCACTTCATCGAAGTTTTGGAGTATGATACTTTTTATAGAAAAATATTATTTGGGGTTTGATATTCTGTCTCATATTTAGTTTTTTTTTTAATATTTTATTTTGAGATTAAAGATAGAATATTTAGTTTCTTTGACAACAATGAAAACCAAAAACATAAAAAAAAAAATAATAATAATAATAGTAACAACAACAATAACATCAACAATTGCAATAAAAGTGTAAAAAATCATTGTGTCCTTATATATATATCATGATATTTTTATGGATTTACTAAAGTATTATGTTTATAACTATAATTTATTAATTTGAAAAATTTATATTTCCAAACTTTTGTAATGATGTGTAATGTGTGTATGTGGGGGAAGGGTAGAAATAACAGCGTAGTAGCCTAATTATGTGCTATGTAAATGTAATTAAACAAAGAATTAATGGGTGAAATGCATTTATTTTCGTTAAATAATTATAAATGGGTATTGTTCAAATTAGTTATTTCTAATTTTTTTATGATGAGTAATACTATAGACACAAACTCTTTTACAATTTTTTTACAAATTACTGATGTGATTTAAGCATTTTTTAAATAATTATTAGTAAGTAAAAATGTGATATTAGTAATGGGCCTTGTGGCCCAGATTAAAACTAGTAAGAATTTATTACATTTATAATTTGTAAAAATGTTGTAAAATAGTTTATGACTGTAACATTTTTTTTTTTTTTTTATGATTAGTTTTATAAGATTTTATATCAGAGACAATTAGGTTATGTTTAGTAACTGTTTTATCTTCTTATTTTCTGTTTCCAAAAATAATTTTCTATATTTGAGACTAAAAAACTTGTTTGACAACCCAAAATGGACTGAAAATAAAAACTGTTCTCAAAACTCAATTTGTGAAGGAAACTGAAAACATGCTAAATGCTGTTTTCTGTTTCTAATTTTCAAAAGTTAACGAAAAAATGCATTTTTAATTTAATGAATTTATTTCACTAAATGAGTTAACATTAGAGTTTAAATCCTAATAGTAATATATTTTAGTATTTTCTATTTTTTTTCTTCAAAATACTATCTTTTTAATTTCTGCTAACCAAACATGTTTTTTATTTAAAAAACACAAGAAAATTGTTTTTTCTTTATATTCTCCAAAACAAGTTTTTGTAAATGGAAAATAAGAATTGTTACCAAACATAACCTCAATTTGAAAGAAGAAATTCTTACTCAAATTGAGTCGCTTTCACACAATCAAGAATATAAAAAATAATTGTATGCATGCATTGGTGGAAACAATTAACTATTTGTCAATTCATTCAAAAAACATATTCACATTCTTAATTATATAAATTCTAACGATTTGCATTTCCTCTCACTTAAAAAAATGCATTTTCTCACTTTCTAATCACATGTAAATGGTATAGTCCATATGCAAGGAGCAAAGTTCCCCAAGTGGTTCATCTCAAGGCTTTCAAGTCTTGAAATATAGTTTTTTTTTTTTTTTTTTTTAATTATTATTTTAGTTACTGATGTTGTGGTACTTGTTGTTCAAGAGTAACAAAATTATTTTGTTTGTTGTTGGCTTTCCAGACTCTGAGACCAAAACTTATATGAAGATGTTAGGGAAGGAAATGATTGAAAATTGTGGGGGTTTACCTTTGGCAATCACTGTACTTGGAGGTCTTTTAGCAACAAAGCAAAAACCGAAGGAGTGGGAGGATGTGCATAAACATGTCAAATCATACCTTCATGATGAACAAAACTTACGACTCAACAAGGTGTTAGCTTTAAGTTATAATGATTTACCTTCCCACTTGAAACCATGCTTTCTATATTTAGGTCATTTCCATGAGGATTTTGAGATACAAACAAAAAAATTGATTCGAATGTGGATGGGTGAAGGTTTTATATCACAAATTCAGCCACGAGGTGGAAGTGAGGATACAATGGACGATGTTGGAGACCGATATTTAAGGGAGCTAACGCAGAGGTGCATGGTTTTGGTAGGGAAAGAGGGCTCACTTGGAAGGATCAAAACTTGCCGAATGCATGACCTTATGAGAGACTTTTGCGTATCAAAAGCCCGAGAGGAAAATTTTCTCCATGTCACCAATACTCTTGCCATGAATCAGCATGAAGCACAAATTGGTAAAATTCGAAGACTTGCTATAACATCAGAATCAGGTGATAATTCCATCAATGGAATTAAATTTAATGAATATCCTTACCTCAGGTCTCTTCTCTACCTTACGCGGTCGCGTGATGAATCTCTTTTTAATGAGTCAAATTTCAAGAAATTCAAGTTGGTTAGAGTCTTACATCTAGAATGTTTTAAAAATCACCTAAAAAAATTACCTAAAGACACTGGATGTCTCATCCACTTGAGATATTTATCTTTGAATGGAAGCCTTATAAATGAGGTGCCATCGTCTATTGGCAATTTGAGGTGCTTGGAGACACTAGATTTACGGATCTACCACGATATAAGTATCAACGCCTGCGTACCGAGAGTGCCAAATTTGTTTAAGTATATGAAACAGTTGAAGCATCTTTATTTACCTGAGAGTTATGAAGTATGTGATAAATTGGAACTGGGTAATAATAGTTTTTTGCAAACATTGGTGTATGTTCAGCCCGAAACCATCAAAATTCCCTCATGGTTCAAACTCAATCGTCTTCGGGTTCTTAAAGTGATGAATTCTGAACGGGCCTCAGGTGCAACGCAAATGCTAATATCGAGATGTCCGCTTGTAGAAAAGCTAAATCTATATTACGGTATAAAGAAGCTTCCAGAAGCTCACCAATTCTCTCCAAATCTTGCCAAGTTGACCTTATGTATGACTTGGCTTGAAGAAGACCCAATGCCAACCTTAGAGAAATTGCCCTATTTAAAAATCCTCTACCTCATTTGTGCTGCTTTCCTAGGGAAGGATATGGTTTGTTCTGGAGGAGGATTTCCTTTGCTTCAGTATCTTTTCCTTTCTGACTTACATGAACTAGAGGAGTGGAGGGTGGAGGAAGGAGCCATGCCCAGTCTCAGCCATTTGGAAATCCGCTATTGTGTGAGCTTGGAGACTATTCCAGATGGAATGAGCTTCGTCACAACCCTTCGGGAATTGGTGATCAAAAACAAGCCGAAGTCATTCAAAGATAGGCTTCTCGAAGGAGGACCAGATTATGACAAAGTCAAACATGTGCCTTCCCTTGTTTTTGTAAACTGTGACAGTTAATGGTAATCAGGTACAGTAATGAATTCTTGCATGTTTGATAAATTTTAGGCGCTTCTTTTCTTCTAAATATCTCTCTCCAATTAATTCAAAATTTCCCCAATAATATTAAGCAAAATATTGCCGAAATGTGAGGGTGTTTCTTCCTTTGATTAGAATGAAGCTATCGTCCGCAATTTACCCCCTTATTCATTAGCTTCTGAGCACACCTCCAATCTCTTCATTATATGTCTGTTTCATCTTGTGGTGGTCTCTTCATTTTTGCCCCTGTGATTAACAGTTTGTTTTTTCTTTTCTCCCATTTTTTTGGGGTTTTTCAACTTTCTTTTCATTCCTACAGCATGAATATGTATTGGTTGTTGTCAGTTATACAGTTTGAAGAATATGATTGCACAAACTCATTAAACTTATTCTCTAATGCCTACGTGTAGTGATGTAAAGAATTGTTTGCTTGGTGATGGTACTCTGCCTGGTCATATTTTGTTGGCTGGTTTGTTTTTGCATTAGTGTTGCTTTCTTGTTCCGCTTTGCTAGCATTGCTATGATTGCACTCTATAAATTCAACATGATACATTATCAGAGGAGTAATTAAGAAGCAATTTGGTTGTTCTTAACAGTAATTTAAATAGTTCTAGTTGAATAGTGTTGGGTAAATATGAGTTTTAAAATGCTTATTGTATACTAGAAGATAAGGTTCTTGTATAGTTATACTATCGTGATTAGTGGGGAATCATAGCCTTTGATTTTGTAGGATATTTGTTTTTGAAAATTTTCTATCAAGAGTAGTATCAAATGATTATTTATGTTTTCCATTTTTCAGCATACTAATAATTAATGTTTTAGGTGAGCCTTGAGTTGATAGCCATGTGAGAGCTTTATTTCTTTGCAAGCATTTTAGTGTTTTTAACTTGGACAGCTCAGCTTAGTTTCACTCTAACCTCAAGGATTGTAGAACTTTCTTTGCCTCCATTGGCAATGAGAAAAATGCTAAATGTTACGTGATGGCAGGTATTTTTGGAGTATAAAGGTCCCACAAGATTGTACATGGGGCTGCAACATAGAAGTGAGTCTAGGAGTTTTATAATGTTTGAAGTTGGGGATGGTAGGTGGTTTTTTTATGATATGATAATTAGGATCCTGCTAGGATCCTTTTCATGCAGTATAGCTTTAGGATTATCCATGGTGCAGCAACTAAATCTGAGATAAAGGTGGATTATGTTCTGAAGAACAAAATAAGGGTTTAGAACCGCAAGGTCCAAAGAATTAATCACCATACAATGCCAGTTGTGTTTGGTTGTGATTAAAGATGAAGATAAAGCTAGGTGGTCTGTGACTAGATCAGGCTGGTTGCTCTTGTGCAGCCATTTGCAATGAACATAATGCTAAGGTATATGAGGTGGGGTGGAGGAGACTCTGGTGGTTTAAACTTGCTATCCTTTGGAGATTAGTTGGTTAGTAGACAAAAACAAACTAAAAACTTGAGAAAGATTTGCTTAGTGGGGTTATACTGGTGGCTGCTTGTGTGTGTTTTGAGAATAGAGATCATCTTTTCTTAGAATGTTCTTTTGCCAAGAGAATTTGAGATGCTGTCATTATGCACTGCATAGGGCATTATCAAGGGAAAAGCCAGAGATTATCTATTTGTAAGCTTGCCCATTAGGCCAATGTGTATTAGGTTTGGTCTTAGAGAAATGCCATTATACATAATGGGTTAATGTGGCCTTAAGAGCAGATTTTGAGAAGAACTTAGAAGGATATTAGAGGTTGATAGGAATCTTGAACCGAATTTCAAATATCATTTTTGAACAATACTCTCTCATATAAACTTTTTTGTTATTCCAAATATTTGTGTGTATTACTGATGTTTAGGAGGTGTTTTGTTTTGGTGTGAAAGTTTTTGTTATCTGTTCTTACCTGAGTTTCTGTTGTGTTAATTTGTAAGAATCTAGTCTCTTGGGATAAGGTTTGGGATTTAATTGCCTCTGTTGTATTCTTTAGCCTTTGGTTCACTGTCTCCAGTTTCTGTAGTTTGCATAGCTTTTGTCTTGTTTGTTCTCTATTAATATTATTCTTTACTAATTCATCCAAAAATAAAAAATAAAAAAACTAAGATTAACTGCATTATTTAGTCATTCTTAATATAAATTTTTTTAATTATAAGTTTACATTCTCTAATTGTTGAAATTGTAGGAGTCATGTTTGCTGTTAATGTCCTATGAACTATAGTGTTCTTCAATCATCTTCTGTATCTATCTTATTGAGCAACAAAAAGAACCTGTCAGCACTCCTTGCTCCCAGACTTCTATTGGTTGCGTTTATGACCATAATGTTTGTTTGTGTTTTGTTCATTTATCTTTTTCATATTTCCGTAAACCTCTAGGCATAAGACTCAAAATTGATTGAAATTCAGTTTTTTTATTTTAAAAAAAAAAATAAGAAAAAGGAATTTCACACTATCATTTATAAGGAGTAAAAATTGAATTGCAATTTATACGCTTATTTATTAGGTTCTGAACCCACAACTTACCTCTCCATTATATTACAAGAAAATTCTTTTCCACTTCATCTTGTGGTGATATCTTAATTTTGCCACTTTTTTAACGGTTTCTTCTTTCCTTTTCTACCCTTTTTTGGGGTCTTTCTATTTTTTTTTCCCAGGTCCTTCTACTTTCTTTTAATTCCTATAGTTCCAAATTTGACTTTAATGAGTTCATGTCTACGGTATATTTCATTTTTGATGTTTTGGGCTTAATCATTCTCCTTTGGTTTTTTTTTTTTTTTTTTGCAGGTGAGATCAGTTATGGTCTGCAACTAGTACAGGTTGGTGAGATCAGTTTTGGGCTTTAATTATACAATTTGAAGGATATGATTGCATAGGCTCATTAAACATATTCTCTGATGTGTATTGTTTATCTCACAGCATTTTAGATTTGTATTGTTTATAGTGAAGCTAGTTCAGTCTATCCTTGTGTTAAGCAGTAGCACTGTATCTTATCGAACTGGGAATATCAATTAGCATGGGTTGAAATTGCTGATAGATAATTAGAACGCTATAAATTCAACATCATACATAATCAAAGTAATCGTGAAGCAGGGATTTGGTTGTTCTTGATAATAATTTATATAGTTCTAGTTGAATATATTCTTAGGTGAATATGAGATGTAAAATACTTCTTATAAACTAGAAGATGAGATTCTTATACTATTGTGGTTAGTGGGGAATCATAGCCATTGCATGTGTAGTACACCTTTTTATTATTTTTTTTTGTTGAGAGTAGTATCAAATGATTATTTATGTTTTCCATTTCTCAATATATCCATGATTGATGTTTTGGCCAAGCCTTGAGTTGATAACCATATTGGATTTCTATTTCTTTGCAAACATTTAGTGTTTATAACTTTCCAAGAGCCTTGTAGCTCAACTGATTGGCATCTCCTAATGTGTCCATGACATCTAGGGTTTAAATCGCCCTTCTTTTGTTGTAACTATTGAATTATCATTTTGGTGTTTATAACTTGAACAGCTAAGCGGTAGTTGCCCTTCAACCTCAAGGATTGTAGAACTTTCTATGCCTTAATTGGCAATATGAGGAGTGCTAGATTTTGTCTCATGGCAGGTATTTTTGGACAATAAAGGTCCCAAGAGATTGTACATGGGGCGGTTGAGCAATCCTAAAACTTAGAGGTGAGGTTAGGAGGTTCATAAAGTTTGATGTGGCTGATGGTAGAAGGTTTTCTCATGACATGATAATTGGGATCCTATTAGGATCCTTTTCATGAAGTATAGCTTTAGGATTATCCTGATGCAGGAACTAAATTTGTGGCAAAAGTGGATTCTGTTTTGAAGAACAAAACAAGGGTTTGGAAACGTGCAAGTTCCGAAGAATTAGTCACCACACAGCCAGTTGTATTTTGTTGAGCTTAAAGATGAAAATAAAGCTAGGTGGTCTGTAACTAGATCAGGCTTCTGCTTTTGTGCAGCCATCTGCAATGAACATAAAGCTAAGGCAAAAGTGGTGGAATGGTGGAGACTGGTGGTTTAATATTGTTATCCCCTAGTTCCCTTTATTGGTTGATTAGGAATAAAAAACAAACTGACAACTAGAAAGAAATTAGCTTAGTGGGGCTATACTGGTGGCTGCTTGTGTGTATTTTTAGAGTAGTGAGCATTTTTCTTAGAATTTTCTTTTGCCATGAGAATCTGGGACATTGTCACTATGGGCCGCTGTGTATTATATTTGGTCTTAGAGAAATGCCATTATACATAACGGATCAGTGTGGTCTAAAGAGCAGATTTGTAAAAGAATTAAGAAGGATGTTAGAGGTAGATTCGAGCCCAGAACTAAATTCCAAATATCATTTCTAAATAATATTCTTTGCCATATATTCTTTTGCTATTCCAAATATTCATGTTCTGTTTTGGTGGTCTGCTTTGGTGTAAAAGCTTACGTAATATGTTCTGACATGTGTTACTGTTGTGGTAATGATGCAGGACTGTAAAGAAGTTCAGAATTATACTAGGTTTCTTGATGAATTCTTGAATAAGGATTGATGTTTAAGAGTTTAGGTTAGAAAAGAATGAATATTGACAGCTGTTTGGGTCTGAAACAAGGGATAAACAAAAAATAACATAAATAAAATACTAGGCAATCACACCTAGGTCTTCCCAAGCATCACACCTAATGTTTTTAGGCATCACACCTCGAAGTAGTTTGCATCACACAAACAAAGCTTAAAATAAGCTGCTGAATTTTATTAATCAATCACAATATTCTGAAATAACATGACTACAAAAGAGCCTTTATATAGAGGCTATACTTAGCCTTTTCCTAGTAGGATTTGGATTATAAATAACTAAAAGACTCAATACTAATAACTAAAATGACCTATCAAAGGTGCTAAGAAGGTCCAACATCAAAATTAGTCCACAATTCTTGAATCTTGGTATATTTAATCTTCTTTTTCCTTGAGCTCTTCCTTGTCCTCGTCAGTTAATTTGTAGCAATCTAGTCTCTTGAGATGCGTTTTGGGTTGAAATACCCTCTATTGTATTCTTTAGCCTAGGAATACATTTTCTATAATCTCAGATTCACAGAATTAGCCAGTCATTCCTATATAAATATGCATTATATGTTTACATTCTCACATTCTTGACATTGCAAGACAGGTCATGTTTATGGTCAATGTCGTATGATCAAAACCCCATTTGGACTCTTTGCTCCTATATTTCTCATGGTACCCTTTAGGGCCTTTATGTATTGCTCTTACTGTTTGTGCATGTTTTGCTTCTACATTATAAGTTAAAACTTATTTGTTAAAATTTTGTCTCTGCAGATGTCTTCTTAGAATAGGTTTACAAAGAGAGATCAAGGGAGTAAAGACTTAAGACTTCCTGCCATAGCACTTTAACTAATTAATTCTTCATGTTTGTTCATTTACACTGAATGATTGGAATCCATAGAAAAGGAATTTTTCCTTGATAATATTTAGCAAAATGAAGCTATAATCTATTCTTTTCTTGAAATTTCACGCTTATTTATAGGCAAATTCTCTTGTGGTGGTATCTTAATTTTTGCCATTGTTATTAATAGTTTCTTCTTTTCATTTTCTCACCTTTTTTGGGGTCTTTTTATTTATATCTTTCTTTTTTGGTACTTGTACTTTCATTTCATTCCTACAGCATAAATATTGGTTGATAGTGTAAATATAGTTCTAAATGTTACTTATATAGTTCATGTCTACATAATATTCCATTTTAATTCATTTTTTGATGTTTTGGGTTTAATCATTCTCCTTTGGTTTTTTCGCAGGTGAAATCATCCATGGTTTGCAACTGGTACGGGTTGGTGTCAGTTATACAATTTGAATGATGTGATTGTCGAGACTTATAAAACATATTCTCTAATGCCTATGTATTGTGATGTAAAGAACTATTTGTTTGGTGATGGTACTCTATGCTGTGATATTTTGTTGGCTGGTTTGTTTTTGCATTAGTGTGTTTGTTTTAGTGTTGCTTTCTTTTTCCGCTTTGCTATGATTGCACTCTTTGTTGATGTATTAGGTTGAATGAAAAGAAAACCAATGTATCATTAGAGGAGAAACATAATTCTTCATTTAATGTGAGATTCCTCATATTTCTTTGAGTAATGTTTATCTTATTGCATTTTAGATGTATATAGTTTACAGTGAAGTTAGTTCAGTTTGTCATTGTGTTAAGCAATAGCACAGTATCTTATTAATCTGGGAATATCAATTAGCATGGACAAAAATCATTGCCTTTTCTGTATCAATTTAGTAACTAAAACACTAGTTAAGTGCAATTGAGAAATATAAAATTATGTTAGATGGAACTTCTATTCCTATTAGATTTTATGCCATAATTGGAAATTTATAAATTCAACATCATACATAATCAAATTTGTACATTTTTAAACCTTTTAAAACACAAGTTATTTAACTTAGTTTTTTAGCCAAGTGATTTCTTAGATAAATTATTAAGATCTAGGTTAGCACAAGTAAATCATATCATGTGAATAGTGCGAAAAAGTAAATAACACAACGATATGATAATCTAAGAAAACCAAATCGGTAAAAAAATTCTGGGGAGGATTTAACCTATCTATCCTCAAAGTAAAACAAATCCACTATAAAAGAATTGAAATTTTACAATAAAACTTAAACCACTAACATCTTATTGTTATATCAAGTAGAAAACTTACTACCACGATCACGTGACAGCTCCGAGTCCACGGATTACTTCTTTCTTTGATCCACGACAATTACAAGTACTTTCACTTGTGTTTTCTTTAAGCTCTTGAAACAACAAATGAAGAGATTACTAAGTTCTCGACATCAATCTTGATCTTGATAACTCTGTGTATCAAGATAAACACCTCTAGATCTCACAAGAGATTCAACAACCTCTAAAACGTGGCTAGAGTTTTTCTTTTTATATTTGAAGCGAAATATAAAACCCTACACGTCATACGGGCTTGGGCTAAGTTCGAAATTTTGCAGAAAAAACAATTTGCATGAGTTTCGAATGATCGAGTCTAATTTTCGATCGATTAAGCCTTGCAGAAATTGAATAGTAATTTTCTGAAATTACTCAATTCCAACTTTACACATAAACACACTTTAAGCAGCCTAAATCTAGACTCTGAGTTTTGATCATGATTTGTCAACATTACACATTGAAGTTCTAATACATTTAGATCCTAAACACATTGAAGTTCTAATACATTTAGATCCTAAAGTCTTAGAATCTAATAAACTCCCCCATTGACAATCTGTGACAAAACACATATCAAAATTGAAATTCTTAAATTTACAAAATAGCCCAATAGACAATTCAACCTAACTACTATCTATTAGTTGCCAGTATAGACAGCAGCACGACTGAATAAACCTGTATATTCCTAAAACACTCAACAAACACATAAACACATGTGTGGAAAATACAAGTAAAACAAAATAAATTCTTGATTTCACTAAATAGAAAAATAAAAGACATAGATCATGAATAACCTCATAATATAAATCAATAGCCAATGTGGCACATGTGAAACAAGAAACAATAATAAAAACATAAAACAAAGTATCTCCCCCTAACATATACAACCCATAAAAAATAAATACATCATGAGCCAAAAAATAAATATATTATGAAGCACCTAGATATAATCTAAAGCTCCAAAGCTCGAAAAACTCAAAATCTCCCCCTATCTCCATCAATATGTACTCCCTCTTTTTGTGACGAATTGCCAAAGGGAAATTAAGGCTCATCATCAAAAGGAGGTGGTGGAGTAGACCGCCGAACACTCGCCAAATCCGCATGCAAAGCCTGAAGCTTCATGAGCACATCCACTAAGAGCTGACCATGCGCCACCTGAACGGTCATGATAGTATCCAACATATTTCGAATGGATGAATCACCCGAAGAAGAAGGTGAAGGATCAATAGCGGAAGAAGATGGAGGATCAACAGCGGCGGTGGGATCGACATAAGCCTCAGCAGTAGGGTCACCTGAAGAATGAGGTTGAGATGTAGCACCTGTGAAAGACTCTACTCTAGGGCGTTTAGAGCTAGCTCTCATCTGAGCTGCTCTCTGCCTAATGAAGGTTGTACCTATAGGAGCTATAATACGGACAGGCTCAGATGCGGGAAAATCCTCTAAACCTAGATGTAACAAAATCCTATGTATAAAAATAGGGAAGAAAAGACCATGTGCTGTAGAACTACTCCTATAAACCTTAAATTATATCCCTTAAATTTCTGCACTGCCACATTATTCTTTTTTTTTTTTTTCTAATCGGCAAGTCAGTTTCCAAGTATCCCAATCACAACTTCTTAGAGATGACTATTCAAATTAGTAGCATTTGTTCAAACATTCACCAAAAAAAAAAAAAAAAAAAAAAAAAAAAAAAAAAAAACCAAGTACCAACCCACATAATCATGAATCCATGATTCCATCAAGGAAAAAAAAAATCATGAATCAATGATCAGTTACCAGTTACCACACTTTATTTTTTTCTCAATTTTTCCACTTCATTGCACCCAAAAAAAAAAAAAAAAAAAAAAAAAAAAAAAAGATAATTTCAAGCCCAAATTCCACTATAAGAATATCGATATTTTTATAATTGGTGACACCATTTTGCTATTGGTGGAGGGGCTTAAAACTTTACCGTTCATGGCTTTTCCTATCAATCTATTCTCCTACAAGTGTTTTAAGAATAGGTATGTTTATAAGTTGTATTTTGTTATTCATTAAATTCCTTTTTTTCATTAATGAAGAATTATGACACAAAATCCAAAATTAAAAAGGAGCCTCATTGCACGCGCGAAGTGGGTATGATGAGGCTAGTATGTGTGTGTGTATATATAAAATTAATTTAATCATTTTCACTATTCCAAAAAAGAGAAAAAATAAATTAAAAAATGTGATAGAATTATATAATTTTTACTATTTTTTTTTTTTTACAACTTGTTTGAACTGTTTTTCGCATTTGTTTTTGTTTGTCTAAATTGTAAATTACACACTTAAAGTTAGGAGTGATTTTAATCTACTCTTATAACATTACATAGAGTCTGGTAAAAAGCTCTCCCATTTAAATTCATTAATGTAATAATCGTTATCTCATGCTTAAAACATTGTTACATGTCAGAAAATAAAATATTCAATATTTTATATTATTTTAAATTTTATTTTCCATTTTTTAATCTGTTTTTCATCTCATTCTGTGTTTTACTCCTTCACTTTCAAATTTTTGTAAAAAACTTGGGGGAAAAAAAAAAAGAAAACCATCTCAAATGCTTTGAATTAGTCTCATTCATTAAGTTTTGCATTATTTTCTCATACACCATGAGTCATGTTAACGGGTGTCTTTAAAGAAATTGTTAATAAACAATTTTAGAAAAGTATTGATACCAATTTCATGGAAAATATAAAAAGGGAAATGTTAATCGGACGGACCCAATATAAAAGCCATAAAAAAAATTTAACTGTTTTTTTTTTTCCTTTTCCTATAAAAATTTTCTAAAAATGTTTTCTAAACTAATGCTCTTAAGACACCCGTTAACCCTTCCTATATCCCTAACCAATCCAAAATTTCAAAATTTTACATGAAAGATCTTGTGGCCAACCATAATGTAACCTAATAAAATCAAGGCGAAATTACACCATTGGTCCCCAAAGTTTGCCTATTAAGCGGTCTTAATCCCTCAAGTTTCAAGTGAGTGTTATTGGTCTCTAAAGTTTAAAACATGAACACAATTAGTTCTTTTATTAATGGTGTTAGTCTCAGTGCCTATGTGGCAAGCAAAGCAATGATATGGTAAATTTTAAGTGACATGGCATCACTTTTTTATTATTAAAAATTTAAAACCCATGACCTGTTAGAAACAACCAACCCATTTTGTGACCCGTTTTCCAAATCAAATGTGAAATTGTTAGCTCTAATCTGGATTAATTTAGATATGAAATAATTTGTGAAAAAGAAAATAAAAAAGAGAGAATCATAGTAGATATTTTTATTTCCTATAATCTCAAAACAGATACTACATAATATCTGTAGGAAAACATGTCACATAATATCAGGAATTATATTAAGGAAATAGAATATGAAAAAGTTAGCCACGTTTTTGGGACAAAATTGGTCTCTACCCTTTTCGGGCAAAATAAATAGCATTCTACCCTCTTTCCCAAACTAATTAGAGAAATGCCCCTCTTTTGAAAATCGACCTTTTCAAAATCGAGTTAAAAAAATAAAAAATAAAAATTTATGGAGCCCTACGGTGGCGTTTTAAGGAGCCTATAGTGACGTTTTAATGACCTATAGTAGCATTTTGTAACTCGATTTCCATGAAGTCGAGTTACATGCAATATTTTTTTACCTATAACTCGATTTCATGGAACTTAAGTTAAAAAACGCCATTATAGGTTCTTAAAAATGTCACTATAGGTCCTTAAAAATGTCACTATAGGACTTAACTCGATTTTGAGAAAGTTGATTTTCAAAAAAAGGACACTTCCCTAATTAGTTTGGGAAAGGGGGTAGAAGCCAATTTTGTCCCACGTCTTTGCAATCATAGATTCATAATGGCTTTAGAAGAGCCCTATGTCCCTGTATCACTATCGCCTATATGATGCTAGGAGATCATAGAGAGTAAGATTGTGTATATGGATTTGTTGTCATAGAAGAGGGGATTGCTTTGTTGTTATTTTGGAATGACAACATTTAGGGTTGGGGAAGAGTTTTGTGTTGATGTGTGTTGAGAACTAAATGATGTTTTTTTTTTTTTTTTTTTTTTTTTTTTTTTCTTTTTAATATCCCAATACACTGATGAATTTTGTGTATGAGAATACTTCTCCGAGCTCCAGAGATGATGCGAACGGCTACTAGTGGTGCTATTGTTTAGGGATTTCTCTCCCTTTAGATTAGGGCTAGCTATTTCACATTTGATTTGGGGATATCTTCTTCCTAATGGGTCACAAAATGGCTTGGTTGTTTCTAACGGGTCATGGGTTTTCAATAAGTAGTTGCTTTTAATTTTTAACTTTTTTTTTAGAAGATTTAACTAAAAAAATTGATGTCATGTCACTCAAAATTTACCATATTATTGCTCCATTAGCTACATAATACTGAAACTAACGGTAGTTAAAAGAAGGAAAAATTGTGCTCATGTTTTAAACTTGAGGGACCAATGGCGCTTACTTGAAACTTGAGGGACTAATAGTGCTTAACAGGCAAACTTTAGAGACTAATGATGTAGTTTCGCCTAAAATGAACCATCATCACACACACACATTGACTTACAACAACAACAAACGCAGGTGTAGAAAACCAAATAGTTACGTTGAGATTCAAATTTAAAAAAAAAAAAACCAAAAAAAAAGGAAAAAAGAAAAATATTGAATTTTCTGATGGGTATGCCGCCCATTGTTCAAGGGATTGTTATTGGTACTCTGGGAGTATACTCCCTCCCTCTTACATAGGGGTAGCTCCCACACACCATAGGGTCCAAGAGTGGCTCCATCTAGGGACAGAATTAGGATTCAAACCTAGGGGGTCCAAAGCTTAAAACCAAAAAAAAATTATGAAAATAAAAACTAACATCTATTTCATATTCAATAAAATACTCCATACAAAATAAGTATTTCTTAAACATTTCATATTATAAAAACATCAACAAAGTTTAATATACAAAATAAGTGTTTCTTAAATAGTTATTTAATGATATTTGATTATTAACTATTGGCCACACAAAGACTTTAATCACAGCCACACAAAGAATTAAATTAAATCACAAGTAGACAAACACAAATTCATATATATAATATATTGGCCACACCACACAAAGTGACAAAGACAAAGTTTTATTGACTCAGTACCAAAGACTTCAGTCTCACAAGCTCAGACACGGTACTCACATAAAGTAATAAAAGTATAAAACTAAAACAAAAAAAAGTCACAAACAGTCAAACACAACACAAACTACTGTCACAACTCACACCAATGCCTAAAAAACGCAGAGGGCAGAGGTAGAGCAATAGAGCAGAGAAAAAAAACACAAATATGAATTGAGAGATGAGAGAAATTTTTCAGATTCACCATACCTTAGCCGATTCAACTCGTGTGTGAGTGTGAACAACAGCAGATGTAGATCGAGGATCTAAGAATAGCAGCAGCAAGCCAACAACTATAAATTGAATCTAATTTGAGGAACAACATAGTAGCAACAGCAGATGGCAATGATGGAGGCGTTGAGGTTTTTTTTTTTTTTTTTTTTTTTTTTGAGAATTGGAGGCATTGAGGTTGAGTGGAGGAAGAATGAGGTAGAAATTTGGGACTTGTAATTTAGGTTTCCAGGATTTTATTGTTTTGTGCATGATTTTTGTTTAGTTCATATTTATTTTTTTATTTTGAAGTTAAAGGGGCATGAATTTTATTTATTTATTTATTTTTCTTGTAGGTCAATATCTAAATATTTTAGAGGAGGAGAGCCATATATATATGTTTGTTTTTAGACCCCTTAAAACACAACTAGATTAACCTAATTAATTAGCCATGTGATTACTTAGTCAAATTATCAAATCTAGGTTAACACAAATATATCATATCATTAACAAGTGTAGAAAATAAAGAACACAAAGATATGATAACCTAGGAAAACCAAACTGGTAAAAAACTTGGGGAGGATTTAACCTAGCTATCCTCAAGGTAAACCGAATCTAGTAAGAAAAAATTGAAGTTTACACAATAGTGACTTAGACCACTAACATCCTATTGCTACTGATAGTTTTTAGACCCTTTAAACAATTGATTTAACCTAAGTAATTAGCCAAGTTGTTACTTAGTCCAATTAAACAAGTCTAGGTTATCACAATATCAAAGATCAAATCATGCAAAGCAACGGAAAATAAATAACACAAGATATGATCACCCAGGAAACCAAATCGGTAAAAACCTGGGGAGGATTTGACCTAGCTATCCTCAAAGTAAACTTGAATCTACTATCTTGAAAAAATCGAAGTTCATACAATAAGACTTACAAGCCCCCACGCTCGACTTCTTATTGCTACCAACCAGTAGAACTTACTGACACGACCACGTGCAAGCTATGAATTCACGGACTCCTTCTTTCTTGGATTCACCACCAGATACAAGCACACTCGCTTGTGTTTTCTTTAAGCTTCAATGGCAGCAACTGAATTGATCATCAAGGTGTAGATAAATCTTCTCCTTGAAAACCCTAAGTTTGTGTAAAGGAAAGCTCCTCTAGATCTCACAAGAGATTTACACAAATCGCAATTATGAGCAACACTAAAACGTGGCTAGGGTTTGCCTTCTATACTTAGGACAAATAAGAAAGCCTAAAAACGTTTTAAAACAACTAGGGCTGAGTTGGACGAATCTGCAGAAAATCATTCTGCCCGAGCTTCAATCGATCGAGCCTGTCTTTCGATCTATCGAGCCAGGCCGAAAGGCACAATGCTTTCCTGCTTTAACTCAATTCCAACTTTACATAAAATCACAACTTTGAGCTAGACTAAAACACTTCTAAAACATTGTTTTGATCATGGTTTGCCAACAATACAAATTAGAGTTCTAAATACATAAAATTCTAAGACTTTAGAACCTAACAGCTACCTTGAGTAGGAAACTTACTACCATGACCACCACTACAAAAAAGATTGTTATTTGTGACAAAAATTTTTCGATGACTACAAAAAGCCGTCGGAAAAAATAGCTTTTTCAACGGCAAGTCTTTTTCGTCGATAATTACTCGTCAAATATTAAAATATTTGTGTCGGCAAAATGAGTTTGTCGAGAATGCCTATTATTTTTGTCGAAAATATGATTTGTTTTGGAGGGAAGTTTTCCGCCTTACTTTTTACGATGGCATAAAAATGTTCATCGCTAATAAAGTATTATTTACGACGACTGAATAAAAACCGTCGGAACTAGTAACACCTGTGACGGCTTTTATGTGTTGAAAATACAAAATATATATTTTTTATGGTGTTATTATTTGCGTCAAACATTCTTCCATCATAAATATAAAAGAGGGTATTATTTATGATGACCGAAGAAAAATCGTTAGAACTATTAACACTTATGATGACTTTTGTACGTCAAAAATACAAAATATATATTTTATATGGTGTTATTATTTGCAACAAACATTCTTCCATCGTAAATATAAAAGAGGGTATTAATGATAGCCATGAAGCCATCGAAAATGGTGAAATATTTTAGAGGGAAAATTCCCCCTTACTTTTCACAATATTTGTGGCAACATTTATCCATTGCAATTAATTTTTTTATTTTTCTAACTGAATTTGTATTTGTGCTGAACATATTGACTATCGTAAATAGTTAATTTGCTTTAAAAGAAAGAATGTATTAGTGATAGGATTGGATCCCTCCCAATAAATAATATTTGCAATGGACCTAAGCTGTTGACAATGGTTAATTTTTTTTAAGGGGGGGGGGGGAATTCATGTCCTTATTTTTATGTGTTTGACGATTGTTTTCCATCACTATATATTGCATTGTTATTTGTGATGGACATTTTAGTCATCGTTAATAGTTAAAATTTTCTTAAGAAAAGAAGGTATTAGTGTCGGTAAGGTAAATTTGTCACAATAAAGGTGATTTCCAACATATATATGGCCATAAAAATTTATTATTTTCTTTGAATGGTAAATTTTCCTAAATTTTGTCTTAAAAATGTAGAATTTTTTCTTAATTTTAAAAATTGCAAAAAAAAAAAAAAAAAAAAAATCTTTCAAGACCCTCCAAGTAAAAGGTATTTTTATTATTTTGAAGCTTTTAGGGGAATTTTCGTCACTTTAGAAGTTTATGGGTATTTTGGTTATTTCCTAGCTTTGATGGTGTATTTTAGCCATTTTGGATGGTCAGATTATGTCAACAGGGTTAATCAAAGTTTCCTAGTGGGTGGGTACAACAACACGTCCATCATGCAACCAGATGGAGATCCAAAATCTGACTGTTGGATTGGTAGAATGTGGTGAAATATTTGTGTTTGTAAATTACAATGACAATTAGATGATCAAATTGTGAGAACGGGGAAGTCAAATCCTGTGAAACTTCGTCAAAGTCTATTAAACTTGGTCAATCTTTGGTCAAACTTCAAAGTTGGTTCCAGTACCTCTAGATTTGATCAAATTAGGTAGATCATGAGGTTTTAAGTAGGTTTTGGGTATTGGTTAGTGTTTTAAGGTTTTTTGGGTTTTTATGCCTTTATCAGTTTCAAGTTTAAAAATGGCAAAGTCAAAGGTCATATGCAAATCCATTGGGTGTCTTGGTACAACAACACATGTCCATAATACTCTACACTCAAATCCAAAATCCGACTATTGGATTGGAAGAATGTGGTGAGATATTGGTGTTGGCGAAGTATGACAACAATTAGATAGTTAGATTGTGAGAAATGAGTAGTCAAAATTTGCAAAACTTGGTTAATATTTGGTCAAACATGATCAACCATTGAAATTGGGTCTATGACCACTCGATAGGATCAAATTAGGTTGAATAGGGAGATTTTGAGTGGATTTTGGGTATTTGTTTGTATTTTTGGGTTTTCTCAATGTTCATGCTTTTCTATAAAATTTTCTTTACCAAAGTTTAACAATGAATAGTACATACAATATTGAAAATTTTAGAATAATAATACAAATTTTATCAAGTACCAAATACTTGCAATGACAATTCTCTCCACAACCCTTTGAAATTTTTTAAAAAAAATGTCATACTAAATATTTTAAAATAATCTTTAATTAAAATTTGAAATCAATGTATTTTAATTATGAAATAAGATGATTTTGGAAATTTGCATGCAGGTTTGTACACAACATTCTGAATATTAATTTAACAAAATTTGGTTAATGAGATGTCAAGTGGAAAATGGTTTTTCCTTCAAATGGAGTGGTTTTACCAAATAAAATTCACAAAGTTTATTTTTATTTATTTTTTAAATATTGAGGTTATATTTCCGTAAAATAAATCCACCTAAACAATATTGCCGTTATATTTCCCTGACATTTTTTAAAAGAACACTTGCTAAAAAATAATTACAAAAAGTAAGATTTCATAGTGTTTCTATCTTTTATTAATGATAATAATAATAATTAAAAAAATGATATTTCAAAGTGACCAAAAAAAGAAAGTGACGTGGTTGTCATTAAAAAAAATACATAATTTTAATAAATAAAACAAAAAGAGAAGTCACGTTACAGTAAAAGAAACCCAGCCCCACGTTGTTAAAAAAACACACACGCAATATCATTTTAACTTAAATAAAAAATAAAAAAAAAAGGAAAAAAGAAAGAAAGAAGAAGACAAAACCCCACCTTTCCCTATCACTAAAAAACAAGCGCCCCACCTTTTTTCTTTTTTCAATCCCACGCCTCCCTTTTTACTCACTAAATACTAACACTATTTCACTCACTAAGAAAAGAAAGAAGAAGAAAAAGCTCTCACCTCTATAGTCCAGGTTAGTTTTCTTAAATCCTTATATCTTGATTTATATATTTTGTTAATGTAGTGGATTACTAAATGGATTTGTTGGTTGATTTATTTTATCTAAATTTTTGGATTTGGTTTAGATATATCTCTTTCATAATATACAATCTTGTATTGTAGGTAAAGTTCTTGATAGTTTGGTACTAGACCATAGTGTAATGTTTGTGTGTATTGGTGGCCTCAACCAATTTGTTAATTAGTTTTAATTATATGCAAGCACCTATTACACATAATTTTTTTCAGTATAACCAACATAAATTTTTTTTTCCTATTTTATTGAGGTTTTTGAAATTAGTGATAAATTTGCTCATTATAGTTTTCAATTAATTGCTATTCTTAGTTCATATATAATTTTAGGTGACTTGTTGTGATGATGGATATATTGTTAAGAGTGATGGGGATGTACTATTAATGTGGTTATTGGTGGTGGATGTATTCTTGGAAGTTTTCATTCACAGGAGAACTACAAGGTTCTTGACAGTAGTAAGGATTTATGATAGATGCAATGTTTGTGTCGGTAGTAAGGATTTATTTTTGATGTTTTGTCATTTTATCGTGGTGATTGTGTTAATGTTTTTAAATGAATATATTTTAGTTAATTCTTTATTATTTACTGTAAATATAAAAATTTGTGTAGTTATAATTTGTGTATATTTATTCAGTTTAAAATAAAATATTGTAGACCAATGTTAGGGAGGAGATCGTAGTGTGAATAATTACACAAGATGACTTTGAGGAGGAAGGTGACTCTCAGCTAGAGGAAATTGGCTCAGATAATGACTAATCTTCCAATACATATGCTTTCAAGTTTAGTGAAGGATATAATGTAGCTTTCATGTATTATTGAACATCATGATTTTTAGTAGACCTTTTAATATTTTCATTTTTATTGCATTATTCACTTATTAGTTTTGAACAATTATGGATTTGTACTTGTTATTTGAATGGAAAATTTTTTATGAGATGTATATTTGTAATTTATATATTATTTTATTTACTTTCATGTAATTCATGTATTTCTTTTTCGATAGAATTGTTTTGTTGCAATTAAACTACTAGAAATGGCCCCTTTTTTTTCGACAAAGCTATTTTGTTGCAAATATTGTATTAGTGACGTGGTAACTAATTTTTAATAACGGTCAAAGTTCATTGAAAAGACATAAATGGTCACTAGGATTCTGTATTTTTGACGAAAAGCTAAGTATTTACTATGGCTTTTGGTCGTTGAAGAAAATATATTAACGATGGCTATAGTTCGTTGCAAAATGTATTTGGTCGTTTAACTTCATCGTTTGAAATTTTATTTTTGACGGCAAATCAAGTATTTATGACGACTTTTAGTCATCGAAAAAATACATTAACGATGGCCTTAGTTCATCGCAAAATATATTTGGTCGTCCAACTTCCTCATACAAAGTTGTATTTTCGACGACAAAACAAGTATTTATGATGACTTTTAGTCGTCAAAAAAATACATTAATGACGGCCTTAGTTCATCACAAAATGTATTTGGTTGTCTAACTTTCTTTTATGAAGAAGCATTTTCGACGGAAAAAATAAATTGCTTACGACGGCTTTTTACGGTCGAAAATGAGTGTTAGCGATGGCCTTGTCGGTAATATAGTATTATCGACGAGGCTTTTACCGACAGACGTTGACGGCCTTTTGCCATCGACACTACTAATCTGCGATGGCTTTTTGTGTTGTTGCGACGAACTTTGGCCGTCGCTAATAGCAATTTATGTTTCCAGGATTTTATTGTTTTGTGCATGATTTTTATTTAGTCCACATTTATTTTTTTATTTTGAAGTTAAAGGGGCATGAATTTTATTTATTTATTTATTTTTCTTTTAGGTCAATATCTAAATATTTTAGAAGATGAGAGCCATATATATATGTTTGTTTTTAGACCCCTTAAAACACAACTAGATTAACCTAGTTAATTAGCCAAGTGATTACTTAGTCAAATTATCAAATCTAGGTTAACACAAATATATCATATCATTGACAAGTGCAGAAAATAAAGAACACAATGATATGATAACCTAGGAAAACCAAACTGGTAAAAAACCTGAGAATGATTTAACCTAGCAATCCTCAAAGTAAACCGAATCCAGTATGAAAAAATTGAAGTTTACACAATAGCGACTTAGACCACTAACATCCTATTGCTACATCGAGTAGGAAACTTACTACCACGACCACGTGACAGCTTCGAGTCCATGGACTACTTCATTCTTGGATTCCCAGTAAGTACAAGCACTCCCGCTTGTATATCTTTAAGCTCTTGAAAGCAGCAACTGAATTGATCACCAAACTCTCGACATTAATCTTGAGATTGGGAACCCTAAATGTATGTGAAGGCAAACACCTCTAGATTTCACAGAAGATTCACATACACAGCATAAAGAGCAATCACAAAACGTGTCTAAGGTTTTCCCTTTTATACTTAAGGCAAAACATAAAACCCTACACGTCAAACAAGCTTGGGCTGAGTTGGAAATTCTGCAAAAAAAACAATTTGCACGACTTTCGATCGATCGAGTCTAATTCTCAATCGATCGAGCCAGGTAGATTTACACAATAAATCCTCCAGTAACTTGATTCCAACTTTACATAATAACACATACTTTGAGCAAGTCTAAACAAAGACTAAAATGTTTTGATCATGATTTGCCAACATTACAAAATGAAGTTCTAATACATTAGTCCCTAATTCCTTAGAACCTAATAATATATATATATATATTTAAGGACAAATCATAATTTTTCAGATTATGAATGTATACCAATTTTTTTTTTGGGGGGGGGGTTATTAGGGCCAAAATTTAAATTTTCAACTTATATTTGGCCCCCTTGTTCTACTGTAGGTCCGTCTCTGGTTCCATCCATGCACACAAGGGAGAGGAAAAGAAATTTTAACATAAAGACACAGTATAAATTTTACTCAAAAGTCATGATAATCATGTATTAAGTTGATTGTAGATGCAAACAGTTTTTTCTTGTTAAAAATATTCATTTGAGGGGTTAAAAACATTAAGTACATCTGAACAAGAAATCTTGAAATTTGGATGAAATGATAAAGTATTTTACATTTTTTTTTTTTGTTTTGTTTTGGGGAAGTCAAAAGAGAACTTTCATTCAAATTGTAATGGCTAATGGGATAGTGGTACAGCAATCCAAATATCCATTAGGTACCAGAAGTATTGGGCCTATCATCATGATTAACTTACTTGAATAACCTCAGCTACTAGTGCCTTCTTTAGCCAACAGATGTGCCACTTATTTCCCTTCCCGCCATATGAATTGGACCTAAGAAAGTCCATCACAAGCACGTTCTCCTTTGATTCTCTATATTGCTGTAACGAATAACGATTATTAAGCAACTGTTTGATAGAGTATTTTGAATAACAGTTTTTAGTGTTTAAATAATATTACACATATTTTCATATTTTTTTTTACTTACACGTATTTCTAAAAAATATAAACAACGTTTTTGAACAACATTACCAAATGGGCCTTAAATGTGACTGTAGGAACCAAGTATAAGACTTCTGGGCCTTAGATCACTTGGGCTCACGATTTATTTGTAGTGGGCTTGAGGATTTCCTACTATGGGTCGTTCTTGGCAGAAAGAATCAAAGCAACACTCAGTTGATACTCTCTCACTTGACTGTTTTCTCTCAATTTTTCTGAACCCCTTCTTCTCCCAACTTTCTTCTATTTATAGCCAAGGTTAGTGGGGAGATTATGATTACAGTCACCGTTAGTGCTACTGAAGGTCCAATATCATTTGGTTAAAGTGGATGTTTAGGTGAGAGGGCGGTGCAACATTTATGATCTTGGAACTTGGTTCCATCTTGACCGATAATGTTCGGCAACTCAGTTTCCCGTGCATATCACGATTTTCCCGGTCACGGCTCATATACTTGCCCGGGAACGTTTAACCGATCACCTCTTGGAATTCAATACCCTAAACTTGTTTGTACATTAAGGAAGTTTCAAGAAGGGCGCAGGATAACCGGACCTTTCTGCTGGGCCTGTGCCCAAGGCCGGTACGGGCCTGGGCCTAGGGCCTGTATGGGCCTGGGATCTCGGTGCCGTACAATAGCCCCCACTTGATTCATACTCGGTTGCCGAGAAGAATCAAGGAGTTGTCTGGGCCTTTTGACCTCGGGAATCTTATAGCCTGGGACTTATGATTGCGACTTCTCATTAATATTCATCTCAAAAGACGCGCCATTTCGCGGCGCCAGGCACAGTCGTCATTATTACCTGACGGTTCGTGAACCGAAGCGGCGCGCGAATCGGTTACGTTTGGCATTCGCTGGGTCGCTCGTAAATCGTGCCCATTTATTGCTTGATTAAGCGTTTCTTCTTCCCCCATTTCTTTTTGGCTCTATAAATAGTCCCCCTCTGAACATCATTTCATTTTTCCTTCGCCTCTGGTCTTTTGTGCTTACTCTCTGCCGACCACATTTCTGTGCGCTTACTCGCTTGCCCAGTGTTCTTTTCCTCCTTAGAACCCAAAGTAAGTTTTTCATCCCCTTCTTGTTCCTTCAGCTTTATTTCTTTAAGTTCCCTTTTGTAGTTTTAGGCGTTATAGATGGGTTACTCTTACCTTCTAGAATCTTCGGCTGCTTTGGCCACCTTTAGGAGTAAATTTAATATTCCCGATGACGTGGATGTGGCTTACTGCCATGAGAGTGATATTGAACTCCACTGAGGGCGGGGCACAGCCTTCTTTCCTCTGATGTCAATTTTAGAAGGTGGGGTTAGGTTCCCCGTGGATCCCCTCTTGATAAACACACTTACTTACTACGGCCTGTGTCCTGACCAGCTTCCCCCCAACTTTTACCAGGTAGTTAGCTGCGTCAGTAAGTTGAACCACACCTTTAACTTACAGTTAAACCACCATGACATTAACCAAATGTACAGCCTCTGCGGAAACAAATCCACCAACTATTACTTAAAGACAAGAGATACCCGGGTACGGCTGATATCATGCCTGCCTGATTCGAACAGGAACTCCGCCGGGGAGTTCGTTAGGGTGCGCGGCAACTGGTTTGCCGGGGACGTCCCTTGCCCCCTTTCACGGCGTGAAGTGGGTTCGTACCATCCCCTTGATATAATTGCTTTCCTCCACTCCTCCTTTTCTTCTTATTGAAGTAAATTTTTATTCTTAGAGACTAACGCGACACTTGCCTTTTTTGCAGACGGCAAAGTGTTTGTTCAGGACATCAGAGCCGTCCACGCTAAGGACTTGAACTTCATCCTCCGTTCCGAGATATACGTGCATTGGGACGGACAACTTCGGGCCTCGCACTTGATCCTCGGAGTAGAGCCAGTTTACTCTACCTGGCATCCCTTCAAGCAGGCACTAATAGTTGACAGCCCCCTGCTATCATATATAGACGTCCGGTACGTAAACTTTCTGCCGCCAAAACTTACAACCGGAGAGGCAAGGGAATTTGGTCGGCGGTTTACTTGCTCGGACGAGTTAGCTCCTTTGCGAGACGAGTCTGCGGAACGGGTATCTCGGCGCCTCAGGGAGAGAGCCCACGAAGCCATACAGTAAGAAGACCAAGTCCCAGAGCAACCCGACCCCGAGAATCCGGCCGCCGAGCCTCAACAACAAGCGATAGAAGCGGTTGCCCTGCTAGCTGAAGCAATCCAACCTGGTGGAAGGATGGTATCCAGGAAGGTCATGACAATAGACCGGTTCGTGCCTGGTGCCCGGTAACCCAATTAGCCCCCACCTTCTCAAGGTTAGGGTCAAGTGCCTCAGCCTCCACCCTCTTCGCAGGCCGGACGGGCCCGTAAGAAACAGAAAGTCACCGATTAACCTTCCACGGGCCCGGGAGATGCCGCTGTCCAGACTCCTCCCCGACCAACAGGGGGAATCGTTATCCGTGAGCCGCCAACCGAAGCTGGCACGGGAGTTGCGTCCTCCTTTCAGGTGGCTCCAGCGTGGAAGCCAAAGTTCTTGTTGGACGGCAAGCCATTGCCCTCAACCGCCTGTGTTCGGATGTGGGAGAAGGGCGAGGGCGGCCGTATTGCCCAAACTTTGGCTGAAGCTCTTCTTCTTCCCGAGGACGTGCATGCCTTTGAGCAGGGATCCGAGGAGTCTGTGGGGCGCCGGTTAGAGTGGCACACCATTGCGGTAATTCTTTTGTCTATCTACTCCTTCATACAGATTTCCTTTTGCTTCTTTTCTAACCTTTGTGCTTGCTAGGCCGCTCAAATGGCTCACATTGTGGCTGCCCGGGCACGGGATCTTGCCGAGGAAAATGAGCGCGAGAAGGGGGCGCGGGAGTCAACGGTGAAATCGACTAAGGAAAAGCTGAAAGCTGCTGAGTCTGCTGAGAAAAAGGCTACTGCTGTGGAGAAGAACCGGGCATTGGCCGAAAAGAGGTATGCGGAGCTCCTGACCAAGCAGAATGAGACGGAGGTCAAGTTAGCCGAAGTCATCAGCCTTAACACTTCCAATGCCGAGGAGATAGCCGACCTCAGGGCAGGCTTGGCGGCCGGGAAGCAAAAGTGGTACGACGTAGGTTTCGCTGATGCCGAAAATTCTGCAGAGCCGGTGGTGGCTCGGGCTCGGAATATGGGTTTTGAGGCCGAGTGGTTTGCCGCTCTCCAAGCAATGGGAGTTCTCGAAGATTCGCCTCTGAGAGACCCCGGCCAAATTCCATTCCCGAGCCTTGTACCTGCCGCCCAGGATGCCCCGGTTGCTATTGACGAGGAGGAGACGGCCAGTATGAGGGAGCCGGTTGAACAAATCGACACTCACGCCGAGCCCGAGGAAATGGAAGCCACCAGCATCCCGACTGTGTAGGAGCTTCTCGGTGAGGACCCGCTTTTCCCCCTGACCGTCCAGTAGGAAGTGACCCCGCCGACCCAACCTCCCAGCTGATTTTTTATTTACCGTCTTATTTTTAATTTGTTGGTTTTGTTTGCTTACGTCACCGGGATGTGGTGACTGAACAATTGCCTTTATTTTTTTAATTGGTAGACCGTTTTCTTTTTCTGTTTCAATCTGTTGAATGAATTTCTATCTATTTGTATGTTTTGCTTGAATCATGCCAGTGTTATAGCCGCTTAATGGAATGATACCACCAAAACCTGTTGTGCGGCGCTTTGGGTAATTCAAGAGCGCTAATGGACTTAGCATTTGTAAAAGGGTTAGGTTTTCATCATGCTTTAGTTTAACCGAGAATCATCTTTTCGTCCTTAGAGCATTTAATTATAAGATTTAAACCTGTTCGGTGATTTTAGGTTAACCGAGAATCAGGTTTTCGTCCTTAGAGTATTTACTTGTAAGGTTTCCACCTGTTCGGCGATTTTGATCGAGCCGGGGGTCAGGATTCTGTCCTTAGAGATTTATTTGTAAGGTTTCCACCTACTCGGCGATTGTGATCGAGCCGAGGGTCAGGTTTCTGTCCTTAGAAGTTTATTTGTAAGGTTTCCACCTGCTCGGCGATTGTGATCGAGCCGAGGGTTAGGTTTCTGTCCTTAGAAATTTATTTGTAAGGTTTCCACCTGCTCGGCGATTGTGATCGAGCCGAGGGTCAGGTTTCTGTCCTTAGAAATTTATTTGCAATTCTCTTGGTGTGCGGTTACGGAGTCAAAAACAGCATATACAAAAAGGTTCACCATGCTCTTAATTTCAATGAAATACAAGTTCTGGCTTACACGGATGATCATGCGTAGAATTTCTTCAAGTTGTTGGCGTTCCATGGTCGGGGGAGCGGCCTCTCGTCAAGGTCTTCCAAGTAGTAAGCCCCTGCACCCGCGATGGCTGTGACTCTGTATGGCCCCTCCCATGTTTGAGCAAGCTTCCCTGCAGCTATGTCTCGCATGTTCCCCACAACCTTCCTTAACACTAGTTCCCCGGCACTGAATTCCCTCCCCTTTACATTTCGGTTGTATCTTTGGGCCAGCTTCTGCTGATACTCGGCGAGCCGTACGGTCGCGGCCTCCCTGCATTCTTCTAGCCAATCCAAATGCTCCATCATCAGGTCGGCGTTCTGGGCGGGGTCAAACCCGGCGACCCGTGCACTGCATAAGCTCACCTCGGTTGGTATCACTGCTTCTGCTCCGTATGTAAGAGAAAACGGGGTTTCCCCCGTAGATCTCCTGGGGGTCGTGCGGTAAGCCCACAATACACTAGGTAGCTCTTCTGCCCATCTTCTTTTCGCCCCATCCAACCTCCTCTTGAGCCCGTTCAAAATAGTCTTGTTTACTGCTTCAGCTTGGCCGTTGCTTTGTGGGTATGCCGGGGTTGAATACTTGTTCCTGATGTCGAGCTCGCTGCAGAAGGTTCGAAAAGCGTTGCTGTCGAACTGTAGCCCATTGTCTGTTACTAGCGAATTTGGCACCCCAAACCTTGTAACTATGTTTTTCCATACAAACTTTTTCACGTTAGTATCCCGGATATTAGCCAAGGCTTCAGCTTCAGCCCACTTTGTGAAGTAATCTACAGCCACCAACACAAAACGGCGGTTCCCCGTTGCTCGGGGGAATGGCCCGAGGATGTCAAGCCCCCATTGTGCGAACGGCCATGGGTTGCTGACAGGATTTAGACGTCCTGCAGGCTGATGGATCATTGGAGCGTGTTTTTGACACTGTTCGCAGCTCCGGACATATTCAGCGGCATCCTTCTGCATCTGTGGCCACCAAAACCCCTGTGTCATCGCTCTGTGTGCTAAAGATCGTCCCCCAGCATGCCCGCCACACACTCCCTCATACAGCTCGGTCAGAAGCTCTTTGACTTTTTCGGGATGTAGGCACAAGAGGTAAGGGCCTGCGAAGGACCTTCGGTACAACTTTCGGTCCGAAGACAGCCAGTACCGAGGAGCCATCCGGCGAATCTTGTTGGCCTCGGCTTCATCCTCTGGAACTTTATCTTCGGCGAGGAAGTCTATGATCGGGTTCATCCAACATGGACCAGCCACTGCTACCTGCGCAACCTCTACTCCGGCCTGGTCGGGAACATTCTTCACATAGATGCTTGGTTCCCTTATAAGTTCTATCGTGATAAGCCGCGGCGTGTCCTCGGTGGCCGATGAGGCTAACGGGGCAAGAGAGTCAGCGTGCTTGTTTTGTGACCGGGCTACCTGGGATATCTTTACCGTTCCAAACTGACCGATAATCTGCTTTGCCGTACTTAGATAAGCTTTCATTCGAGGGTCCCGAGCCTCGAAGTCCCCAGTGATCTGATAAACAACCAGCCGAGAGTCTGAGTAAATCTCTACATCCTTTGCGCCCAGATGCAATGCGGCCCTCAACCCGGCCAGTAGGGCTTCATACTCGGCTTCATTGTTCGAGGCTTTGAACCCCAATCTGAAGGAGTGTTCCAGTCGTATACCCTCAAGGGTGATTATGACAATACCAGCCCCGGCCCCCATAGCATTTGAAGCGCCGTCCACAAATACCCTCCACGGGCGAATCTCCGCACTACAGATTGCCTTGCCTTCGTTCTTGGGTGTGAATTCTACGATGAAATCAGCGAGAACCTGTCCCTTCACCGAGCTTCTAGGTCGGTATCTTATGTCAAACGATCCCAACCGAGTCCCCCATTTGGCAATCCGTCCTGTGAAGTTGGATCTTTTCAACAGTGACTGCAATGGATACTCGGTGAGGACGAACACCGTGTGTGCCTGGAAGTAATGTGGCAACTTCCTCGTGGCGTGCACTAGGGCTAAAACTAACTTCTCAAGGGGCAGGTACCTTGTCTCGGCATCTACTAAGGTTTTGCTCACGTAATACACTGGCATTTGTACTGCCTGGTCCCTTAGCAACACAGCACTTACGGCATGTTCGGTGACTGCAAGGTACGTAAACAGATACTCCCCGGGCTCCGGGGCCGTCAACCTCAGCGCCTTTGCCAAGTATTCCTTTAGCTCTCGAAAAGCCTCATCACAGCTCTCGTCCCATCGAAACCTCTTCCACTTTTTCAGAAGTTGATAAAACGGCCGGCAACGATCGGCAAACTTGGAGATAAATCGGTTCAGGGCGGCTAACATTCCAGTGAGCACTTGCACCTCTTTAGGATTGCTTGGTGGTTTGAGGCGGTTCACGGTCTCTATTTGGTCGGGGTTAGCTTCTATTCCCTGAGTAGAGATCAGATATCCCAGGAACTTACCAGCCCCCACTCCGAAAGTGCACTTCTCGGCATTCAGGCGCAATTTGTGCCGACGTAGTATCTCGAATACTCCCCGGAGGTCTTCGGTGTGCTGTGATTCAATTCTGCTTTTCACCACCATGTCGTCGATATAAACTTCAACTGTGCATCCAATTTTTTCTCGGAACATTCTCGTCATCATTCGCTGATACGTGGCCCCGGCGTTCTTCAATCCAAACGGCATGACCTCGTAGTGATAGTTTGCATTCGGGGAGATAAATGCTGTCTTTTCTCGGTCTTCGGGCGCCAAGGCAATCTGGTGGTAGCCCTGGAAGGCATCTAGGAAGCTCATCCTCGGGTGCCCGTATGTTGCATCTACTAGCTGGTCAATCTTGGGCATCGGGAATGGGTCCTTGGGACATGCCTTGTTCAAGTCTGTGAAGTCCACACAAACTCTCCATTTGCCGTTCTTCTTCTTCACCATGACAGTGTTTGCCAACCACTTCGGGAAGAATATCTCCTTTATGACTCCGGCCTCCTTCAGCTGCTGTACCTCCAGGTTTACTGCATCGACGTGTTCTTTGGACGCTCTTCTCGGTTTTTGCTTCTTCGGGGGGAATAAGGGATCCACGTTGAGTCTGTGGACAATGAACTCGGGATCTACGCCGGGCACTTCATACGGGTTCCATGCGAAAACATCTATGTTCTGCAATAGGAACAACAACATATCTACCCTTTCCCGGTCATTCATGCTTGTACCTATCTGGAAATATCTGTCAGTATCTGGAAGAATTCTTACCTTCAGCACCTCCTCGGCAAAGTCCGCCCCAGTTTCCCCCTGGGGTTTCTGTAATTGCTATGAAGTCTCTTTCTCAGCATGCTCAGCTTGACCGAGCTGTTCCTTTTCCCACTTGACCGCGGCTACAAGGCACTGCCTCGCTACCTGTTGGTTCCCCCTTACCTCGGCAACTCCATATTCAGTAGGAAATTTTACTTTCACGTGGAGGGTGGACGGAACAGCCTCCATGGCGTGAAGCCACGGCCTCCCCAGGATTGCGGTGTACGGTGCGAATGATCGGACTACTATGAATGTAACTATAACTCCCTTGCCTTCCATGTCCACTGGGAGAGAGATTTGCCCTTCGGGAATTACAACTCTCCCGTCAAATGAGACCAACGGCGTGTCATACTTTGCCAAATCCTGGGTCTTTAACCCGAGCCCCTCAAAGAGGTCCGGGTACATGACGTCAGCCCCGCTCCCTTGATCAATCATCACCCTCTTCACTAGGAATCCGCCTATCCGGGCTGTCACCACCAAAGCATCGTTGTGAGGTTGGACTGTTCCTTCCAAATCGCCTTCTCCGAACGAGATGGCTAGCCGTCCAACTTTCTTTTTCTTCTTGGATGATTCTTCCCCCGTGCAAGCCACTGTCAATACCCTTTTTGCCGCTGCCGTTCTTCTTCGTGCGGCATGGATGACTTCGATTACCCCCAGGGGTGGTGGAAGGGGGTTCCTTTTCTGTTGGGAGCCTTGCCCGGATTCTCGGTCAATGGAATCTGCTACAAACTCTTTCAGGTACCCTGCTTTCACTAGCTGTCCGAGATGATCTTTTAATACCCGACACTGCTCGGTGGTGTGCCCCTTGTCTCTGTGATAGGTGCAGTATAGGTTTTGGTTCCTCCGAGATGGGTCGCCCCCCATTTTGTTCGGCCACCTGAAGAATGGCTCGTTCTTGATCCGTTCCAAGATTTTGTGCACGGGCACTTTAAACACCACATTAACCCCTTCGATTTGCACCTTTGGTTCCTGCATTCTGAAGTCTCTTTTCGGTTTCGTCGGCAAAATGCTTTGCCGAGATCTCCCCACTAAAGGAGCTTTCCCCCTGCTCTGCAGCCAGTCATCCTCCAGGCGTTTGTACTCCTCTATGTGTCTCATCAGTTGCCTCATATCCTCGGGGGGTCTTCTCGTCAGCGACTCCCGTAATTCAGAATCTTCGGGGAGCCCCATCCTGGTGCTTGCTGCAATTTTCTCGTTTCCTCTACCAATCTCGTTGTAGAGTTCCCAGTATCGGCTGGCATAACTCCGAAGGGTTTCCTCGACCCTCATTTTCATGGAAAGCAATGCGTCAACCGGTTGTTGCACTCGGCTGCATGTCACGAACCTGTTACCGAATTCTTGAATCAGCTCGGCGAAGCTGTGTATAGAACCTTTCCGCAACCCATTGAACCATCTCAGTGCAGTAGAGCCGAGACTAGAGGGGAATACTTTACACATCAATGCATCGTTGTGCGCATGCAAAGACATCATGTGGATGTAATGGCTAACATGCTCCACGGGGTCTGTCCTTCCCTCATACGAATTGAACGGCGGCCGCGTGAATCTGCTCGGCATTGGGGCCCGTTCAATTTCATCAGAGAATGGAGACCGGGCCGCCATCCGCAAGGCTCGGCTCATGGCGTCCACGGCGGCATTGTGGTGCAGTCGTTCCTCTGGCAATTCTGATCCTTGGTCATCGTAACCATGCGACCGTGAGCGGTTCCGCTGAGGATGTTGTTCTCGTGGTTGCCGGTGTGACTCTTGGGAACGTGATTGGTCTCGGGATTGTTGCGTACCAGATCGGCTGGAGCCCTCGCCCGGATTTCTCCTTTGCTGGGGGTTGCGATTCCTTTCATGCCGCTGACCCCTTGTTTCCAGCTCTAAATCCATTACCAGTCTGCGCAACCGCTCCAGCTCTCGGTCTCTATCATCATACTGCCGATGCGCCGATACGCCTGAAACCGTCCGGTGTGTCTGGGCCGATCCTTCTCCCAGTCCGGATCTTTCCTCCCCTCTTGGGTGCTCCCTATCTTCCCGCCGTTTCTGCCTTCTCTCCCTCCACGTTGATCCCCGAGAAGATCTTATGGAACCGCTCGGTGCACGCTCTCCTGAACGTTCCTCAGACATTCCCCTCGTTTGAGTCTCAGTCGAACCACAGCTTCGTAGGAGGGCCCCACGGTGGGCGCCAATTGTAGGAACCAAGTATAAGACTTCTGGGCCTTAGATCACTTGGGCTCACAATTTATTTGTAGTGGGCTTGAGGATTTCCTACTATGGGTCGTTCTCGGCAGAGAGACTCAAAGCAACACTCAGTTGATACTCTCTCACTTGACTGTTTTCTCTCAATTTTTCTGAACCCCTTCTTCTCCCAACTTTCTTCTATTTATAGCCAAGATTAGTGGGGAGATTATGATTACAGTCACCGTTAGTGCTACTGAAGGTCCAATATCATTTGGTTAAAGTGGATGTTTAGGTGAGAGGGCGGTGCAGCATTTATGATCTTGGAACTTGGTTCCATCTTGACCGATAATGTTCGGCAACTCAGTTTCCCGTGCATATCACGATTTTCCCGGTCACGGCTCATATACTTGCCCGGGAACGTTTAACCGATCACCTCTTGGAATTCAATACCCTAAACTTGTTTGTACATTAAGGAAGTTTCAAGAAAGGCGCAGGATAACCGGACCTTTCTGCTGGGCCTGTGCCCAAGGCCGGTACGGGCCTGGGCCCAGGGCCTGTATGGGCCTGGGATCTCGGTGCCGTACAGTGACCAAGATATGTGTATTGACCTTGCAGTCATTACTAAAAGGAAAAAGGTTTATATTCATCAAAAAAAAAAAAAAAAACCAGGTTTATAATTGCGTTTTTTGCGATGGCATTTTCAAAAAATTTAAACATTAATAAAAATCTGGAAAAAAAAATTAAAAATTAAAATTTTGAATTTTTCTTCCTTTTCAAACTGAAGGAAAAAACAAAGATATGGGAATTTTCCATTTCAACAAACCGAAGTATAAAATGATTGTCATCAAAAGATGAGCACACCAAACCGAAGCTTTGCAAATTATTTAGATGGAGACCTTTTTCTTTCGACACAATAATTAAGTTAGCATCCAGCCAAAAAAAAGATAATGAAGTTAGCTGTATCTCACTTTGAAAAGATGAATAATTGAGGCTAGCATCGTTCACGTTTTATACTTTGTTGAAACTTTCGCTAACACGTCACAAAAGCCCAGAGCACTTTTTCTTTGGCACTGGCATTTGATTTAACACAAAATTGTCAGATAGCAAGATGAAGAAAACACAAATTCCAAAAGGTAGAGTAAAACTTTTATTATTATTATTATTTTTGTTTTTGTGGGGGGGGGGGGGGGGGGTGTTAGGTAGAGTGGAAAATTTTCATTAGCGTAAAGAAAAGGAGGGGCCTGAAGTAAAGTAAAGCAAAACTACAATCAGCGTCGGTTGACGAAAAAAAAGAAAACCGAATTTAAGTGGAGGATGTGCAAAAAGGGGAGGTTGAGTGAAATTATACAAAGAGAGTGCAAATTCTTTCAAAATGTGAGCAAACTAACATTCAAGACATTCGATCCATTCTTCTTCTTTTCGGTGAAGCGAAATGGCCGAGGCTGTTGTTTCCGGTGTCGTGACAAGGATTGGTGACTTGCTCGTACAAGAAGGAAAATTCTTGTCCGGGGTGAGTAACCAAGTTGAGCTGCTACAATCTGAGCTCAATCTGATGCAAGGCTTATTAAAAGATGCAGATACGAGGCAGGATGAATCAGAGACTGTAAGACGGTGGGTTGCTGAAATAAGAGATCTTGCTTATAATGCAGATGATATTATTGCGACTTATGCTCTCACAGTTGGATCCAGAGAGGGAGGAGGTGTACAAAAGGTCCTCAAGAGGTGTAGTTGCATCTTTGATGAAGGAATTACAGTGCACCAGGTTGGGTCAAAGATTGAAGATATCATGACAAAAATTTCTAGTTTGAAAACAAGTTTTAGAGACTATGGGATAAGAGAATCTATGATAAGAGGAGGCGGATCCAGTTCTTTTAATGAGAGGAAGCGAGAGGAAAGGCAAACATTTTCTCATCTTGACCATGACGTTGTTGGGTTTGACGATGATCTAAATATATTGGTGGAGTTTTTGCTGAAAGAAGGGGAAGGCAAAAGAGTCGCTTCCATATGTGGTATGGGTGGTCTGGGGAAGACCACTCTTGCCAAGATGGTTTATAACCACCCCGAAGTCAAGAAGCACTTTGAGTTCCGCACTTGGTCATATATCTCACAACAATGTCAAAGAAGACGTGTTTGGGAAGAAATTCTGATCAAGCTTCTCTCTCCAACTAAAGAGAAAAGGGATGAAATTCAAAAGTTGACAGATGCAGAGATCGTTGAGAAACTTCGTGAAGTTCAACTCCAGAAGAAGTGTTTGGTGATTATAGATGATATTTGGGATATTGAGACTTGGAACAGTCTACGCGATGCTTTCCCATTGAAGAATATTGGCAATAAAATTCTGCTTACCTCTCGTAATAAACAAGTGTCTTTACATGTAGACACCAAAGGTTTTCTTTATGAATTGCAAACTCTAAATAAGGAAAGGAGTTGGGAATTGCTCGAGAAGATAGCAATCTCTCGAATAAAAGGTATCACAACTAATTTTCTCCTTTATTTATTTTTTTTTTGATAAGCAAACTAAAATATTATTAAAACAACATCAAGATACAAATACATTCTGGATAAGAGTTTGCTGAATACAGCAATGAGTCTCCTCAATCCAAATTACTTCATTGACAAAGCTTTGAGCTTCTCTAGCTAGATATAAAATTTTAATTGTAAGATATTAATTTGAAGAGCATTTTCTTTTATTTTATTACTTAATTAATTTGAATGAAACATGATCTATTAATAAAAATAACTTAAAATTAAAAATAAATAATAACTTGCAAATAATAAATTTATCTAGATATAAAATTTTAATTGTAAGATATTAGAGGTTAAATAAATTTTAATATTTTATGCATGTGTATGTCTATGTGTCCGTGGGCACCTATGTATCTCATATTAATTTTTATTTGCTGCATGTGTATGTAGATAGTAGATACTTAATCCTCAAATTTAAACCAAATGTTACCTCTAGGGAAAAAAAATTCTTTTCTTAATTTTCTTTTGGTATGGTAAACTAGTATTTGATGACACAAAAATATATAAATTCAATATGAATAATAAAATATATATATATATATATATAGAGAGAGAGAGAGAGAGAGAGAGAGAGAGAGAGAGAGAGAAATATTCTCTAAAACTTTGGACCAAGTGTAGGTAAATGTTGGTTATGAAATTTTATCTTATTCAAAATTATGGTCCAAAAAGAACATTTAACAATAGTTTTTTAATTATTTATTTAATAATTCAATCACTACAAGTCTACAACAAAAAGGAACTAAGAATTGTACTTGGAGGTGCAAATTGAGTTACAACAGATATATAAATATGAATGGGGAAAACTTTCTTACCCCATCCCCACCCCTTGGGACCCTAAGAGGCCCTACCCTGTCCCGTAAAATTCTACTTCGTATTAATTTGCTCTACAATTATTACAATTCTTTTTAATAAAACATGTTTCATTAATATAAATATATTTGATGAAATTATAACTAAATTTATCCCATCAAATCAAACTAATTTTTAACAAGAATTGAATAATATTGTCTAAATGTTCAACAAGACAATATCACAATAAAAACAAATCTCTTAATATTCATGCATTTAAATATGAGCTAGTATTGATTTATCTGTTTAAATAGTAGGGATTTAGGGATGAAAAATTTACAATTATAGTCCTTATTAACACGGGGTGGGACATGGTGGGGCTAAAATGTCTAAACCCATCCCCACCCACCTTGTGGCGGGGGCTAAAATCATGCCCCATCCCTGCCCCACTTAGGTGGTAAGGCAAGGAAGGGCAGGACAGGTCAAGGCGGGGCGGAACAAAATTGCCATCCCTACAAGTCTACAACAAAAAAGAACTGAGAATTGTACTTGGAGGTGCAAATTGAGCTACAATAGATAAATAAATGCAATTTGGACACTGGAGTTGCAAATTGAGTTACAACAGATATATAAATGCAATATGAATGGGGAAAACTTCCTTACCCCATCTCCAACCCTTAGGGCCCTATGAGGCCTTGCCTCGCCCCGTAAAATTCTACTTAGGCTGGGTTTGGATACGCGTTTGCGTTTTTGCTGCTGTGCGTTTCTGCGTTTTCCCTTTTTTTTTTTTTTTTTTCACGAGATTTTCCCACAAGCGGCTACTGTTCATGCAACAGTAGCCGCAACTTTTGACCGGTCTTATGTGAACAGTGCATTCGTGCACTGTTCACGGACCCACAAATTTCATTTTTTATCAATTTTTTCATTAAAAATGGGTCCCACGGTACTATTTACACATTTAAAAATTATTTTGCTACAGTGTTTTCAGTTTTCAGTTTTCAGTTTCAGCAAAATAAGTTCTATCCAAACAGACCCTTAGTATTAATTTGCCCTACAACTATTACAATTCTTTTTAATAAAACATGTTTCATTAATATAAATATATTTGATGAAATTACAACTAAATTTATCCTATCAAATCAAACTAATTTTTAACAAGAATTGAATAATATTATCAGAGTGTTTAACAAGACAATATCACAACAAAACAAAATCTCTTAATATCCATGCATTTAAATATGAGCTAATATTTATTTGTTTGTTTAAATAGTAGGGATTTAGGGTATGAAAAATTTACAATTATAGTCCTAAATCCTAATCAACACAGGGTGGGACAGGGTGGGGCTAAAATGTCTAAACCCATCCCCGCCCACCCTATGGCGGGGGTTAAAATCATGCTCCATCCCTGCCCCACTTAGGTGGTAAGGCAAGGAAGGGCAGGTTAAGGTAGGGTGGGACAAAATTGCCATCCCTAGTTGGCTATAAACATAAACAAATATTCAAAATAATATATTAGTTAATGAACAATTAATACATATTTATTTTGAAAATACTGTATTTCGTATTAAAATGTTTTGTACTTGAAGAATTAATAAACATATTACTAATTTATGTTTGTTTATACTTCATTATTTTTTATTTTACCTTACAAAAGTGGTGAAAATATATTTGAAAGTTGTTTAAATTCCTTTAGATTTTATTTTCACTCAATTTTGTTAATATTTATAATTTTAAGTCATTTGTTTTATTTCAATTAATTATTAAATTACTTATGACATCATCACAATCTAAACTCTGGTTGAGCATCGGTTCAACCTCAAAACCTTGAAATCTTCTTTTTTTTCTTTTTTCTTTTTTCCGGTTCTTTGAAATTTTCAATTTTTATTATATTGGTATTTAATGACACAAAAATAGAAAAATTCAATCTGAATGATAAAATATATAGAAATATTACTCTAAAGTTTTGGACCAAGTGAACGTAAATGTTGGTTATACAATTTTATCTTTTTCAATATCATTTGGTCCAGAAGAGTGTCTATATGTGTGTGTGTGTGTGTGTGAGAGAGAGAGATTCGATCACTACAACAATTTCTTCTCCAAAAAAAAAAAAATCACTACAACAATGGGAAATGGAGAATTTGTACCCTAAACATCTCTGTTGGAAACACCAAAAGGTGTAACTTAGGTTGCAAACTTTAATTTGAATCTATTATGTATATTAAGTGATTGATAGAAGCTTATTAAAAAAAATTAAAAAAGTGATTGATAGAAGTTTATTAAGGAATTTATTTGGATTGGAAGACTATTATCTATTTTAAAATGAGAGGGAAGGGGGATTCTGTATATTATTATAGATATATAAAAAGGGGAAAGTTTCGTGGGAAAAGGTAGCTTTATATTACTGTAAAAAAGAAAAGAGGTTTAATTTTAAACAAGTTTCGGCACTCCAAAGTTGAAATTGCTATATGGTCAAACTTGAATCTCACATTTAAACTAGCCCTACACCAACCAATGATAATTCTAGAAACTAACACTCATATTACTTAGTAATTCGGAAAGAAAATGGTTTGACTAATACTTTTATATTATTAATATATTAGCAAATTGGTGAATTCTTCCAAAATAATTGAGAAAAATATTAGCACAGAATTAAAAATAAAGAGTTTGAATTAATTGTAATTGCATTTTAAATAATTTAGTAAAATTAATTTGATACCAGTTGAGAGCCTGTATATTGGGTAAAAGTCACATATTAGTATCTTCCATAAGCATGGAGCAAATTTCTCCAAATGGATGTACATCAATGGGTTAATAAATATTATGTTATTTTTAGATTTTCAAGTCTTTAAATATAGGTGTTTGATGTTATTATTGTAGTTCATTTTGTTGTGGTTGTTGTTGTTCAAGAAGAAATGATATTATTTTGTTTGTTGTTGGCTTTGCAGACAGTGTGACCAACACTAATAAGCCTGATATCGAAAAAATAGGGAAGGAAATGATTGAGTATTGTGGAGGTTTACCGTTGGCTATCACTGTACTCGGAGGCCTTTTAGCGACAAAGCAGACACTAGATGAGTGGGAGGATGTGCTTAAACATATTAAATCATGCATTTTTAAAGAAGATGACTTACGAGTCAATAAGGTCTTAAGTTTAAGTTATAATGATTTACCTTGCCACTTGAAACCATGCTTTCTATATTTAGGCCATTTTCCAGAGGATTTTGAGATACTGGTAGAGGAATTGATTCAAATGTGGATGGGTGAAGGTTTTATACTGCAAATTTCACATGAAGAAGATAGTGAGGATACAATGGAGTACGAGGGAGAACAATATTTGTGGGAGCTAATGCAAAGGTGCATGGTTCAGGTGGGGGAAATTAGCAAACTTGGAAGGATCGAAACTTGCCGAATCCATGATCTTATGCGAGACTTTTGCATTTCAAAAGCCCAACAAGAAAATTTTCTCCAAATCACCAAGAAAAATATTCACTCTATGGAAGGAAGCCAAAGGCGTATTGGTAAAATTAGAAGACTTGCTATCACTTTGGAATCAAATGATAATTACCTCACAAGAATTAAATTCAGTGAATATCCTTACCTCAGGTCTCTTCTTTACTTTGTGCCTCCTAAAGAATTTTATTTCAAGAAATCCAAGTTGCTTAGAGTCTTAAATATGAAAAATTACGAAGGAACAAACTTACCTAAAGACATTGGACGTTTCATCCATTTGAGATTTTTATCTTTGGAAAATAGCTATATATATATAAGATGCCATCATGCCTTGGCAATTTGAGGTGCTTGCAAACACTTGATTTACGGAGTTGCTACGGTCCAATAATAGTTAGAGTGCCAAATGTTTTTAAGCAGATGGGACAGTTGAGGCATCTTTACCTACCCTACAGATATAGGGTTAGTGAGAAGTTAGAATTGGGTAATCTTTGTTATTTGCGAACATTGCTGAACGTTGGGCCTCAAACCATCAAAATGCCCACAAGTTTCCAATTCAACTATCTTCGGATTCTTGGCTTCAAGTATCAATTATATCGTCCACTTCTTGGCGTGAAGACTGGAACTGGTGAAGTGCCCCGTGTAGTACAAATACTAGTATCAAGCTGTCCACGTATATATCAGCTAAGTGTACAGTACGGTATTAAGAAACTTCCAAAAACTCACCAATTCACTCCAAATCTTGCCGAGTTGAACTTAGAATACAATTGTCTTGAAATAGACCCAATGCCAACCTTAGAGAAGTTGCCCAATTTAAAAATCCTCCGCCTCTTAGGCTCATGTACGTCTTTCTTAGAGAAGGATATGGTTTGTTCTGAACGAGGATTTCCTTTGCTTCAGTATCTTTTCCTTTCTAGCTTGTCCTTAGAGGAGTGGAGGGTGGAGGAAGGAGCCATGCCCAGTCTCAGCCATTTGACAATTAAATATTGCATTGGGTTGAAGACTATTCCAGATGGATTGAGGTTTGTCACAACCCTCCAGCAGTTGAAGATCAGAAACATGTTCAAGTCATTCAAAGATAGGCTTGACGAAGGAGGACTGGATTTTGACAAAGTCAAACATGTGCCTTCCCTTGTATTTCAAAACTGTGACGGAGAATGGGCTTCTAATAATGATTTCCTCGATAATATTATGCATAAGTTTTCGTAATGTAAGGGTATTTCTTCTTTTGATTAGAATGAAGCTATTATCTTTTTTTTTTTTTTTTCACTTATTTATTTGGTTTTGAATCCACAACTTATCTAATCATTATATTAGAAGCAAATTCTTTTCTGCTTCATCTTGTGGTGGACTCTTAATTTTTGCCTCTGTTATCAATAAATTAAGTAATGAGTTTTATTTGACAGTTTTCTTTTAATTTCCACAGCTTAAATATATTGGTTGACGACACAAACATAGTTCTAAATGTTGCTTTAATGAGTTTTGTATACAGCATATTCATTTTAATTCGTTTTTGATGTTTTGGGCTTTAATCATGGAGCAAAAGTTTCTACTCTGCTTCAACTAATGAAAAATCAACAAAATATTTTTCACTGCTTCGCAACTCTGTATGAGTTTGTGACAGTTTGGGGTCTTTAACTACTTTTGTTTTTTGGGTCCCACTTTTTCTTTTCATTTCAACAGCATGACTATATTGGTTTTCTAAATATAGTTCTAAATCTTACTTATTGAGTTCATGTCTATAGGCTATAGCATATTTCATTTTAATTCGTTTTTTGAGCTTAATCATTTTAAATGGTTTTCATTTTAGTTTGTGTTTTTTTTTTTTTTTTTTTGGCAGGTGAAATCATCCATGGTGCAAGAGTTTCTATTCTGGTTCAATTCATGAAGAATCAACAAAAGATTTTCACTACTTTGCAACTTGTACGGGTTGGTATTGGTTATACAATTTGAAGAATTTGATTGCACAAACTCATAAACATATTCTCTGATGCCTATGTATAGTGCAGTAAAGAATTGTTTGTTTGTTTTATTATTGATTTGCTATAATTGCACCCTTTGTTCATGTATCCTGTTGAATATAAGAAGCCAATGTCTCCTTGGAGGAGAAAAATAATTCTTCATTTAATTTGGGATTCACATATTTCATTAAGCTATGTTTATCTCATGGCAGTTTAGATGCATATTGTTTATAATGAAGCTAGTTCAGTCTGTCCTTTCGTTAAACTGTAGCAGTGTATCTTATTGAGCTGGGAAATCAAATAGAATGGATGGAATCAGTGTACTAAAACACTAGTTATGTGAAATTGAGAAATAAACAATGATGCAGACAAATTATGTTAGATGAAACTTTTATTTCTTTTAGATTTTATGCCATAATTGGAGTTCTTGACATTCTACATCATAATGGAGCAATCATTAAGAAGGAATTTGATTGCTCTTAATAATAATTTAAATAGTTCTAGTTGAGTAGAGTGTTAGGTGAATATGAATTGTGAAATTCTTCTTGTAAACAAGAAGCCTAGAGTTGAGGATCATCTAGGTGATTATAGTGTGCTTAGTATTAGTTCGTATGCAAGATATGTAATAAGGATATTATAGTGTGCAACTTGCCAAATATTTCATCAATCATGTTCCATCTTTCTTCACTCAAGAAACATGTACTAGCTAGCCCTGTTTCATTCTCATATGTTGCGCTTTGATTTTGGACCATGTACTGAGCAAAGATGCTCAATATGTGTAGTCTTTCTAGTGACCTTTACATTATAAGCTTAAGACCACAAACTAGTTAAAATTAAAGAAACGATGGAAAAAGTAAAAACTGAACTTTTTATCTAGATGATAAAAACTTGCCAATTTGAGGAGTATCCTTTACCGGGAAATATTGCTAGTCTTAATCTTTATGCACTGTCTTACTGCCAGAATCATTTAGGTTGCTTCAATGTTTTACGATTTAGGACATGTAGTTGTCCAATAAACTAATTTTACCAGCCATCACCAACCAAGGAAATCTGTATATAGGATTTCCCATGCTAGCTAGTCAGACATACTAGATCCTTAATCCACAGAATTCTGTATCTTCATCAAATCGAGAAGACATGAGAGTTCAAATTGGCAAACATTCAACTTATGATGAACTTATGCAGCTTAAGAATTGTTTGCTTGTCATTTTTTTAACATTCATTTACTGAGAGAGCAAGTAGCATTATAACAGCCAATGAAGATGATTATAAGTTCTTTTGGTTAATTAACACATTCACAGAGAAAAATAAAAAAAATTCAATGACATGATTCATCTATAGTTCCTTGCTATTGAATCTATAGTTCCTTGATATTGAAGATTCATCTATAATTTTCTCTAAAATACTTAATTGTTATCATTCATACTTCAACTAGAACATCAAACAACTTATATTTATCTTTCCAAAATATAGGATATGCTTTTAATTACTTACTCTAATTAAAACAGGTTATTCTACATAATGTTTTCCTGAAAATGCTTGATATAATTTCGCACCTAAAGTTGAGATAAAGGCAAGACATATGCTTTTGATTACTTGTTGTTACCTAGAATATCTTCCTTTGCCACATGTCAACTGGATACTGGATAGCTTACTCATGGATGGCTTTTTGAGGAGAGGAATTCTCATTTCCATGTACTGAAAGCATTGCTTCAATTTCACTAGTTGCAATTATCCCAAAATTTAAACTATTAGGAAATGGTGAATTTAGTCATTCAACCATAATTTTAATAGTTGGTTAAAAAGACAACGTCTTTATACTATTATGATTAGTGGGGAACCATAGCCATTGCATATGTATGACAATTTTTTGAATTTTTTCTGTTGAGAGTAGTATCAATTGATTATTTATATTTTCCATTTCTCAGATTACCTATAATTGATGTTTAAGACAAGCCTTGAATTGATAACCATACGGAAGTTCAATTTCTTTCCAAACATTTTAGAGCCAACTGATGTTTTAGACAAGCCTGAGATTAAAGATGAAGATAAAGCTAGGTGGTCTGCTACTAGATCAGGCTTCTACCCTTCTGCAGCCACTGGCAATGAACTTAGAGCTAAGGAAGATGAGGTGGAATGGTGGAGAATGTTGTGGTTTAGCCTTGCTATCCCATGGCTGCCTTTACAGGTTGGTTCGGAATCAAAAACAAACTGACAACTAGAGAAAGTTTAGCTCAATGGGGCTATACTAGGGGTTGCTTGTGTGTGTTTTGAAGAGACTTTATAGCCATCCAAACCGCTGCCCAAACCGCCACTCAAAATTGTGAGAGAGAGAGAGAGAGAGAGAGAGAGAGAGAGAGAGCTCAAAGAGAAGGGAGAAGAGAGATTCAGAGAGAGAGAGAGAGAGCTTTTGTTGAGAGATGAGAGACTGAAGAGACAGGGAGAGAGGAGGTATTTTTCATTAAAATAATATATTTTCCTTTACCCTCAAGCTACAGTAATTTGTATATATAAGCATTCACTGTTCATGATTGCTAAAATTTTTTACCTATATCTACCAGGATAAAGCTCATGTTGGGCTTGTTTGATTGTAAAATAGCAATTTGGGGGGTTTTACACGCCCCAATGCTAATGCTCTAAAGATTTGTTTGTTTGGTGATAGTACTCTGTGTTGTACTAATTTGTTGGGTGGCATTTTTGCGTTGTAGTGTATTTGTTTTAGTGTTGGTTTCTTGTTCCACTTTTATGGCTTTGCTATGATTGCATCCTTTGTTCATGTATTATGTTGAATTAAGGAAACTAATGTATCATAGGAGGAGAAAAATAATTCTTCATTTAATGTGGGATTCCTCATATTTCTTTGACTTATGTTTATCTCACAGCATTTTAGATGTATATTGTTTATAGTGAAGCCAGTTTAGTTGGACATTGTGTTAAGCAGTAGCACTGTATCTTATTGAGTTGGGAATATCAATTAGCATGGATGGAGATCGCTGCTTTTTCTGTATCCATATGGTAACTAAAACACCAGTTATGTGCAACTGAGAAATAAAAAGTTATGCAGACAAATTATGTTAGATGGAACATCTATTCCTTTTAGATTTTTTATGCCATAATTGGAACTCTATAAATTCAATATCATACATAATTAGAATAATAACTAAGAAGGAATTTGGTTGTTCTTAACAAGAACTTAATTCGTTCTAGTTGAATAGGGTGTTGGGTGAATATAAGCTGCAAAATGCTTCTTGTAAACTAGAAGATGAGGTTCTCATACTATTGTGATTAGTGGGGAATCATAGCCATTGCATATGTAAGATATTTTTTTGAAAATTTTCTGTTGAGAGCAGTATCAAATGATTATTTATGTTTTCCATTTCTCAGTATACCCATAATTAATGCTTTAGGCAAGCCTTGAGTTGATAATTATATGAGAGTTTTATTTCTATGCAAACATTTTTAGTGTTTACAACTTGGATAGCTCAGCATAGTTTCACTCTAACCTCAAGGATTGTAGAACTTTCTATGCCTCCATTGGCAATGAGAGGTGTGCAAGATTTTACCTCATGATAGGTATTTTTGTACTATAAAGGACCCACAAGATTTGTACATGGGTCCTTAATTTTTGCCACTTTTATTAACATTTTCTTCTTTCTTTTTCTCCCCTTTTTTGGGGTCTTCCTTTTTTTTTTTTTTTTGGGTCCTACTTTCTTTTCATTCCTACAGCATAAACATATTGTTATATGGTATAAATATAGTTCTAAATGTTACTTTAATGAGTTCATGTCTACAATATATTTCATTTTAATTCGTTTTTTTTAATGTTTCTAGGATTAATCATTCACCTTCGGTTTTTTTGCAGTTGAAATCATCCATGGTCTGCAACTGGTACGGGTTGGTGTCTGTTATACAATTTGAAGAATATGATTTCACAGACTCATTAAACATATTCTCTAATGCCTATGGGTAGTGATGTAAAGAATTGTTTGTTTGGTGATTGTACTCTATGTTGTGATATTTTCTTAGGTGGTTTGTTTGCATTTGTACTGTATTTGTTTGTGCTGCTTTCTTGTTTTGCTTGTCTGCTCTGCTATGATTGCATTTTTTGTTTGTGTATTCTGTTGAGTAAAAGAAACCAATGTATCATTGGAGGAGAAAAATAATTCTTCGTTTAATGTGGGATTCCTCATATTTCTTCAAATTATGTTTATCTCATTGCATTTTAGATGTATTTTGTAACTAGTGATGCTAGTTCAGTCTGTCCTTGTGTTAAGCTGTAGAACTTTATCTTATTGAGTTGGGAATATCAATTAGCATGGATGGAAATTGTTGTTTTTTCTGTATCAATATGGTAACTAAAACCTAGTTATGTGCAATTGTGAAATCAGCAATTATGCAGACAAATTATGTTAGATGGAGCTTTTATTCCTTTTAGATTTTATGCCATAATCAGAACACTAAATTAAATATCATATAAAATCAAAGTAATCATTAGAAAGGAATTTGGTTATTCTTAATAATAATTTATGTAGTTCTAGTTGAATGGAGTGTTAGGTGAATATGAGTTGTAAAATGCTTCTTGTAAATTAGAAGATGATGTTCTTATACTATTGTGATTAGTGGGGAATCATAGCCATTGCATATGTAGGATATGTTTTTTTGAAAATTTTCTATTTAGAGTAGTATCAAATGATTATTTACGTTTTCAATTCTTAGTATACCCATTATTAATGTTTTAGGTGACCCTTGAGTTGATAACCATATGGGAGTTTTATTTCTTTGCAAACATTTTAGAATTTATAATAGCTTAGCATAGTTTCACTTCAACCTCAAGGATTGTTGAACTTTCTATGCCTCCATTGGTACTGAGAGGAGTGCTAGATTTTACCTCATGGCAAGTATTTTTGGACTATAAAGGTCCTACAAGATTGTACATGGTGCCTCAGAGTTGTCATAAAACTTAGAAGTGAGGTTAGAAGGTTCATAAAGTTTGATGTTGGGGATGGTAGAAGGTTTTCTTATGACATGATAATTGGGATCCTACTAGGATTCTTTTCATAACTTATAGCTTTAAGATTATCCATGGTGCAGCAACTAAATATGAGGCAAAGACGGATTCTGTTATGAAGAACAAAATAAGGGTTTGGAAACTCGCAAGGTCCAATGAATTAATCACCATACAATGCCAGTTGTATTTGGTTGAGCTTAAAGATGATAAATCTAGGTGGTCTATGACAAGATCAGGCAGGCTGCTCTTGTTGAGCCATCTGCAATGAACATAAAGCTACAGCAGATGAGGTGGGATGGTTGTGACTCTGCTGGTTTAACCTTGCTATCCCCTAATTGCCTTTATTGGTTGGTTAGAAATCAAAAACAAACTGACAACTAGAGAAATTTGAAAATTTGGAACAAAAATGTACTTGTATTCAATATTCGACTATAAAGAATTTGTAAATTAGAAGGGAAAAGATTCAAACAAAAGAGAGATTTGAAAATTTTTCATCTTAGATTCATTATTGATGTTTTTAAGAAATTAATTGGTATAAATATCTCTGAAAAATCTAAATCTTGTTCCTTGTTGAAAATCAGATTTCTAATTAATCAATCTTCCCATTTTTGGATTAGAATTTTGTAATTGTGATGTCAAGTATGAGAAAAAAGGGAACTTGCTCCATCATAGACACCCAACCATTATTCTTATAATTCATGATATTGTTAAAATCCAAATTTATTCACTTATGCTTCTGCTTTATCAATCATGTTCTTTCTTTGTTTACTAAAGAATAAAAAAACTGGCCCTGTTGTATGCATATACAAAAAATTAGGCAGTTTGCATGGACTGCAGTGTTTCCTTCTGTTATGTTCATTAATGAATAAAAAATGTTAAGGTATGCACTGAGCAAAAAAGCGCCAATATGGGTAGTTTCTCTAATGACCTTGACACTACTAAATCTGAAGATCATGGAGTAGTTCAAATTAAAGAAATGAAACAAATGAAAAATAATAATATTTTGTCTAGATGAAAAACTCTTGCTCAGTCCCATTAAGGGTAACCTTTACCTGCAAATAATGCAAGTCTGTGGAGTGTCTTGGTGCCAGAATCATTTAGTTTGCTTGCGTTAGGTATTAGGGCATGTAGCACTCCAGTAAGTTAACTAAAACTACCAAATCAGCAGGCAGGCGACTCTGACTAGTAAGATTGCCAAGCTAGTCAGAAATTCCAAATCCTGAATGCAGAGACTTGACTAGTTTAAGAAGACATGAGATAGCGAAATGGTTGAAATTCAACATTTAAAGCATTTATACAACTAAAAAAGAGATTATTGTGACTATTTTGACATTCTTTTACACTTTGGACCAAATACCTACCTCAATGCTACAGGGGACTCTATCAACAATAAGACACCTAGTGCACCCAAGTGTTCATATTCTTATCACAATAATGAATTATAAGTTCTATATTTAAATAATTAAAGCATTCACAAAAGAAAAATAATTCAACTAGATGAGATAGTTCATCTAGGATTCCTTGATAATAAAGATTCATATATGAACCTCTTCTAAAAATATATGACTATTATTCACATCTATGTTTATGCTGTCATATTTATGCTTGGAATCATATACTTCAATTGTGCGTCTACAGTTGAGATAAATGCAGAACATGTGCTTTTAATTATTTGTTGTAGCCTGGAACATCTTCCATTTGCCATGCGTCCACCAGATAGGTCCCTTCTGAATGGTTTTCTGTTTAAACACAATTGCATTTCTATTTACAGGAAAATATCGTAGTTCAATTGGAATTGCTTCAGATTCACATGCTATTGATTGATTACTAGCTTCAGCTTCACATTGACCAGAAACCATTATTTGTTTATGCAGCTCTTGTGGTTGCTGTGACAAAGATGAGCTGGTGAACTGGATGAGTTTGAAAATAGATTTGGGTTGTGAAGTAAGAGAATTCCATGTGTGACAAAGATGAGGCCCTGATACTATTGTAATTATTAGGGGCTTGTTAGCCATTACATATGAATGACAGAAACACAAAATTTATTTAGTAAGAGTAGTATCTAATGATAATTCATCTTCTTTTATTAGTGGCAGTGATTAATGAGTGTTACTAGAGCTAAAGATATCACACCCCCAACCCTGCCTCTTATCTCTAAATATACCTATAGTTGACATTACTGCATGCTTTGAGTTAGTAACTGTGGGGGAGTTCAATTTTCTCTCCAAAAATTTAACATACAGACACTGTTTAACAGTGTTTGATACTTGGAGAGCTCTGTAGTAGTTGTACTTCAACGAGCATTGCTTCTTCATTTAAAGGATGTAGAACTTCCGATGCCCCTTATGTTAATAGAAATTCTACATTTTTATTCTCATGACAGTAGTTGTATAGAATTTAAATCTCTTTTCTGCTTCCATTAGTATCTCATATTTTTCCATAATCCAGGTATACATTTTCTTTAATCTCAGATTAACAATATTATCCAGTAATATTTCTGAATTATAAGTTTACATTATCAAATTATTGACATTGCAAGACAGGTCTGGTTTACTATCATTGTCTTGTGAACTTAATGGGGTCTGCCATATTCATTTGTACATATCTTATTGAGGGACCAAAATGCTGTTAGGACTCCTTGCTCATATACTTCTCATGGTACCCTTTAGGGCCTTTATGTATTACTCAGACAATGTGCGCATGTTTTGCTTTTGTTTCTCTTTTAGAATGCGAAAACTTGGTTTTGCCTATGTATTATAAGTCAAAGTTTATTTGTAAGAATTTTGTCTGCCCAGATGTCTCCGTAATTTGGTCTACAAGGAGAGATCAAGGGAGTAAAGACTTGAGACTGCCTCCCACAATATTCAACTGAATAATTCTTAAGGTTTGTTCATTTATGGTGAAACTCTTTCAGTCTCACAATCTGATATTGTGTGCATGGTTAACACAGAGTCAGTGTATGCTTTCCTTGACAAAGGTTACTAAATTGAAAGACATTCTAAATGCAATTAACTTTAGTGACCATCTAGCCATTTAAAGAATTGCACGGTGCAGACTGCGGAGGCAACACTTGAGATGAAAGGCAAGAGGACTTTGTGAACTACGCTGGCAAAAAATGCTCTAAAATTTGTCTTGTAAAGTAGTACATACAGAGTAGGTTCAATTAATCTTGTCATATTTCATCATAAGGTAAAGTTTGAAGCAAAATATAAATAAATTAAAAGATGAATATTGATAAGGATAAAATAAGTAAAAGACAAGGGTGACGGTACATATTTTGCCGTCAGCCTGTCTAACAAACTGACGGCGATATGAAGTGAAAGAACTCCACATACAGACGGTACCATAAAGCTGAAGGTCATCCTGAAGCTGACGGTACGTAACCTGAAGGCACAACATACACTGACGGCGTCTGTCAGTGAATGCTTGATAACCACGTTTGCGTGTATAAGTAAATGACTTGCTCTCCACGTTTCATGAAATCTAAGAAGGATTCCTATATGGAAAGGATCCCGCAAAATACGCCCAAGGAGACTCCTATAAGGAAAAGACTTCTACTCCAAGGAAAACCGGGGGGGGGGGGGGGGCAAGCCCTACTACTATAAAAACCATGCACCCTCACAAACCAAGGTACGCATAATTTACCCTCTCTAGTACTCTAGAGCAGTGAGAATAATTTTGACTTAACCTTCGGAGGGTATTTGGCCGGTACCACACCGGTACTCTCTACTAGGTTTTTTCTTTTTCATTGTGCAGGTGCTATTCGTAGCGCGCGAGGACTGTGTGGCTTACTGGTGGTATTTTCGGCATCATCAGTTGGCGCCGTCTGTGGGAAGGTTGACATGTAAAGCCATATTACCGCTTCCCGGACAAAAGTCGCATGGTGCTCACCCGCTCAATGGCAACTACTAACGACATTCAAGAAGAAGAACCACCCATGACCGCCCTCGAGAAACAAGTCAAGACTCTCGCTGCGGCCGTAGAATGACTCACCCGACAAAATCGCGACCTGGAAGAACAGCTACGCCAAAAAAACGTAGCACCAAACAACCAAGAAGCTGATCAAGAAGGAACCAGCGCCGACAAAAGAAACCAAGAGGGGCCCCAGGCCAGCAACGCCCCGAGCAAACCAGAGCGACAGAACGTGAGCCTCCCCTCCCTCGCAGAAACCGCTCCACCACTTATTATCGCGGAGATGCAGGCCATGAAGGAACAAATGGAGGTTATGATGAACGCTCTCAAGGGGCGAGTGTCAAGAGATCTTGACAACCTTGTCAACCGGACTGACTTGCCGTTCACCGCCACCGTCAACTCCTACCCCCTACCGAGTAAGTTCTGCATGCCGCAGATAGACAGTTATGACGGGGTCAAGGACCCACTGGACCACCTGGAGACCTTCAAGACCCTAATGCACCTTCAAGGAGTAGTAGACGCCATCATGTGTAGGGCCTTCCCTACGACGCTGAAGGGCGCAGCGAGAATTTGGTTCAGCCGACTGACACCGAACTCCATCAGCACCTTCAAAGAGCTCAGTGCTCAATTTACCGTACACTTCATCGGAGGCCATCGGTACAAGAAGTCTACGGCTTGCTTGATGAGTATGAAGCAGTGAGAGGACGAAACTCTAAGAGCCTACATATCCCGATTCAACAAGGAGGCGCTCTCGATCGACGAAGCCGACGATAAGATACTTGTTGCGGCATTCACGAATGGCTTGAAGAAGGGTAAGTTTTTGTTCTCCCTATACAAAAGCGACCCAAAAACCATGTCAGAAGTACTTTATCGTGCCACAAAGTATATGAACGCTGAAGACGCGCTGTTAGCCCGAGAAGAGAGGCCCAGGAAAAAAGAGAGGCAAGAAGACACTTGACAGGACCAAGGCCGAAAGATGGCAAGAACGGGAGACCGAAGGGACGAGAGGCGCCCTAAGCCACTGGGAGGAAGATTCACGAGCTTCACTCCGTTGACAATCCCGATAGATCAAGTCCTTATGCAAATCAAGGACGAGGAGGCTCTGACATTCCCAAGAAAGCTAAAAAGTGATCCCAATAAACGTTCCAGGGATAAGTATTGCCGTTTCCACCGCGACCATGGTCACGATACGGCTGATTGCTATGACCTCAAGCAGCAGATTGAGGCCCTTATCAGACAAGGAAAACTGCAGAGGTTCGTTAGCAAGGAGAAGGCGGATCCTCCCGCACAAGACCAACACCCTCAACGGGATAATGAGCGACCGAGGCCCCCGATAGGGGACATAAGGATGATCGTAGGAGGAACGACTGTCGCCGGGTCGTCCAAGAAGGCCCGCAAGACCAACCTTCGGATGGTACAAAATGTTCAGTTGACGGGAGTCGTACCGAAGATAGCACGAAGAGAAGGCCCCATAATCGGGTTCTCAGAAGAGGACACACGACGCCTTCACCATCCACATGACGATGTGCTAGTCGTCAGCTTGCGGGTGGAAGACTACAACATGCACCGAGTGCTGGTCGAGAACGGCAGTTCAGCAGATATTTTATACTACCCAGCGTTCCAGCAGATGAGGATCGACAGGGAGCGATTGATTCCGACAAATGCCCCGCTCGTTGGCTTTGGTGGGAGCCGGGTATTCCCCCTAGGTGCGGTCACATTGTCCGTAATAGTAGGTGATTACCCTCAGCAGATAATCAAGGACGTGACATTCTTGGTGGTCGATTGCTCGTCTGCCTACAACGCTATCATCGGATGACCCACGCTCAATTCGTGGAAGGCGGTAACTTCCACCTACCACCTGATGATTAAGTTCCCAACTGACTACGGAGTAGGGGAGCTGCGCAGAAGTCAGATGGCCACGCGCGAATGCTACGTGGCCATGATGGAAATGGAAGATCAGGTTCAGGCTTTAAGCATAGAAGAGCATCGGACGCTAACGGAGCCAGTAGAAAAGTTAGAAGAGATACCCCTTGACAGTTCCGACCCTGGCCGAACGACCAAAATTGGAACACTCGCTCACCCCGCGATCCGTCAGGAGCTCATAACCTTCCTCAGAGGCAACCGAGATGTATTCGCCTGGGGTCATGAAGATATGACAGGAATAGATCCTTCAGTCATGGTGCACCGATTGAATGTATCGCCCGCCTTTCCACCTATCCAACAAAAGAAGAGAGTGTTCGCCCTCGAATGAGACCTAGCCATAGCAGAAGAAGTCCGAAAGCTACAAGAAGCAAGCTTCATTAGGGAAGTGTACTATCCCGACTGGCTAGCAAACGTAGTAATGGTCAAAAAAGCAAGCGGAAAATGGCGGATGTGTGTGGACTTCACCGACCTTAACAAGGCTTGCCCCAAAGATAGCTACCCCCTCCCTAGGGTCGATGTCCTTGTAGACTCGACGGCCCGACACCAATTGCTGAGCTTCATGGACGTTTTCTCAGGGTACAACCAAATCCGAATGCACGAGGCTGATCAGGAAAAGACGTCGTTTGTCATCAGCCAAGGCCTATTCTGTTACAAAGTGATGCCCTTCGGCCTGAAGAACGCAGGCGCAACGTACCAAAGACTCATGAACAAAATGTTCGCACGACAGATTGGGAGGAATGTCCAGGTTTACGTAGACGACATGCTAGTAAAGAGCCGGAGGGAGGAAGATCATATGACAGATCTCAAAGAGACGTTCGACACACTTCGCTCATACAACATGAAGCTCAATCCAGGTTAATGTGCCTTTGGAGTTATGGCAGGGAAGTTCTTAGGATTCATGGTGTCCCAAAGGGGAATCGAGGTAAACCCGGACAAGATCCGGGCCATTATGGAGATGACACCACCAAGAAATGTGAAGGAGGTGCAAAGCCTCAACGGAAAAATAGCAGCACTGAATAGGTTCGTATCAAGGGCAACGAACAAGTGTTTACCCTTCTTCCGAACGCTAAAGAAATCCTTTGAGTGGACTGTCGAATGCCAGCAAGCATTCGAAGAATTGAAGGCTTACCTCTCCTCCCCACCGCTGCTGAGCCCGTCGCAGCCAGGAGAGGAGCTTTTTCTTTATCTAGCCGTCTCCCCTGCAACTGTAAGTGCCACCTTAGTCAGAGAAGAAGAAAAAGTACAAAAGCCCGTGTACTACGCAAGCCGAGCACTTCACAGTGCTGAAGAAAGATACCTGCCCATGGAAAAACTTGCCTTTGCGTTAGTTACGGCAGCCCACAAGCTCAAACCGTACTTTCAAGCTCATACGGTGAACGTCCTGACCGACAAGCCCTTACGACGGGCAATGAGCAATCCCGAGGCTGCGGGTCGATTGGCGTTATGGGCTATAGAACTGAGCGAGTTTGATATTCAGTACCGCCCGCGGACCGCCATCAAGGGACAGATCGTTGCAGACTTCATAGCCGAATTTACTCATGACGAAGACAAGGGGGCAGAAGAATCCCTTCATTGGAACATATACATGGATGGGTCGTCCAACAGACAAGCTGGAGGGGCCGGCATTGTGCTATTATCGTCCGAAGGAGACACCATTGAATGCATGGTTCGTCTCGACTTCCCTGCTACCAACAATGAGTCAGAGTACGAAGCACTGATAGCAGGGCTCGACCTCGCTAAAGCAGCAGGAGCCGCAAGGGTAGTCATCTACTGTGACTCTCAGGTCATCACTAACCAGATAAATGGAGACTACGAGTGCAAGGGCGAAAGGATGAAGAAGTACCTTGATGAAGTAAGGGCAAGAGTGGATGACCTAGAAGCCAAAGTCGTCCAAATTCCCAGAGGAGAAAACGAGCGAGCCAACCGCCTCACAAAGGCCGCTTCAGCAGAACAAATGGTCATCCCTGGTAATGTACTCTCTTTCGTTCAGCGTTCTTCGCTAATAGATCCCAACAACGTGTAGGAAATATGCTCCGACAATAGCTGGACCGCGCCGTTAGTTTCGTACTTGAAAGATGGGGTCTTACCAGACGAAAAGGAGGCCGCGAGGAAACTTAAAGTCCAGGCGGCGAGGTTCGTCCTAATAAAAGACGTTCTGTACAAAAGAGGCTTCTCCCGACCATATTTGAGATGCCTGGGTACGGAAGAGGTAGACTACGTCATGAGAGAAGTACATGAAGGAATTTGCGGGAACCATTCAGGGTGTAGATCATTGGTACACAAGCTTGTGCGAGCAGGGTACTATTGGCCCACCATGCAGAAGGACGCCGAAGCCTATGTCAGGGCCTGTGACAAATGCCAAAGGTTCAGCAATGTCATTAGACAACCAACCGAAGAGCTGACTCTGATGACGGCCCCATAGCCGTTCGCACAATGGGGGTTAGACAATATGGGACCATTCCCTACAGCGGTACGACAGCTGAAGTTCCTGGTGGTGGGCATTGACTATTTCACAAAATGGGTGAAAGCTGAAGCTTTGGCCACAATTACAGAGAAGAGCGTGCGAAGCTTTGTCTGGAGGTGCATCATATGCAGGTTTGGCATTCTTAGAGTCTTTGTCTCGGACAATGGGAGGCAATTCGACAACGACCCCTTCTGGGATTTTTGCTCATAATTAGGAATAAAGAACCACTACTCCTCCCCCGCCCACCCTCAAGCTAATGGCCAGGTTGAAGTAACGAATCGATCCTTGCTCAAGATTATCAAGACTCGGCTCGAGGGGGCGAAGTGTATATGGCCCGAAGAATTGCCAAGCATATTATGGGCGTACAGGATGACGGCAAGGACACCTACAGGAGAAACACTGTTCCGACTGACATACGGAGGTGAAGCGGTCATCCCGGCAGAAGTTGGGCTCACAAGCTACAGGGAGCACAACCATGATGAGAACAAAAACAACGAGGCTATGCGACTACAGCTCGACCTAGTGGACGAGATCAGAGCAGCAGCAGAACAAAGGCTCGCTAGGTACCAGGACTGCATGGCCAAACACTACAACTCTTGGGTCTAACACAGAGACTTCCAAGTTGGAGACCTCATTCTTAGAAAGGTCATGGGCGTCGCTAGGGACCCTACCCAAAGGAAACTTGGCCCCAATTGGGAAGGACCTTACTGAGTTGCGTCGTGGCAGAGGAAAGGCACCTACCGCCTAGAGACGTTGGAAGGACAGAAACTGCCACACCCATGGAATACCGAGCACTTATGAAAGTATTACCAGTAGGAGCGGCAGCATGAAGACCAACCCATTTTTATTTACATTCCAGCAAATTTTAGTCTTACTCCTCAGATTTATCATTTACTTTAGTTTTTTGCAACAATACTTTTTTAAGCCCAGAAGGCAGGATTTGGTTTTAGAATTACTTTTATTTACAAATGCATGGCAATAAGAGGAGTTTATTCAAAATTGCTGAAGTATCTATTTTAGAAATCTACAGCTTAAAGTCCACAGAAGTGGGCAACTAAGCTCACAAAAGTGAACCAAAACGACCAAGTCCATAACACACGAACTAAAAAGCTGACGGTCCCATGAATGAAGCTATCATCATGTGGACGAGGTCCTAAAACCAACGGACCTACAAAGATGACAAGGTCAGCAAAGCTAAGGCTAAAAAGCTGACGGTCCCATGAATGAAGCTATCATCATGTGGACGATGTCCTAAAACCAACGGACCTACAAAGATGACAAGGTCAGCAAAGCTAAGGCTAAAAAGCTGACGGTCCCATAAATGAAGCTATCATCATGTGGACGATGTCCTAAAACCAACGGACCTACAAAGATCACGGTCAGCAAAGCTAAGGCTAAAAAACTGACGGTCCCATGAATGAAGCTATCATCATGTGGACGATGTCCTAAAACCAACGGACCTACAAAGATCACGGTCAGCAAAGCTAAGGCTAAAAAGCTGACGGTCCCATGAATGAAGCTATCATCATGTGGACGATGTCCTAAAACCAACGGACCTACAAAGATTACGGTCAGCAAAGCTAAGGCTAAAAAACTGACGGTCTCATAGATGAAGTGACCATCATATGGGCAAGGTCCTCAAACCAACGGACCTATAAAGATGACAGTCATCGAGGCCAAATCTAAAAAGCTGACGGTCTTAAGGGGTGAGGCTATCACCATATGGACAAAATTCAAAAACCCATGGGCCTACAAAGGTGAAAATTCAAAAACCAAAAAACTGACAGTCCCACCAAACTGATTGGACCCACGGACTTACACTAAGACCGCAAGGTAGCTAAAAATTAGGAAGCTGACGACCATAAAACAGTGCAACGAACTGGCGAAGCTACAACCGACGGACTTTGGCAGACAGAACCAATAACTGGACGGTCACTAAGCTGACGGACCTTGGGAAATAGTGAACAAGGCCGAAAATCCAACAGGAAACCCGTAAAACTGATGAGGTAAGAAGACCACATTAGTCATACCGACGGCGTCTTCCAACAGTTCAAAAATAGACGGGTTCCCAAACAGACGGGAACTTTTTCCAAAACTTCGTTTAGGGCTATCATTGATCAAGAGATATAAAAGCAACGGAAATAAACACATACACAACTGTATATAAACAAAAGCCCCAAGAAAACCAAAAGGGCACTTAAACAATTGTTTGCCAAATATTAAAATACAACGATTGTTTGCAAAATAAATACAAGGTTAAAATGCAAAATAAAAACTAAGAAGCAAGAACGTCAACAAGATTGCCGTCAGCTTGCTGGTCTTCAATATCCACAATCACGGCTGGAGAATCAGAAGCAAAAGGGTTGGCAGCAGGCTGAGCTAGGACTACACTGCCGTCAGGCTCCGGAGTAGGATTAGGCAGAGGAGAGCCGTTATCTTCATCATCCATGGTAATCCCGGACAAGTCCAACTCTGGGAAGGCCGACGCGACCTACTGAAGGCAATCATCGAACCCAGTGCCATAATACCTGGCACATAAGTCAATGAAAGACTGCGACACTTTAAAGTCTCTGATCGTGTCAGCCCCCGCCGTTTGCAACTTTTCGCCTAGATCCGTCACCTCTTCCTGGAGCTTGTCATTCTGGCGGCTGACCTCCGTCAGCTTCTCCCTAACTTCCTTCAGCTCCTGGTTCAGGGTACGGACGACTTCCTTATACTGAGCTTGCTGATTCAACAGATTTGTGTTGTGTTTACGAACTCGGGTGACGACTCCCTCCTTCGCAGCACAACGGTCTTGAAGGGCCTTGACGCGCACCAAGGCCTAAGAAGAGAACATATCTGTCAGTTAAAGTCTACCAAAGCAAAATAAAATTAGTTCAACCAAAACTGTAATAAGCATACCCTGGTGAGATCGAAGAGGGCTGACGCCCCTAAATCCTCCGTCCCCACCTAATCATAAGGCTCTATGTCCGTCGGTTTTATTAGGGACTCAACCTCCCTGACGGCATAGTCCTTATGGGTCAGGAGGTGGCAGGGACCCTCGCTGACGGGACCAGTAGAAGTCATCACCCCCTTGCCCGCGCCATGGCTAGGCTTCGGAGGGGATTTTTCCTTCACTGGTTCGTCTCCAGGAGTGACGGCAGCCTTTTTTGAGGGACGGCTGTCACTCCCGTTGGGCTTCCTCTTCGTCACCTTAGTGACGGCCTTGGGGGTTGACGTGGCCTCCCCCCCTGCCTCCTTAGCCCTCCTCTCTTCCTTTTGACGAGCTGCGGCAGCCCTTATCCTTTGTTTCACGGATTCCATCTCTACAATACAAAAAAGACAGTTAGAGCAAGGGACGGAGGAATAAAACTGACGGGGTAAATAAAAATCTACTCACGTCAACGTGCAAACTCTTCCAACCTTCGAGCTGCCGCTGACGGCTCGGGACCCCCACAGTATAAGTGAATGGTGTCGAGGGTGATCAAATCCCTACACTTACGGTCTTCCAAAGAGATTTCCAGAATCCGTTGGATGAACTCCTCTTGTTCGTCGGTTATGTGGGGACGGGTATAGGCTGAAAAGGCAAAAGCAAGTGTTAGTAGCGTCACTTTAAAAACAGAAGGAACATAGTTGACGGGATCAACCTGAATCCCTGACAAAGGCCCAGGTGTTGTCAAAATAGCTGCGGGGCATCGTCGCCCACTCCTCCTGACGGCAAACCCAATCCGTCCCTTCAACGAAAAAATACCTACTCTTCCAGTTCCTATTGGAATCTGGCATGTCTGACACAAGCCTTAAACCTTTTTCCCTGGCATTGAAGTGATATGTCCCCTTAGACGAGGCAATATGGTGGGGCCTATAACAATAAAAAAATTCGCCTAACGTAAGCTGACGGTGTCCTCCACTAAGACTGCCCCACAGGATTTCAGCTCCTTTGAAAGTCCTCCAGGCGTTTGAGGCAATTTGGGTGACGGATAAGCCTAGGAAGTTAGCAAGTTGACGGTGTAGAGCCGTCAACGGCAACCTAAGGCCCGTAGCAAACATGGCATCATACATGCCAACGTCAGCGATCCTCCCAGAGTAACACCTCTCATTCTCTCTAGGGAGACAGATCGGGATATGGTCTGGGATTTGGTAACGAATACGTAACTCCCTAAAAACCTTATCACTCATCCTAGGCAAAAATTTGTTAACGGCCCAATCCTCAGGGAGAATGAAGGGACGGTTATCTCCGGGACCCTCCGAGGTTCCTTCACTGGATCCCTCATCTCCGTCACTATCGTCTCCGTCAACGTCTATTTCATCCCCGTTGTTTCCATCCCCCCCTTCCTCATCCTTATCTCCCTCAGCAAAACTCTCATCGCCGTCAGGAGATTGGGCCAACGTCTCTCTCTCTGACGGAAGGGAAAAGTCCTCTGACTCATTTCCAGAACCAAAGGCCTCGTCGTAGCCCGCTCCTTCGCGGACTAACGACTCTTCACACGATGCGTCATTTGACATCTGACTACCTACAAGTGACGGATTCAATCTAAGTACCTAGACTGACGTCCTCACTAATGAGGCAAAAATAAAATAAAAAAAGAAAGAGGAGATGAAAACTTACTGGTATGATGGCCTTCTGGATGGCTTTAAAGACAGCGACGGATAAGCTGACAGAAGTAAAGCTGGCGAAAAATGGGCGACGGTCTCTCTCTCCAAGATCAGCAGGGTTGAAATAGAAGAAAATGAGAGGGAGGTACTGTTTATATATGGGATAAAAGGGCGCGGAAGACGAAGCAACGCCTCGTCAGAAGTTAAGCCAATAAAAACGAGTCACCTGTCCAAAGCATTAAATACACGGCGGCTCGAGGAGACCCATGTGTGCAATATCCCCGCCTCTTTGGAAAATAACATAATCAACTCCATAACCCGTCAGTATAAAGACTGACGGAGGTATGGAGTAGGGGGCAACTGATAAGGATAAAATAAGTAAAAGACAAGGGTGACAGTGCATATTTTGCCGTTAGCCTGTCTAACAAACTGACGACGATATGAAGTGAGGGAACTCCACATACAGACGGTACCATAAAGCTGAAGGTCATCCTGAAGCTGACGGTACGTAACCTGAAGGCACAACATAAACTGATGGCGTCCGTCAGTGAATGCTTGATAACCACGTTTGCGTGTATAAGTAAATGACTTGCTCTCCACATTTCATGAAATCTAAGAAGGATTCCTATATGGAATGGATCCCGCAAAATACACCCAAGGAGACTCCTATAAGGAAAAAACTTCTACTCCAAGGAAAAGGGGGGGGGGGGGGGAAGCCCTACTACTATAAAAACCATGCACCCTCACGAACCAAGGTACGCATAATTTACCCTCTCTAGCACTCTAGAGCAATGAGAATAATTCTGACTTGACCTTCGGAGGGTATTTGGCCGGTACCACACCGGTACTCTCTGCTAGGTCCTTTCTTTTTCGTTGTGCAGGTGCTATTCGTAGCGCGCGAGGACTGTGTGGCTTACTGGTGGTATTTTCAGCATCATCAAATATGGACCATGAACTGACCTTCAATGAAACAGATATTCTCCTTTAAGTTATTAAGTACTCTAAATTTAGTTGAACATAATCTTTTCACCATTGTCTAACAATTTAGTTTGCATAACATAACAAAGCCTTAACTCACTTTTGATTCCCGTACTAAGGCATATAAATAAACAATACATTGATGTGTAGAAATGAAAATTAAAAAGGAAAAAAAAAGTACTTTTATTTTTTTTGAAATTGAATCCACTTTTATTTTAGTCACTAAAATTTTAAAAGTTCATTTTGAATTCTAAACCTAAATTATGTATTTACTTAGTCCTTCCAGAATTTTAGCTTTGTAATTTTTTGTTTATGTGTCAAAATTCAACAAAGTCACACGACTTTTAAAAAACTTCAAACATACTAAATCAGTTATTCCATAATGAAACCGTCATAATTCTTGCTTATATGGTCAAATTCCACAAAGTCACTTAGTCACATGACTTATTAGGATGGGCATTGTCTATTACACACAACATACACATTTTAGTTTTTGAACTAAAATTATGACCACCTAAAGTCACTATTTCAATTCAAAAATTAAATTTTTTGTATGCACAATGTGTGAACTAATAATTACGATATTATGATATGACTACGAAATGACTAATTAGTTATGTTCAACAAAATAAAAAAGAAACTTTCAATTTTAGAAGCTCAGTTTTTCACTTTTAGCTCATGTACAGCTTTTTAAAACCTTTACTTTTCTTACTTTTTTTAAGTACAAGTATATTTTAGTATACTTTAAGTGAAAAATTTCAACAAAATGCTAAATAAACTGTTCCTAAATAGTCAAATAAGTGTTCGATTGAGAATTGCTTATTTTCAGTAGTTTATTTGCATAATATGGGACAAAAAGCTAAAAACTAGCTTATTTTTAAAAGCCATTCACTCCCTTCTCTTATTAGTCTGGATGGAAGATGTACTATGAACCTGTATTCTATGCTGATTTTAATAGCCTCCCTTAATGAATAAGAACTGACTTTCTTCTATAAAAAAAATCATATATATAAAAAAGTTTAAGCTTGTATTATTTGAAATAAAATTAAGACAAAAAGTAGTATGGGAGCTAAAGTAATTGATTATTTAAACATAAAGTTTGCTGGTTTTGACATAGACACTAAAATAGAATTTAACATTTTTGGAGCGAATGATATATTTTCTTGTAAAAAAAAAAAATTAGTATAAAAAGTTTAAAACGAAATATATATATATATATATATATATATATATATATATATGCTTGCTTCAAACAAAATCAATTAAGAGTAATATCATGAATTTAATATCATTTAATATCATGAACTTGAAGCGTGTCATGAATGATATTTTTAACTCCTTCAGTCATTTCACCATTGTTTATATTGATGATGTTCTTGTTTACTCTAGCTCTATTGATGAACACTGGAAACATTTGAATTCGTTTCTAGATACTATCAAAAGAAATGGTCTTGTTGTCTCAGCCAAGAAGGTTAAACTATTCCAAACCAAAGTTCGTTTCCTTGGCTATGATATCTCTGAAGGACAGATTCGTCCTATAGATAGAGCCATCTAGTTTGCCGATAAGTTTCCTGATGTTATCATTGACAAAACACAACTCCAAAGATTTCTTGGGTCATTAAACTATGTTGCAGACTTTTACAAAGATATGAGGAAACAATGCAAACCTCTGTTTGATCGGTTAAAAAGTAATCCTCCTCCTTGGTCTGATGTTCATACTTCTATTGTTAAACAAATCAAAACTCATGTTAAGACATTGCCTTGTCTTGGTATTCCTACTGTTGGAGCTTTCAAAATTGTTGAAACTGATGCCTCTGATGTTGGTTATGGTGGTATTCTAAAACAAAGAATTTCTCCTGAGTCATCTGAACAAATTGTTCGTTTCTATTATGGTATTTGGAACAATGCACAGTTAAATTATAGTACTATTAAAAAGGAAATTTTATCTATAGTACTATGTATTTCAAAATTTCAAAGTGATTTGTTAAACCAAAAAATTTTGTTACGTATTGACTGCAAAAGTGCTAAATACGTTATTGAAAAAGATGTTGAAAATATTGCCTCAAAACATATTTTCGCTAGATGGCAAGCTATTTTAAGCGTTTTCGATTTTGATATTGAATATATTAAGGGTTCTCAAAATTTTATCCCTGATTTCCTTACCCGTGAATTTCTGCAGTGTCACCATGACAAGTAGAAGACCAAAAGATAATCCTCCTGCTGAAACTGATAAACAAATTGTTAAAAAGGAACCTGCTTCTCCTCTTGAAATAACCAACCGCTTCACCACCCTAGGAACCATCCCTAGGATTAATTACTCCACTGTTCTTGCTTCATCTTATGATCCTTATGCCTTAACCCCTGTTAACCGGCCCATCAAAACTGTTTATCCAAAAAATTCCCCTCAATACATCAAAAAACAATATTTCCAACACTTGTTTTATATTGAACCCAACAGAGCCTCTATTTCTGATCCACTCAGACTTGCTAGGAGTTATTTCCCTCCAAAGTTTCATTGGATTCCGGAGCATAGGGAAAAGAATTTAAATTATTATTCTGATCTTCTGCGCCATGAAAGATCTATTATTATTAACACCATTTCTGATCACAATGGTGTTTCCAAAATTATTTACCACAGTGTTTACTTGGCCAATTTTATTTCTGAAGAACAATGGGGCTCTTCTCTTACATCTACCAGAACAATGCCAAGTTCCCCCATTCCCTATTCATATTATGATTATATCATGGCTTGGTCAAGATTCATGCTGCACCAGAATGAAAACATGTCTCATTCCTGGTTTGTTAACTTTGACAAAGAATTCACTGGTGATTTGCCCCTTTGGTTCAACCGCTGGTGGGCCCAATTTGATCCTATTGTTGATTTATTTCCTGCACCATTGCTTGAAGCTTTCAACAGTTTCAAGAAATGTTTTAGGTGTGATGCTTATGGAGCCAAATTTCCTGCCTTGCTTCATTTTGTTAAAAAATATAAAATACCTTGGATATTGAAATGGCAATATGAGAAAGATGGTGATGTTCTCTCCAGGCATTGGTATGTAAAATGGTGGGGAAAATTCCCTCACACTCAAAAGATCATTACCGCTGTTGCCTTTATCTCCAGAGAATCTTCATCTGCTGCTGCTTTGCCCATGACCAAAGATCATTCTCCTATTCAAACCCCTGCTCCTGCTGATGCTCCCTCTTCTTCTTCCGGCAAAAATGTTCAGACTAAAAGCTCCTCTATTGACAATTTGAGAAAGAATCCTGATGCTCTTCTAGCTTTACTCAAATGGGCAGAAGAAGCTGTTGCTAATCAGGAAGAATCCAAAGAGTCCTCTGAAGAATCTGTTGCTCACAACCCTTATTTCCCATATGACCAGGAGCTGTTTGGACATGATGAAGATACTCCAAATCTTCGAGAAGATTGAGCTTATTTGTCTAGCCTGCATAAAGGCCAAATGCTACACTGTTTACTAGTGGACTTTCACTGTTAATTTCCACTCCTGATGATATTGTTTACTAGTGGACTTTCACTGTTAATCTCCACTCCTGATGATAATGTTCTGAAAAGTTGATTCTCCGTGTTTCCCGTGACTTTTAGTCACACCAAGATTGCTTTCAGCAATTTATCTTTTACTGTTAACTTTTACTGTTCATGAGTACTGTTTACTCAAAGTTTTGCCTATTTAAGGGGGCTTCTCAAGCAAAGTTAGAAACTAAGTTTTAGCTCTGATTTCTCTTCCCTTAGAACTAGCCTTCTTAGAGAGAGAACCCATTTGCTTCCACTACTACTAGTGTTTATCCTACTTCCTTGTTCATCCTTGTTCACTACAAGCCTTGTAATCCTACAAACCTTGTAACTAGGACTAGTTCAAGCTTTGTAACTGTTGAAATCTTGTATTCACTACTACTACTGTAAGTGTTTATCCTACTTTCAATAAGAAGTATTTTCAGTTCTATGTTCATTACTTTACTTGTTGCTACCACCACCTTGGACGGATTACCGCCATACCGGATGGTTTTAAATTGCTTTCATTTATTTTGAACTATTGTTCTTATTTACTTTGAATTATTTTGATATATACTGCTTGGCTGGTTCTACCGCTTTATTATTGTTCTTACATTCAAGTTATTTATTTTCAAGCTATTTACTTTCAAGTTCTTTACATTATTTCCATTTACAATATTACTGTGCTTCCGTCTCCTTCTCTTCAGCAGCGTGTCCCCTTCCCCCTTTATGGTATCAGAGCCACTATTTTCTGGCCGGTGGTAGTGTGGTTGTGTTCTTTGTCTTCTTGTCCGTGTCTACCCGAACGCTTGATATTCCGTTGTTGTGTTCCCTTCTTACCGTCGTTGGCGCCACCCTAGTCGTAAAGTGAATCCCTAGGACCTAGCTGTAAGGCCCGTTTGAGCTAAGAGAGGGCGTGTAGGGCATGAGAGGTATGAGGTTGGTTAGGGTATGTGTTACGAAATGCAACGGTTGTGAGAAAAACATGATAACTGAGTGTTGAACCTAGGATAGTATGGATAAGTTGTGGAGATCCAACTCCTCTATCAGCTCCAGGACTAGTTGTCCTCCTGATATTGTAAATGAAGAAGATCACACTATTGATGATAATAAGGTGATCCCTGATTTTCGTAAATGGACTATTCCTAAAGTTGATACTAAAACCATTTATAAAACTAGTTTTGTTGAAAGTACTTTTCATTCTGCTTACAAAGCTAGAACTGTTGAACAAATTTTCTCTATTTCGAGAATTCATGAAAAATGCTGTTTGTTTACTAAAAAGAATATTAATGACTTCCTTGCTGCTAAAAAATTCAGTTATTTGCATATTGGTATGGTTCAAGTTGCTATTAAACCACTTACCCGAAAGGGTATTAATGCTTCTGTTCTCATGTGTTTAAGAGATGCTAGATTTAAGATTTTTAAAGATAGCATTCTTAGAATGATCACTGCTTCTTTGTATGATGGTCCTGTTTATTTTAACTATTATCCTGATCTTACTCTTGCTTTGGATGATCCTAATATTGTTAAAGCTTTGACTTTGAATATTGCTTCATCTGGATATCACATGGAAGAGGGTAGTAAGCCTTTTGCTTTGATTTATCGCATTTATTACAAACTAATGGGTACTCAAATGAACTTGAAGCGTGTCCCCTTCCCCCTTTACCAAAATCAATTAAGAGTTTTGACTGTTTTAAATGATGATTTTGAAATTGATTGGGATTCTTTGTACAACGAGTTTATGCTTGCTTCAAACAAAACCAAGAGAAAATATTTCCAAGATAATTTTGCTCAGTCTGATAAAGACCGTGTTAAAAGAAAATGGTTGGAAATGATGAATCAATTGAAAAAACATATTTTGTTTTTTGATTTTCTTGAAAACCATTATGTTCCAAATAATGAGGTTTCAAAACAACATTTGAATGTGATAAGGAAATCAAATTTTGTTAAGATTGATAAAACCATTGTTAGGTCTAGTCATCCTCCTCTTGATTCAATTTTGATAACTACTAAGAAAGATGAAGTGACAAAAGAGGAAGTGAAGGCCTCTCCTTTCAAAATTGCTGATGATCAAACTCCCATTGTTGTGGAGATCCAAATCCTCTAAAACAGTAGAAGCTAAGTTTTAGTTCTGATTTCTCTTCCCTTAGAACTAGCCTTCTTAGAGAGAGAACCCATTTGCTTCCACTACTACTATTGTTCTACTACTACCTTGTTCATCCTTGTTCATTAGAAGCCTTGTAATCCTACAAACCTTGTAACTAGGACTAGTTCAAGCTTTGTAACTGTTGAAATCTTGTATTCACTACTACTACTGTAAGTGTTTATCCTACTTTCAATAAGAAGTATTTTCAGTTCTATGTTCATTACTTTACTTGTTGCTATCACCACCTTGGACGGATTACCGCCATACCGGATGGTTTTAAATTGCTTTCATTTATTTTGAACTATTGTTCTTATTTACTTTGAATTATTTTGATATATACTGCTTGGCTGGTTCTACCGCCTTATTATTGTTCTTACATTCAAGTTATTTATTTTCAAGCTATTTACTTTCAATTTCTTTACAATTTTCCATTTGTTGAAAAATCTGTTTCTGTTTCTGAAAAACTTGTTCCTGTTAAAACTGAGAAGCCTTTGATTGATTTACCCAGTCAAAGAGAAAAAGTTATGTTTAAAACTTCTCAGTCCAAGACTCTTGAAATTGTTGACAAAATGCTTTCTAATCTAAAGATTGAATCTGAAGGCACTAGTACTTCTACAAGAACTCCAACTGCTCTCACTATTTCCAAAAAAGAAATTATTTCTGACGAAAACACAGATTCTGATACTATTTCTTCTGTTTCTTCTGTTCCTGCAAAAAGAATCTTTGATAATGATTTCCCAGAAATTAAAAGATTTGTTGGGAACTCCAAACCCATGTCTTTTACAAAAAATTGGTATCCAAAACCTACTCCTCCTGATATGCAGTTTGAAGAGAGATCTTTTCAAACATAGTTTTCTGTCTCTGCTGATAAGCTCTATGAATGGAATATTGATGGTTTGTCTGAACAGGAAATCATTAATAAAATGAGCCACATGTCTATGGTTGGTATTGCTTATCAAAACAACCATGATCTTGATCAACCTGAAATTGTTAACTTGCTTCTTACTGGTTTTTCTGGTACTCTTCGTGGATGGTGGGATTCATACATCACTGAAGAATCCAAAGAGTCTATTAAACATGCTGTTAAAAAGAATGAAGAAGGTTTGCCTATTTTTGATGAAAGTATTGGTCGTGGTATTCCTGATGGTGTTAATACCTTGATCTATACCATTCTCAAACATTTTGTTGGTACTCCATCCAATATTTCATTCCGTGTTTCTGATTATCTAAATAATTTGAGTTGTCCAACTATGTCTGATTACAGATGGTATCAAGATGTTTTTACTTCCAGGGTGATGCTCCGGAAAGATTGCCATAAGCCTTATTGGAAAGAAAAGTTTATTGACGGTCTGCCTCCTATCTTTGCTCATAAGGTAAAACAAGAATTAATGGGTAAAAATGATTCTATTGATTATGATAATTTAACTTATGGTGATATGTTCAGCACTATTAAAAAACTTGGTATTAATATGTGCAATGATGAAAAATTGTTAAAACACCAATTAAAGAATAAAAGAAAAGCTAAATATGAAATGGGAAATTTCTGTGAACAATATGGTCTGCCTCCTATTGCTCCTTCTAGGCAGAAAAGTAAAAAACATGATAAAAGCCATAAAAAATACAGAAATAACTTTATTAAACCTAATGATTTCTATGCTAAGAAGAAAAATGTTTCTAAAAAACATGTTAAACAAAAACCAAGTAAAGGTAAATGCTTTAACTGTGGTAAACCTGGACACTTTAGTAAAGATTGTAAAGAAAAACCTGGTAAGTTAAAAAACAAGTTTAACATGTTAAACATTGATGATAATGTGCAAGAAGAATTATTTAGAATCCTTGAATCAAACACTCCGTCTGATTCTTTGGAAGATGATTTTTCTTCTTCATCTGATTCTTGCTATCAATCTGCTGATGATTCTTCTGATTCTCCTAATATTAAAATTGGTTGTAGAGATTCCTGTTGCAATGTTATTTAATGCTCTCACCAAGAGTGAAGAAGATGAAAAACTGATAATTCAGCTAATAAATCAAATTCAAAACCCTGAACTCCAGAAAGATTATTTGGATAGGTTTAAGAAAAACTTGATAAGAGATGAAATTGGTAAAAAACCAAAATCAACCATAAGTTTTGAAGAAACTTTGGAAAGATTTAATAAAAAGAAATCTAAAGATTTAACTGTTAATGATCTCCAAAATGAAATTCATATTGTTAAACAAGAGATAAATGAATTAAAACATGAATTTAAAAGCATGAAAAGTGATAACCATAATCTTAAACAAGAATTGACAATGCTAAAACTTGATAAAGATCTTAATAAATCTAGTAACGAACAAAATGAGCACAGTGATGGAAATGATTCCAGTCAACAGGCTCTTCTTTCTGATAAAGGTACTCCTGATACTTTCACTAATCCCCAGCTTGCTTTTGTTAATAAATTATTTCCTCCAAAATGGTTTACAAAAGTTAAAATTGTTGTTTCTCCTGATTATCATTTCACTGTTATTGCTATGATTGATTCTGGTGCAGATATGAACTGTATTCAAGAAGGATTAATTCCCTCAAAATATTTTGAAAAATCTACTGAAAGATTGGTTTCTGCTAATGGTTCTCAAATGAAAATTAAGTATGAATTGACTAATGCTCAGGTGTGCCATGATAATGTTTGTTTCAAGATTCCTTCTGTTCTTGTCAAAAATATGACTGATAAAGTGATTCTTGGTCTGCCATTTATTAACGCTTTGTATCCCTTTCTTGTTGAACATGATGGAATTACTACTGATCCATTTGGACAGAAAGTAAAATTCAAGTTTGCTTCAAAGTTTGAAATTGATATTGATAATTTGTCTTATAAGAAAGACTCTCCCATGAATGAACTTGTTCAAGAACTAATAATGAATTCTGATGATTTTAAAGGTAATTTTCATAACACCAAAATGTTAAAAACTATCCATTATCCTAACAATATTAATGATTCTTTGCAGGAATCGGATAATGATGCGTGGATAAGTACCACTAATAAGTGGGATAATAATAATATTCATATTTATACCACTAGTAAGTGGATTATTATGGAAAGGAAAAACAAGGGAAAAGCTCCTGTACAGGACTATTCTCAAAACAAAAGGTTCCCAGTGGGACAACCTTTTAAAATGCATGAAGGCGCATCTTCTGGTGTAAAACCCAGTGGATCAACATCCCTTCAAGGAGATGTCCCACCAGAGGTGACATACTCTAATGGTGATATGTTAATTGCTTCACAAGAAATTTTGTCAAGAAATTTACAATTCCACAATGGAACCTGTTCAAAATTACCAAATTCTATTAAACTCATCCTTGATGGCCTTCAATTTGCTTTTATTGGAAACCACCATGATCTTTTCCGAAAAACTCTCCTAAACTTTGAAATCCATCTTGTTAACCTTATTGCTCAAAATGAAGCTTATGTGAGCCACCAAGTTAACCCTATTTCAGAAAATGATCTTGCTTTAGAATATAACTTTGTTTCAAAAAATGAGGCTTTTGAAAGCCAACCTGTTAACCACCCAAATATCAAAGATGAACCCAATACTAGTCAACTCTTTGGCAAAGAGGACATCCATTCAATGGATAGAAAGACTATTATGGGCACTGATTACGCAAGAATAAGTCTTAAGACCAAATCTTTGTTGAAAAGTGCTATTGCCAACTTGCCAGCAGACATACAATCTCGTATTCTGGAAAGCAAGGCTATGTTTAAGTCTTTTGACTTATGGTTCGAACATTTCAAGATACTGGTTACAACTGCTATTCCTGATCCTGCTAATTCAGATGATTTTAGTGACATTCTTCAACATGTTGATTGGAAAGAACACTTTGGGAGTAGTTTCAGAGTGTACGAAAAGAAACACCCTTTTCCTGGCCTTCTAGTCAATTATGATGATGGTTCAGATGATGATAAGAGGAGTCCTGATTGGCTCTCCCAAATGTTTGAGTATGGCTTTATTAGGCTCATAAGACTAACAAGCCATAACCAAACCAGCTAGCTTCCCCAAATCATTCAGACTGCTATTAAAAAATTTGAAAGTCCTTTTGTTTCTATCAGATGCTGGAGCACTTTGCCTCATTGGGAAAGAGATAACTGGATGAATGTCCAGCCCTCAAAACATCTCATTCTCATTAATGGATACACGCATCAAGGGCAATGGTATGAAGGAGACTCTTATTTATCCTTCAAAAATCCTTGGGCTCTTGCAGACTGCTGGAGTAATTATTTTAACAATCAAATTCGTGAGGTTGCTCAGAATTTATGGAAGAATTATCACTTTATGGGGAATTCAGGCAGAATTTCTGTTTTGGGTCCGAAACCTTATGCTAATGCCATTCCTCATATACGGATAGCAGATCACTGTGATCCAAGAAGTTTTCTCACTCCAGGAAAAACTCCAGAGTTCGAGCCACTTCTATACTGTGGATTTTGTAACCAATATGTTCTCTATCATGAGCATGAATGTAATGATGATCCTCCATGGGAACTTTACGATGACTACCCATCAGATGCTACTTCCACTGATTAATGAGTTTATTCCTAAGGTCACTACTGTTACAAGACTGATACTGCTTTATTTGTTTGGCTTGCACAAAAGCCAAAATATTTCATTGTTCATGACGGATATGAAAATCTGGAACTGTTCCAAGATACTCCGGATTTTGCGGAAGATTTTGATTCCTATATTTGTCTGGCCTGCACAATGGCCAATATTTACTACTGTTGGAAGCCTGTTTCCCACCAATATGATGCTTTCAAAGATTCCAAAGAATGATGTTCATGTGAAGACAACAAAATGCATGCCTATTAGTTCCTTTTGTTGGCTTCTTTCTTATTGGCTTCTTTTGTCTCTAAAGGACACCAATAATGAGGCCTTGTTCCTACACTTATAGGGCACTACGGAGGATTCCCAAAATCCTACAAGTTTCCTTAGAAGATTGGGTCAAAAAAGAGGAGAGATTCCAATTTTTACTATTCAATCACTATTCACCTGTCACTATTCACTGATACTGTTCATCCGTTACTATTCATGACACTGTTCACTCCGAATTTTGCCTATTTAAGGGGGGTTGTCCCTTATGTTTGGGGGCTTCTCAAGCAAAGTTAGAAGCTAAGTTTTAGTTCTGATTTCTCTTCCCTTAGAACTAGCCTTCTTAGAGAGAGAACCCATTTGCTTCCATTACTACTATTGTTCTACTACTACCTTGTTCATTCTTGTTCACTACAAGCCTTGTAATCCTACAAACCTTGTAACTAGGACTAGTTCAAGCTTTGTAACTGTTGAAATCTTGTATTCACTACTACTACTGTAAGTGTTTATCCTACTTTCAATAAGAAGTATTTTCAGTTCTATGTTCATTACTTTACTTGTTGCTACCACCACCTTGGACGGATTACCGCCATACCGGATGGTTTTAAATTGCTTTCATTTATTTTGAACTATTGTTCTTATTCACTTTGAATTATTTTGATATATACTGCTTGGCTGGTTCTACCGCCTTATTATTGTTCTTACATTCAAGTTATTTATTTTCAAGCTATTTACTTTCAAGTTCTTTACATTATTTCCATTTACAATATTACTGTGCTTCCGTCTCCTTCTCTTCAGCAGCGTGTCCCCTTCCCCCTTTATGGTATCAGAGCCACTCTTTTCTGGCCGGTGGTAGTGTGGTTGTGTTCTTTGTCTTCTTGTCCGTGTCTACCCGAACGCTTGATATTCCGTTGTTGTGTTCCCTTCTTACCGTCGTTGGCGCCACCCTAGTCGTAAAGTGAATTCCTAGGACCTAGCTGTAAGGCCCGTTTGAGCTAAGAGAGGGCGTGTAGGGCATGAGAGGTATGAGGTTGGTTAGGGTATGTGTTACGAAATGCAACGGTTGTGAGAAAAACATGATAACTGAGTGTTGAACCTAGGATAGTATGGATAAGTTGTGGAGATCCAACTCCTCTATCAGCTCCAGGACTAGTTGTCCTCCTGATATTGTAAATGAAGAAGATCACACTATTGATGATAATAAGGTGATCCCTGATTTTCGTAAATGGACTATTCCTAAAGTTGATACTAAAACCATTTATAAAACTAGTTTTGTTGAAAGTACTTTTCATTCTGCTTACAAAGCTAGAACTGTTGAACAAATTTTCTCTATTTCGAGAATTCATGAAAAATGCTGTTTGTTTACTAAAAAGAATATTAATGACTTCCTTGCTGCTAAAAAATTCAGTTATTTGCATATTGGTATGGTTCAAGTTGCTATTAAACCACTTACCCGAAAGGGTATTAATGCTTCTGTTCTCATGTGTTTAAGAGATGCTAGATTTAAGATTTTTAAAGATAGCATTCTTGGAATGATCACTGCTTCTTTGTATGATGGTCCTGTTTATTTTAACTGTTATCCTGATCTTACTCTTGCTTTGGATGATCCTAATATTGTTAAAGCTTTGACTTTGAATATTGCTTCATCTGGATATCACATGGAAGAGGGTAGTAAGCCTTTTGCTTTGATTTATCGCATTTATTACAAACTAATGGGTACTCAAATGAATCCTTATGCTATAATGCCTAGAGAACCTTCAGGTAAAACCATGTTAATTAAATGTTCAACTCCTGATGCTAAAATCCAAGTTCCAAAAATGATTCAATGGCAAGATGTTAAACTTCCTAAGGATTGGTTGTTAGAACAAGATACCCCTCTTGCTAAACCTATTTTTGATGAGCTTGATCTCACCCATATTCAACAATATCTTGATGGTACTGTTAAAATAAGTTTTCAAAACAATCCACCTTTGAGGATCAACGAAGGAAGACATTCCTTTGCTGGATCTGAAAGTATTTCAAAAAGAGACCACGAGATCAATGAATTTTTGAAAAAGAATTTGGAAACATCCTCTGATTTAAAGCTAAAAGGTATTTCAAGTGATAAATCCCAATTTAGCTCTGTTTACTATTCAACTAAACCTGAAACTTCCACTCCATTTAGTAAAACTGCTAATGAAGATGAGGAAGATACTGTTTCTGTTACTCCATCTGATCTTGATTCTCCTATTGAAACTCCTCCTGTTTACCAAAATCAATTAAGAGTTTTGACTGTTTTAAATGATGATTTTGAAATTGATTGGGATTCTTTGTACAATGAGTTTATGCTTGCTTCAAACAAAACCAAGAGAAAATATTTCCAAGATAATTTTGCTCAGTCTGATAAAGACCGTGTTAAAAGAAAATGGTTGGAAATGATGAATCAATTGAAAAAACATATTTTGTTTTTTGATTTTCTTGAAAACCATTATGTTCCAAATAATGAGGTTTCAAAACAACATTTGAATGTGATAAAGAAATCAAATTTTGTTAAGATTGATAAAACCATTGTTAGGTCTAGTGATCCTCCTCTTGATTCAATTTTGATAACTACTAAGAAAGATGAAGTGACAAAAGAGGAAGTGAAGGCCTCTCCTTTCAAAATTGCTGATGATCAAACTCCCATTGTTAGCCTTATTGAACAAAACAATTTTACTAATCAATCTTTGCATATTATTGGTCAACAGCTTGACCGTATTGAAAAAAAATTTGTTGAAAAATCTGTTTCTGTTTCTGAAAAACCTGTTCCTGTTAAAACTGAGAAACCTTTGATTGATTTACCTAGTCAAAGAGAAAAAGTTATGTTTAAAACTTCTCAGTCCAAGACTCTTGAAATTGTTGACAAAATGCTTTCTAATCTAAAGATTAAATCTGAAGGCACTAGTACTTCTACAAGAACTCCAACTGCTCTCACTATTTCCAAAAAAGAAATTATTTCTAACGAAAACACAGATTCTGATACTGTTTCTTCTGTTTCTTCTGTTCCTGCAAAAAGAATCTTTGATAATGATTTCCCAGAAATTAAAAGATTTGTTGGGAACTCCAAACCCATGTCTTTTACAAAAAATTGGTATCCAAAACCTACTCCTCCTGATATGCAGTTTGAAGAGAGATCTTTTCAAACACAGTTTTCTGTCTCTGCTGATAAGCTCTATGAATGGAATATTGATGGTTTGTCTGAACAGGAAATCATTAATAAAATGAGCCACATGTCTATGGTCGGTATTGCTTATCAAAACAACCATGATCTTGATCAACCTGAAATTGTTAATTTGCTTCTTACTGGTTTTTCTGGTACTCTTTGTGGATGGTGGGATTCATACATCACTGAAGAATCCAAAGAGTCTATTAAACATGCTGTTAAAAAGAATGAAGAAGGTCTGCCTATTTTTGATGAAAGTATTGGTCGTGGTATTCCTGATGGTGTTAATACCTTGATCTATACCATTCTCAAACATTTTGTTGGTACTCCATCCAATATTTCATCCCGTGTTTCTGATTATCTAAATAATTTGAGTTGTCCAACTATGTCTGATTACAAATGGTATCAAGATGTTTTTACTTCCAGGGTGATGCTCCGGAAAGATTTCCATAAGCCTTATTGGAAAGAAAAGTTTATTGACGGTCTGCCTCCTATCTTTGCTCATAAGGTAAAACAAGAATTAATGGGTAAAAATGATTCTATTGATTATGATAATTTAACTTATGGTGATATGTTCAGCACTATTAAAAAACTTGGTATTAATATGTGCAATGATGAAAAATTGTTAAAACACCAATTAAAGAATAAAAGAAAAGCTAAATATGAAATGGGAAATTTCTGTGAACAATATGGTCTGCCTCCTATTGCTCCTTCTAGGCAGAAAAGTAAAAAACATGATAAAAGCCATAAAAAATACAGAAATAACTTTATTAAACCTAATGATTTCTATGCTAAGAAGAAAAATGTTTCTAAAAAACATGTTAAACAAAAACCAAGTAAAGGTAAATGCTTTAACTGTGGTAAACCTGGACACTTTAGTAAAGATTGTAAAGAAAATCCTGGTAAGTTAAAAAACAAGTTTAACATGTTAAACATTGATGATAATGTGCAAGAAGAATTATTTAGAATCCTTGAATCAAACACTCCGTCTGATTCTTTGGAAGATGATTTTTCTTCTTCATCTGATTCTTGCTATCAATCTGCTGATGATTCTTCTGATTCTCCTAATATTAAAATTGGTTGTAGAGATTCCTGTTGCAATGTTATTAATGCTCTCACCAAGAGTGAAGAAGATGAAAAACTGATAATTCAGCTAATAAATCAAATTCAAAACCCTGAACTCCAGAAAGATTATTTGGATAGGTTTAAGAAAAACTTGATAAGAGATGAAATTGGTAAAAAACCAAAATCAACCATAAGTTTTGAAGAAACTTTGGAAAGATTTAATAAAAAGAAATCTAAAGATTTAACTGTTAATGATCTCCAAAATGAAATTCATATTGTTAAACAAGAGATAAATGAATTAAAACATGAATTTAAAAGCATGAAAAGTGATAACCATAATCTTAAACAAGAATTGACAATGCTAAAACTTGATAAAGATCTTAATAAATCTAGTAACGAACAAAATGAGCACAGTGATGGAAATGATTCCAGTCAACAGGCTCTTCTTTCTGATAAAGGTACTCCTGATACTTTCACTAATCCCCAGCTTGCTTTTGTTAATAAATTATTTCCTCCAAAATGGTTTACAAAAGTTAAAATTGTTGTTTCTCCTGATTATCATTTCACTGTTATTGCTATGATTGATTCTGGTGCAGATATGAACTGTATTCAAGAAGGATTAATTCCCTCAAAATATTTTGAAAAATCTACTGAAAGATTGGTTTCTGCTAATGGTTCTCAAATGAAAATTAAGTATGAATTGACTAATGCTCAGGTGTGCCATGATAATGTTTGTTTCAAGATTCCTTCTGTTCTTGTCAAAAATATGACTGATAAAGTGATTCTTGGTCTGCCATTTATTAACGCTTTGTATCCCTTTCTTGTTGAACATGATGGAATTACTACTGATCCATTTGGACAGAAAGTAAAATTCAAATTTGCTTCAAAGTTTGAAATTGATATTGATAATCTGTCTTATAAGAAAGACTCTCCCATGAATGAACTTGTTCAAGAACTAATAATGAATTCTGATGATTTTAAAGGTAATTTTCATAACACCAAAATGTTAAAAACTATCCATTATCCTAACAATATTAATGATTCTTTGCAGGAATCGGATAATGATGCGTGGATAAATACCATTAATAAGTGGGACAATAATAATATTCATATTTATACCACTAGTAAGTGGATTATTATGGAAAGGAAAAACAAGGGAAAAGCTCCTGCACAGGACTATTCTCACAACAAAAGGTTCCCAACGGGACGACCTTTCAAAATGCATGAAGGCACATCTTCTGGTGTAAAACCCAGTGGATCAACATCCCTTCAAGGAGATGTCCCGGCAGAGGTGACATACTCTAATGGTGATATATTAATTGCTTTATAGGAAGTTTTGTCAAAAAATCTACAATTCCACAATGGAACCTATTCAGAATTACCAGATTCTATTAAATTCATTCTTGATAACCTTCAGTTTGCTTTTACCAAAAACCACAGTAATGTTTTCCACAAAACCCTTAGAGCCCTTGAAATCCACCTTGTTAACCTTACTGCTCAAAACGAGATTTATATGAGCCATTATGGTAACCTTATTCTAGAAAATGACCTTGCTTCAAATATTGACGTTGTTCCAGAAAATAACCTTGTTTCAAAAAATGAGGCTCTTGTGAGCCGTCTTAAAGCCTACATTAGTCAACTCTTTGGCAAAGAGGAAATCCATTCGATGGATAAAAAGACTATAATGGGCACTGATTATGCTAGATTGAGTCTTAAGACCCAATCCATGTTAAGAAGTGCTGTTGCCAACTTGCCTTCAGATTTACAATCTCGTATTCTGGATAGCAAGGCTATGTCTAGGTCTTTTGACCTATAGTCCAAGTATTTCCGAAAACTTGTTACTGCTACTATTCCTCACCCTGATGAAATAGACGAAGGTGATAATGTCTTTATTCAGCTTGAATGGGAAGATCACTTTGGGAGCAGTCTCAGAGTATATGAAAAGAAACACCCATTTCCTGGTCTCCTTATTAATTTTGATGATGGTTCGTATTTCACTGATGAAGATTCAGATGATGATGATGATGATCCTAATTCTAGCTGGCTTTCCCAAATGTTTGAATATGGCTTTGTTCGGTTTGTAAAGCTGACAAGTCATAAACAGGCCAGCCAACTTCCACAGATCATTCAGAATGCTATTAAAGGGTTTGAAAACTCTTCCACTAGACCTTTTGTTACTATTAGATGCTGGAGCACTCTACCAAAATGGGAGAAAAATAACTGGATGAATGTTAACCCCTCAAATCATCTCATTCTCATTAATGGTTATACTCACCAAGGGCCATGGTTCAAGGGAAATTCTCAATTGTCCTTTAAAGATCCTTTTGGTCTTGCAAAATGCTGGAGAAATTATTTTAATAATCAAATTCGTGAAGTTGCTCATGATCTATGGAAAAATAATCATTTCATAGGAAGCACAGGTAGAATTGCTGTTTTTGGCCCCAAACCCTATGCTGATGCCTTTGTTCACCTACAAACAAAAGATCATCCTAATCTAAACACTCTTCTTATCCCAGGAAAAACTCCAAAGTTTGAGCCAATTTTATATTGCGGATTCTGTAATAAGTATGCTATTTACCATGAGCATGTTTGTGATTCTCCACAAGGTCCTTTTGATCCTTTTGATGGTTATCCCTCCGATGCTCCCTCTACTGATTGATGAGGTCACTACTATTTTGAGACTGGTGTTACTTTATCTGGCTTACACAACAGCCAAGATAAAATATTGTCCTTCACAAATATGTTGCGGAAAATCCGGTACTGGTTCATAATACTCCGGATTTTGCAGAAGATTTTGATTCTCTTATTTGTCTAGCCTGCACAATGGCCAATGCTCCAATGTTTACTACTGTTAGAAGCTGGTTTTCCACAATGTTCACGTGAAGACAACAAAATGCATGCCTATTAGTTCATTTTGTTGGCTTCTTTCTTATTGGCTTCTTTTGTCTTTAAAGGACACCAATAAGGAGGCCTTGTTCCTACACTTATAGGACACTACGGAGGATTCCCATAATCCTACAAGATTCCTCACAAGATTGGGTCAAAAAAGAGGAGAAATTCCAATTTTTACTATTCAGTCACTATTCACCTGTCACTATTCATCTGTCACTATTCACTGTTACTGTTCATCCGTTACTGTTCATGACACTGTTCACTCCGAATTTTTCCTATTTAAGGGGGGTTGTCCTTTATGTTTGGGGGTTTTTTCTCAAGCAAAGGTAGAAGCTAAGTTTTAGTTCTGATTTCTCTTCCCTTAGAACTAGCCTTCTTAGAGAGAGAACCCATTTGCTTCCACTACTACTACTATTGTTCTACTACTACCTTGTTCATCCTTGTTCACTACAAGCCTTGTAATCCTACAAAACTTGTAACTAGGACTAGTTCAAGCTTTGTAACTGTTGAAATCTTGTATTCACTACTACTACTGTAAGTGTTTATCCTACTTTCAATAAGAAGTATTTTCAGTTCTATGTTCATTACTTTATTTGTTGCTACCACCACCTTGGACGGATTACCGCCATACCGGATGGTTTTAAATTGCTTTCATTTATTTTGAACTATTGTTCTTATTTACTTTGAATTATTTTGATATATACTGCTTGGCTGGTTCTACCGCCTTATTATTGTTCTTACATTCAAGTTATTTATTTTCAAGCTATTTACTTTCAAGTTCTTGACATTATTTCCATTTACAATATTACTGTGCTTCCGTCTCCTTCTCTTCAGCAGTGTGTCCCCTTCCCCCTTTATGGTATCAACTTTAGGAATAGTCCATTTACGAAAATCAGGAGGACAACTAGTCCTGGAGCTGATAGAGGAGTTGGATCTCCACAACTTATCCATACTATCCTAGGTTCAACACTCAGTTATCATGTTTTTCTCACAACCGTTGCATTTCGTAACACATACCCTAACCAACCTCATACCTCTCATGCCCTACACGCCCTCTCTTGGCTCAAACGGGCCTTACAGCTAGGTCCTAGGGATTCACTTTACGACTAGGGTGGCGCCAACGACGGTAAGAAGGGAACACAACAACGGAATATCAAGCGTTCGGGTAGACACGGACAAGGTTAAAAATATCATTCATGAAATGACTGAAACAGTAATATAAATATATATATATATATATATATATATATATATATATAAGAAAAAAAGAACAACAATTGACAAACACCGTTAGAAAGCAATCACAATGACACGTCAGTAGCAACTAAATGAGCAAAAGCCATGTCTGTTTCTCTCCCTCGGTCTTTCACTCACTCCCACATCCTCTTCTTCTTCTTCTTCCTCTATCCTCACTTCTCTCTCTCTCTGACATTCTAATGGACTTGACTCTCTCTTCGAATCCCCAAACCCTAACCCTAATCTCAATTACTCCTTTCTCCTCTTCCTTTTCCTCCAAGCTCCGTTCGATCCGCAGAGAATTCCTCGGTTCCACACAAACTCTCAGGCCACTTCGCTCCCGAACTAACCACCGAAGAAGAAAGCTAGGCCTTCTTCAATTCCAGTCCCCGAAATTTCTCGTATGAGCTTCTCTCGATTCTCGCTCTGTCCTCGTCGTGGTTGCCGTAGTCACTTTCTCCGTCGTCTCCGTCTTCTTCCTCAATCGCTATAGAAGAAAGAACAACGATAGCGAGGTCCGTCAACTATGAATTATATATAGCTTTGAATACTTTGTCTTAAATAATTTATCATATACTACAAAAAATTGATATATGTAATTATTGAAGAAGCTCCCAAATGTTTGTGTTTGCAACACTTTTATTGAAGGAGCTGGAACTTTGGATACTGAAGATGTAAATCAGTGATTGTTAAAAGTAAAAAAGATAGAATATTTAACAAAAAATTACCTTAGTTGCGTTTTTTCTATTAACAGTATTATGTGACAAAACTGATTAAGTTACCACCTATATGACAAAGCTGGTGCAATTAAGAAATAGTGAATTTTCTTATAAAAAAAAAAGTGAAATTTCCATTTAGAAAAAATAAAGAAATAGTGAATTTAGAGTGTTTGTTAGCTCAATTATAGTGAAGATTTTTTTTTTTAAAGAAAAAAAAAACTTGTAAAGTTTCTTCTTATTAAATAAGGAACATTGATTCAAATCTCATCTACAATTAAAAAATTAAAAGTGGCTCAATTATAGCTATTTTTTCATTAGGTTCCTTTATCCAAAAGTGGCCTTCCTTTAGTTGATTGAGCATTGAAATATAATTGGGATTTCTATATATGGGTGTCTTCTGTGCTTGCTGTGGTTGCTTTATGCAATAACCATCCTTCTTTTCTATGTTGATTATTGGTGCTAGAGTCTCTAAATTTAGTGTTATCTGAATTAGCTCAGTGGCTTTTTTTGAACACTTGTAGTTTTAAAAAATAAAAAAAATTGGCTACCTTTTCAGTAGTCTCTTTTACACAACGGTGATTTAATTTGGGTTTAGAGTCATATTTTGTGTATCACAATTCTAACTAATATGGAGATAAAATAATGATTCATATGAAAATGATTGTTCACCACTCACGATCAATCACTATAACAAATTGTGGTTGTAAAAAAAAAAAAAAAAAATAGGATTTTATCCTCGTAAAATAAAAAGTTGATGTACTAACATGAGCTCACTTTTTGTTGTTTATAGGGGTCAGGACATCCAAATTTTGTGTCATCCGAACTAGGACAAGATGTTATGAATTGGATCTTTGAAGGTCAGATTGTAGGCTTAATTTGGAGAGCTACATGAGAGAACTGCCATGCTTTTTGAGGATGAAGAGGCCCACGAGTTGATTTTCCAAACCACTACTTTGATTCATAAAGAGGCTCTTGTCACTAAAACAATATTACAGCAAACCTGTTTCTGATTTTCTCACATCTAGTGCTAAAATTTCTTTGCATCGAGATGAACATGAAGTTAGAGGTTGTTCAGGGTTTTTTCTTTTCATACGTCACACAACGTGGTCTCATTACGCAAATTATGCCACGTCAACAAAAGGCTTGAACCAACGGAAAATAAAAAATGTCCCAGTTCATTCATAGCTAAAGGAAAAGCCCAATAAAAAAAAAGGTTTTTTTTTTTTTTTTGCCCAATAATCTTCACATTCCAAAAGAATTGGGACTAAACATATTTTTAATCGGAATGGGCTTGAGGGCCCATTATTTCTTGCTTCACAAGTTAGGCTTAAATGCCCAAACTTCCTCACCAGACGAACTGCCCTTGAGGCTTTTGAGCAATATTTTTGCAATGCATATATTACTCGAAATGCGGTTACAAGCCCATATTCTCTAGCCTCATTAATTGGGTTCAAAAGCACAAATGAAGTTTGGAAGTTCATGGCTTCACTCTATTAAAGCCCCAGCTCCTTCAGCTACATGAAATGGGCTACAAGAAGTAAAAGCTTAGCTCAAGAAAGCCTTTTGGGCTATTAGTTGTTCAAGCCCATGTTCTAGAACCAGCCCAGTAAAAGCTCATATTTCCTAAACAGACAAAGTGGATCGGATTCGTGGCTGGTCAGCTGGAGGAACCAACCAACAGTTGGACCAGTTACACTAGAAAAACAAAAATGGAGGAGTTGATGTCATAGGTGTAGCCGTGTAGGACACATGTCCAAAGGAGAAAGACACCTTTTCTTTTCTTTCCTCTCACTTGACAAAACCTTGGCAAGGCTGAAAGAGAAATTTTCGTTCTTGAAGTTTTAGAAAAGTTTGGGAAGCCATGGCTAAAATTAAGTACACATTTGGTAACTAATTTAAGGAAGACTTAAAAAAAAAAAAAAAAAAAAAAAAAAAAAAAAAAAAAAAGGAAGAAGAAGAAGAAGAAGGTACCACTCTTAGCAAATAACTAGAAAGAACGGTCAAAAACCTACACTCAATACCTCTCATGACTGCATTGCAAGTGAGAGGATATATATTAGAAATGAAAAGTCATTTCTTTGAATACTTTGTTATATTTTACTGCAAGAAAAGGATAGAACATTTACTATATTGTGTTTATCTATTACTAGTTTTTTCACATGAATATATAATTTTTTTTAATATTGAAATTATGCTTACAAAATGAATTTTTTAGTAGTCACATAAATACCAACTACACTTTTTGTAAATTTATATTGTTTTATGTAAATTAAAGATCATATAATTGTTCTTCTTAAAAAAAAAAAAATCATTTAATTGTCATATGTATAACCTGTTTGAATCCAACACATTTCTAACTTGCGCCTAGTTTGATCCATACATAAGTGGATCGAACTAACACTTATGCCACTTAATTTATTTAGCTTGTGTCTAATGTTTAGGTATCAAGCACTTACTTCTCCCAAAAAAAAAAAAAAAGAGTATCAAGCACTGCACAAATATGGCACTAATTCCAAGGTACATAGGCATATGAGGTAATTATTTTATTAGGTGCATTTTTTAGCAACAAATAAAAATTTTAAATATTATTTTAATGCCCAAATTAGCTTTATGCCCATTAGCAATTCATCTCGTGTATCACATAAGCAATTTATGTTAGTAAGATGATGGTAAAACCTAAATTGGGAATGATTTTTCAGTTATGGGAACTAAGATAGAAAAAGAAAAAAAAAAGTAGGGATTAAATTAAAAATCAGCCAAAAATGCATGGACCAAAAAGGTTTTTTTTTTTTTCCTTTTTTTTTTAAAGGTAAAATCACCCATGGTGCAAAGGCTTTTCTACTCTTGGACTCATAGAACACTACCAAAATATTTTCGTTGGTCTGCGTCTCCTCCAAAGTTGCGTCAATTTTTAAAGGGTAAATTTCCATTGCACAAACTCATCCAACATATCTGGCAGGTTAGGAATAAAGTGATTTTTGAAGGAGTAGAACCTGACCTTGAATCCCTTAAAATAGTGTTGGCAAGAATAGTAGCTGAGCACTTGTCCTTAGCTATTCCTCCAAATTTCCTCTTACCATTCTAGAAGGCATGTTTCTTGGTCTCTGCCAGCACCAGTTACAATTCAAATTAATGTAAATGCTGCGGTAGGAACAGTTAACTCTGTGGTTGCATAGGTATTTGCCTTGTTCTAAAAGGGTAAACACCAGTTTTCCTCTCCCTGCTGAAGCTAGCTTAAGCTTTGAAATGGGCAGTGTCGCTAGCTCCATCACTCCCTTGTGAATAAGGCATAATAGAACGGAACCCACAAGGATGCATCCAAGCAATTCAAAATAACTTTCACTGGAAAGTTAAAAATATATTAGCAAAAATTGTTGTTTTGGCTAGAGCAACTCCTAGTTTCTCTTTTAAGTGGGTTCCAAGAGAGGCCAATAGAGCAGCCTATGTCTTAGTAAAATGCAGGGTCCTTTAAGACCAAGTTTGTTGGCTCTTTTGATTTTTGTAATTGCCCTCCCTGTTTGTCTGATATTTTACAGGGAGGAAGCGTTTTCTTTTGCTGCTGTGCAGCTTCCTGATTGTCGGTTGGAATAATATTTTCAACTTATCCAGCATATACTCCAAATTCCAATAGTCCAATTTTTATGCGTAGTGGTATTGTTCGGTTGGTCACGGACTCACGGTACCTTAAATTGTACCGTTTTGGTAGTTTGTTTATCACAAAGTGAATTTACTAGAACATTCAGGTTGCATTTGTAAAAATATTTTTTTTTGGTCTATTTTAGTATAAAATTTTTTTTATACTTAATTTTCAAAAATCTCATATTAAATTATATATTTTACACTATATTTTATTAAAATATTAAATTTTTTTAAAATTATTTTTCTTTCTTTACACACAACAACCCTCATCTATTATCTTTTTTTATTATTAAAATACATAAAAATAAATAAAAAACTAAATGAAAAATAAATAATATAAGTGTAAATTTGCACGTTTTCTTTATGGGTCATCCTTCTGTACCCCCTCTTTTTTTTTAGGGGTACGGTACCCACCTAATTTTTAGCCATTTGATTTACTTGTTTTAATCTTAGCCGTTTTTATGATTTTAATAGGATATCAGTTACCGGTCAGTCAGGTTAACATATAAAACCCAAAAAAAAAAAAAAAACAACATATGGTTCTTCTTCTTCTCTCGCATCTGATTTGATCTGATCTGAAGCGAGTTCCTGTGGGTTCTTCTCTTTCGTCGTCTCTTCTCTCCAACCTTCATTGTTGATGTTCTTAGGTAAATCACTGAACCTATTTTTTGGCATCTGTGTCTTTACAATCTAGAGTCTCTAAATTTCTTATAGCATTCATTTAGGGATTTTGATTCTTAACCCTTTTCCTCTATATTTGTTGAAGTTAGGGAAAAACCCTAGTGGTCTGTGTGCATGCCATGGATTCTGTCTCTTCCATCAATTGTAAATTTGAATCACAAAATATTGATAGGATTGTCTAGGTTTATTTGTGCCTCTGTGGGTTTTGTTTGATTTTTTTATGGCCAGTAGATTTTGGGAATCATCGCTCGGGACAGAGGAAATAGAGGAACAGAGCAAGAAAACAACAGAGAGGAGGAACATGCGGAGAATACAGCGAAACCCACATCGGAAAGCGAGTCAATTTCAGATCAAGAATCGAGGATAGCTCCCGAAACCGAGAAAAAGTTGGAGTTTTTGAAAGAATTCGAAGGTTCAATTAAAGAAAGATTCCTCAGCTCCTCAAACATTGAAGAATTGAAAGCTGTAGATGTCTCTGTAGGGCCTCTCATACTCACAAGGTGTAAATCAGAACCAGCAAGAACCGGAGAGAAGCTTGATCCAGACTCTAATTTCTGGAAAAGAAGAAGGTTGGGTCTCATTGGTTCACACTCACAACCTGTTTTGTGATTAAATCCATTATTATAATTTCTATCTCTTTTATTTTATTTTATTTTATTTTTTTACTGAATTGAAAATATTTTTGGGCAGCTGAATTTGGAATTGGTTTTTTTTTTTTTTGTTTAATATTGAAAAAAAAAATACATGTGGAGCTATATATATAGGAGAGAATCTCTATGGCTCTATGGTAATATAAAAAGGTAAGTTTGGTTGTACACCAAAAGCTGAAAGAAATGAAATAGGTGTGTTCATCTATATCTATCTATGTGCTTTGCTTTGCTCTGCCACTCCTCATGGGCAGCTGTCTGTATTTACTACTTTTTATTTGTTTGTGTCATTTAAATCAATTTGTGTTTTTCAACGAATTTCATGGAACTGGAAGTTTGGGACTGTTCTCAGTGTTTTCTACTTTTGCTTTATGGACTGGTTTGGGGTAATGGGATTTTGATTAATATAATAAGCATCTTTGGATACTCTGACCAACTTAAATATTTGTTGAAAGCCTATGTGTATAATAGCTTTATGAGGTGACCCCCACATCCCACATCTTATTGTAATACATGTTCATATCTCTGACTGTTTGATATTTAGGGGTTTATCTATAGTATAAAGAATAATAAATATGAAACATGATTCTAATTTTTTTAATGGGGGCTAGTTTGCCACTTTGCCTCTTTTTTTTTCTTGTTTTCAGAGAATTGCAATTAAGATTTTTGACCTCTTGTTTACTTTCAACTTTTAAAGATTTGTTGATCAAAAAGTATGGTCTAAAGGTTCTATGATTAATGTCTAAAATGTGAAAGGTACGTGATCAGGTCTGTAAGGTTGAATTTATTCAACCATCTAATTGGCTTTATTCCGTGCCAAATTTGCTTGTAATTCAGCATTTAGTAACCCTGTATTTAGGTGAGATTGTTGTAAGGGTAGTGAGTGAGATAGAGTGAAGATTGCTCAAGAGTGTGCAAGAAAACAGAGTGTCGCGGCTGGGACTCGCGGCTGGACTCGCGGCTTCAACCCGCCAGAAGCTGCACACGTGCCAAGCATGCTGGAAGATGAACAGTCATGCTAGCTGGAGCACTACAGGACAAAACAGGACAACTGGCCATACGGTTATCTCGCGACTGGAACTCGCGACTTAGTCAAGCCGCGAGGTCAAGCCGCGAGCCACCCCTGTTTTGGAAAAACCTGACGTTTCACATTCCTCTTCACTCCAGTATAAATACCCTTTTAACCCACGATTGAGAGAGAGCTTCCAGAGAGATTTTTGAGAGAGAAACCCTAAAGAAAAACCAGATTGTTTCACCCACAATCTCTACCTTAGAGTCTCATCAAATTCCCTCACTCTCTTCCTCTCCATTGTCAAATCCTTGAGAGGCTTTATACCAAACCTGGTTCTCACCATTATCATCTCTGTGAGACAGTCGTTTGGAGTTCTGGGAAGCAGTTAGGAAGGAGCCAATCTTCATTGGTTGATGCTACGGTGTAGTAGCGGAATCCGGTAAGCTAGAGAAGAAAAAGGTTCGGCGCAACCTCGTTGGAGCAAGAAGCTTGGAGGGCTTAGGTGCATTGGGTAGATTAGGCTTGGAGGGTCTATTGCTGTCCTTGTATCCCAACTGTATTTTCTAGTGGATTGATTACCGCTTGGAGGGCGGCGGAGAGGTTTTTCGCCGAGGTCTTCGGTTTCCTCTTCGATAACATATCTGGTGTTATCCCTGTGTTTGCATCTTCCTTTCTCTCTATCTCTGCCTTTACATTATCTGCTGTGGTTTATTTTGTTATGGCTTAGATAGTTGTTTAACCAATTCCAGATTATAGCATATGTTAAGTTTCCGCACACTAGTTGTTTGACATATTGCTTGTGTTGGTTAAGTTGGTTTTTGGGGGTCTAAACGTTCAAAAGTGTTTTTGTACACGTTTTTGAACTTTCAATTGGTATCAGAGCGGGTACACAGCTGTTTGGTTTCATTACCATTGTGTGATCCTTGACTCCCTTTTTGAGATGGATAGGTCTCAATCCCTTAATGCACCTCCATATTTTGATGGAAGTAATTATGCGTTTTGGAAGGTTCGTATGAGAGCTTTTCTATGCTCTATTGATGAATCCGTGTGGGATGCTGTTGAGATTGGTTGGACCAAACCTGAGGCAGCCAAATCCACATGGGATAAGGCAGCACTTGCTGCATCTAATGCTAACAGTAAAGCACTAAATGCTATTTTCTGTGGTGTGTCTCCAGATGAATTTCACAGGATTTCTCACATTACCATTGCCAAAGAAGCATGGGAGATTCTGGAAACCACTTATGAAGGCACGAAGAAAGTGAAGGATACCAAGTTACAAATGCTGACCACTCGGTTTGAGGAGCTCAAGATGAGTGAGGATGAGTCTTTCGACTCCTTCTATGGGAAGCTAAATGAGGTGGTTGTCAGTAAGTTTAACTTGGGGGAGAAAATGGAGGACTCAAAGATTGTGAGGAAGATCCTTCGATCATTGCCGGAAAGTTTTCGTGCAAAGGTGACAGCCATTGAAGAGAGCAAGGACCTTGATGACATCAAGGTGCAGGAGCTGGTTGGTTCTCTGCAGACGTATGAGATGTCACTGCCTAATCAACGGAAGAGTAAATCTCTTGCTCTAAAGACCATTAATGAGAAGGTGGAAGATCAAGACTCATCGGGAGAAGATGGGGTTGACAAAGATGTAGCCTATCTTGTTAAAAATTTCAGAAAGTTTTTGAAATTCAAAAACAATGGAAAATTTGATGATAAGAGAAAATTTCAAAATTCTGAAAGGGAGAAGAGGGATTTCAAAAGGAAAGATGGAAAAGAATCCCAATCCACACAAGGTGTCACTTGTTTTGAATGCAACGGGCATGGACATTTTAAGAAGGAATGTCCGAGTTTTTTGAAATCAAAAGGCAAGGTGTATGCCACGACCTTGAGTGACTCAGACTCGTCTGACTCAGAATCTGATGAAAGCTGTGATGGAGAGGGGAACTATTCAGCTTTCATGACTATTGCACATGTTGAGTCTTCGGATGAGTTAAATCTGCTTGTACAAGACCTTGGAGAACATAGTGATGATGAATCACTAGGAATTGTTGAAGAATCAGATGCTGAAGAAATTGAAAGCACAGCAAATCTTCAAGAAAACTATAACTCACTCTTGGAGAAGTCGGGTGAGTACACAAGGGTTGCCAAGGCTGCTGTGAGAAAGATGAAGAAGGCTGAGGAGGACTACAAAAGTCTCCTAATCCGATATAGGGAGGCCAAATGTGAGATTGAAACTCTGAATAGTGAATTGTCCGAAGCTTACACAAAAGTGAGATTTCTTGAGAATGAAGTTGTGCAAGCAAATGCTAAGATAGAGAGGGTCACCACCAAGAAGCTAGATGATGTTATATCTTCTCAAAAGAGCTTCTCAGACAAATCCGGATTGGGGCATACCGGAGGAAGCAGTTCATCTGTAAATATCACTAAAGAAGTGAAGTTTGTGAAGGCAAAAGATCTAGTTATAGATGAACACACTGGTGAGAAGCTAGAGGTGGATGAGAAGAAGAATGTGGTGGACCAACGGATGCTGAATTCCCGTAATCAGTCTGTGGGCAGGTCTGAATCTCGTGCCAAGTCACGTCCACGACCACAAAGAGGTCCTAGAGGAACATATGTGTGCCATTATTGCGGACTTCAAGGGCACACTCGACCAAATTGCCAAAAGCTGAGAGCAAAGAACAGTGCAACTCCTCAAAGGTCAGGAGGACCAAGAGCTGATAGGAGAACTTGGGCAGGTGATCAATCTAGAGAACAACATGGAGATCCCGGAATGATGAACGTGATGAAGATGATTGGTGCATTCACCAACTGCTTGGAAAGCTTCTCACGAAGGTTTGAAAGCCCTAACTCCCGTACCCAATCCGCTAAGGAAATCACCCCAAACGCAAGTGTCGTGTGGGTGAAAAGGGGTACTCATGTATAAGCATTACAACATGTCCATGCATTAATACTTCCTATGCTTTGTGACTATGTGTGTTTGGTATGCTTGTTGTTTTTGATTTTGGTTGTTTGTTTGTCTTCTTGTGAGTATTTCTTTGTTTTGTTTGCTTTATCAATCTTTTTGTTTCATGAGTCAAAAATCCAAAAATTGCATAAAAATTTGAAAATCAAAAGGCTTGATTGACTTTATTGAGTTTTGTCTTAAAACTCGTTTTGCCTCGTACCTTTGTGCTAATGGCTTTGTGCATTTTCGAGCATTGCTTGTTTTCATGCACTCATATCACTATGGGAAAAATCTTGAAATCTATGTGATTGTTGTAAATAGATCTTCAAACTTGTCATGAATGATTGGTGAATGGTTGTGTTGATCTTGAGACATGCATAGACTTGTGTCTATATCTCTTCCCACTCTTTATTTTATGTTTTGCTAAAAAGAGCTCACCAATTGTAAATCTCCAAATGAAAAGAGATATTGAGCTGCAAAAGCCTGTCGCACATTCTAGTATTTGACTAGGAAAAAGGGTAAGCGACCTTATATTAAAAGTGAAATTTCTCTCAAAAAGGCCAAAGGCCTGTTCTTCAAAAAGAAATGTTATATATTCCTCTCACAATGAGAGATGAGTGACTCAAAAGATCAAAAAGATCAAATGTTATGATTGTTAGTGGAGTCAAATGTAAAGCTCCAAGTTATGTTATCAAGTTATGTGTGGGAAGTCATATATTCATATTTCTGTAATTGAGATTGGTCACATGATCTAGTGCTAATTGTGTATGCCTTGGTTGAATTGATCATTGAAGCTTCATATTAGACAAAGGACTATCTCATTGTTGATATCCACACACAACACACAAGTTTATGTTCGATAAATGCCATATTCATTTGTGTGATTGTACTTGATAAAATGTGTTTTCACATGCTCAATCTTTGTTAATTCAAGCACAAAAAGATTTTTGAGTGTTTTAGGTGCTTTTGGAAAGTATTTTGGTTGAAAAATCTGAAATTTCAAAAATTCAGTTTTGCCCTGTTTTGGCGGCTCAGTCGCGGGTGTGTCAAGTCGCGGGCCTCAGTCGCAGCTTCGCTGGTCATTTTTGGCGACTTGTTCGCGAGTAGAAGGTCCAGTCGCGAGTTCACTCAGAGATTTTCGCGGCTCAGCTCGCGACTCACTCGCGGGTAGACCTTCCAGTCGCGAAAAAACACTTAGAAAAATTTTTCAAAATTTTGTCCTCGTGTATTCTGGCGGCTTGTGCTGGCGACTATGTGGCGACTTTCTCCAGTCGCAAAAATCGCGTGTTTTGCAGAAACAGGAGCAGTTTTTAAACCTTTTCAGTTTTTCCCTCGAATTTTTGTGACTGTTCATCTTCCCTCTAAACTCTCTCCCTACCAAACACTCCGTGTTCCCTTTTCAAATCTCTTGTGTTGCACTCTTGTAGCTCAAAATCGTCAAGTTACAGGTATGGGTTTCCTCATGTTGAAACTTTTTTTCGTATTTCTGGTGTAGTGAATCATGTTATTTGCTGTTGATGTTCAAATGCAGTATCTGGTTGCATATCATGGTCAAGATGTCTTGTCTCATTGACAGTTTTTGTCAGTTGAGTTGTCCATTTATGGCTTGGTGCAATATTACCATTTTGTTGCACTTGTTGGTTTGTGTTTTGGTTGGGATTGTTCTATCTTCAGTCTGAATCTATATATCGAAATACTGTTTACACTGAACCTTGTTGACAAACATTTTGGGTGTTATTGTTGTTTGGTTCTTTGCTGTTGGCCTGTTTTCCTGCAGATGTCTCGTCGATCCTCCAGGGGTAAAGACATTGTTGCTGACGAACCAGCAACACCAGTTGCCAAAAGAACTCGTTTATCGTCTCAAGCATCTCAAGATCCAAATGAGGAAAGATTCAGACTTCCGCTCAACTCACATTCCTACTCAAATGTGTTTGACAAGTCAACTACCATAGTGGAACGGGTAGTAGAGTTCAACACTTTAGGGACCACCTTCATCCCTCGAATCTTTGAGAACAGAGACTGGGCAAACCTGTTCGGGAACTTTGATGATCCAATGGATGAGCTGGTCAAAGAATGCTTCTCCAATGCAACTGATCTTGGTCCTGAACTCATTTTCTGGGTCAGAGGAACAGAGTTTATTGTTACCCCAGATTCCATAGCAGATCTTCTCGGCATCACCAGACCTCAGAATGTGAATCTAACCCCTTACGATGAACGAAATCCTGAAGTTGGTGAAATTCTTCAAATCCTAGGCTATGATCATGAAGTCTCCAGTGCAGGAACATCCATTAGCACTGCAAAGTTTGCTCCAAAACTGACCACACTGAAATTGATCATGTTCACAAATCTCTATCCACTATCCAACACTACGTTCATCAATCTTGGGAGAGCACTATTCCTTTGTGACCTCATTACAGGAGCCCCCATTGACATATGTGCTCACATCTACTACACTTTGAGGAAGACTGCGTGTCGCTCTGCAGCTCGAGGAGTTATTCCTTTTTGCAGCCTCGTCATGAAGCTCATTCTTCGTGCAGGCATTATTCCTCCTGCAAATGGAAAAATGTTGCCTCGTCAACGTCCCATTTCCATGTTCACTCTTCAAGCTAGCAGAAGTCACTCCTCTAAATCACCAAGAAGTGCTCACATCTCTCCGGTCCCTCCTTCTGCCTCAGAGTCACCTGCACATACCACATCACGTGCTGTTCCTGAAACTTCACCGGGCAGTACTCCGCAAGCACAGGCAGCACCTTATACTGATCGAGTCAGCAGTGTGCTTGAGCACATTCAGAGACGTGTTGATGAGCTAGTGACTCTTCTCTACTCCACAGACAACCGTGTTCAAATGCGTCTCGAGACTATGGAGAATTAGCTAGATGAGATTCAACGAAAGTTGGACGAGAGCCTTTAGCTATTCGTGACAAAAAGGGGGAGAACATACAGTAAGGGGGAGAGAAGTTCAAAGGGAAGTGTGCATAGTGATAGGGGGAGTACACACACACATACTTTTGTTATAACTTTGTTCTTAGTCTTACCTTCTAAACTTATGATTTTAGGTTTATGCTTTCTTGGGTATTATTTACTGTTCTTATGTTTTGATACACTGTGTTTTGGTGTATAACTGTTTCTAACTCTTTTCATATACTCTTGGTTTAATCTTTAATACATTTTGATGATGTTATTCAGGATATTTTGTGTTGTGTACCCATATGCTTTTGTAAGCTTTTAGGGTTATTGTTTTTAAGCATATTTGTAGGCCTTGTGGTTTGTACCATGCTTAAGTGTAGCCTTTATGCTATGTTGAAATCAGTACTTTAATCTAAATGTTCTGCATTTTGGTTTATGTACTGTCACTCTTGTGCCCTTGTAGGATTGTTCCTAGATGCATATGCCTTGTGTGCTATGCATTGGTTGAGTGTTGAGCATACAAGTGACTTGCCTTGTGCTTGTTAACTTGTATGTCCTTGTGTTCATTCCATGTGTGAATGAACACTGTGATCACTACCTTGAGGTGGTCACTTGGTTGATCAAGTCATGGTTTGTGTGTTACTCCATATTTGCTTGATCACATTCAGCCTGTTTCATATGCATTCATAATTTTCTGCCTACAATAATCATAGTGTATTGTTGTGTTTCAGGAGTATATTGTTCATATGATTCAAGTGCTTCACAGCTTCTAGAGTTAGGTGTGAGTGAGTTTTGTTCAACTGTTCCCAACTCACATGTTAAGTCTAGAGTCTGTTTTAGGGTTTTGTCACGGAATAGCCAAAGGGGGAGATTGTAAGGTTGAATTTATTCAACCATCTAATTGGCTTTATTCCGTGCCAAATTTGCTTGTAATTTAGCATTTAGTAACCCTGTATTTAGGTGGGATTGTTGTAAGGGTAGTGAGTGAGATAGAGTGAAGATTGCTCAAGAGTGTGCAAGAAAACAGAGTGTCGCGGCTGGGACTCGCGGCTGGACTCGCGGCTTCAACCCGCCAGAAGCTGCACACGTGCCAAGCATGCTGGAAGATGAACAGTCATGCTAGCTGGAGCACTACAGGACAAAACAGGACAACTGGCCATACGGTTATCTCGCGACTGGAACTCGCGACTTAGTCAAGCCGCGAGGTCAAGCCGCGAGCCACCCCTGTTTTGGAAAAACCTGACGTTTCACATTCCTCTTCACTCCAGTATAAATACCCTTTTAACCCACGATTGAGAGAGAGCTTCCAGAGAGATTTTTGAGAGAGAAACCCTAAAGAAAAACCAGATTGTTTCACCCACAATCTCTACCTTAGAGTCTCATCAAATTCCCTCACTCTCTTCCTCTCCATTGTCAAATCCTTGAGAGGCTTTATACCAAACCTGGTTCTCACCATTATCATCTCTGTGAGACAGTCGTTTGGAGTTCTGGGAAGCAGTTAGGAAGGAGCCAATCTTCATTGGTTGATGCTACGGTGTAGTAGCGGAATCCGGTAAGCTAGAGAAGAAAAAGGTTCGGCGCAACCTCGTTGGAGCAAGAAGCTTGGAGGGCTTAGGTGCATTGGGTAGATTAGGCTTGGAGGGTCTATTGCTGTCCTTGTATCCCAACTGTATTTTCTAGTGGATTGATTACCGCTTGGAGGGCGGCGGAGAGGTTTTTCGCCGAGGTCTTCGGTTTCCTCTTCGATAACATATCTGGTGTTATCCCTGTGTTTGCATCTTCCTTTCTCTCTATCTCTGCCTTTACATTATCTGCTGTGGTTTATTTTGTTATGGCTTAGATAGTTGTTTAACCAATTCCAGATTATAGCATATGTTAAGTTTCCGCACACTAGTTGTTTGACATATTGCTTGTGTTGGTTAAGTTGGTTTTTGGGGGTCTAAACGTTCAAAAGTGTTTTTGTACACGTTTTTGAACTTTCAAGGTCATTGTCTTATAGCTTTTGGATATTTCATTTAAGGATGATTAGGGAACATAATCCATCATCCATTTCATAATTCACATTAGATAAGAAACATAGGGTGGAAAATTTTCGTTTGAGCTAAACTTCTTTGATTCAGACCACTTTACAAAGATTAGGTTGAGATAATTGAAACCTGGTTCAGGGCATGTTTGCCTTAAGTTTATTTTTTATTTTTTTTATAAATTTTATTCAGCATAGGGACATCTATTTATCTTAACTTTACTGGTTGGAGTAATTTAAAAACTGCAACTTGAGACCAAAATTCTTTAATTGTCAATATGCCAAAGTTGAAAGTGAAGAACCAACAGGGAGTTACCAAATCACTTATGACAAACAGGAAAAGTGAATTTCATAATCATAATACAGATCCAAAAGCCAAACAAGCAGTTGATAAGAAAAATTATCAAAGCATTCATTTTGAAGTGTGCTTTGTTGCAATTTCTATCCAGTACAATGTAAGTTATAAGGTATGTTGTGTTACAGCTCTGCCAATTTGCATATGTATGTTGTACTGTGTGATGTCAATATTATTTAAAAGATTATATTGTTTGTAGAAAAGTTTGTTATTTTAGAACTTAATAATGCAGAGCATAAGTTTTAAGTTTTTGAAGTGTTTTGCTCTCCAATTAAGCTATTCTGTTAGGATTTGTGCACTTGCCATTTTTTTTTTAACAGTTATAGGTTCTTAAATCTGATTCTCTATATTAATTTTTCGGACCATTCATTGATGTTATTGTTTAATTCTAGCTCATCATAAGTAGGAGTCAACCTCATGAAAATCTGTCATGTAAGCATTTATCCTTCTAGCTCTCTCTTGCATTCAATGCTTTTTTTGGGATATAAGCATCCAACCTAAACCCAAAGCTGTTTTATCCTTGTTATTGAAAAATTATCAATTATCAATTATCTAATTATAGTTGATAATTAGAATGACATCCATGTAAAAAGATAACATCTGGAATGCATATACACATACAATTGAAGTCCATGTAACAAGACCAAGCTCTAAAACAAAGCTGAAACATTGATATGCACCCACAATCATTTACATTATTACTCAACTTTCAGATAATAAGAAACCTCTCAAAGGTTCATTATATGATTATATCATTTTTTTAGCATGTTGTTGTTTACTAGATTTTTTATTTATTTAATAAACTTATTATATATGATTTTGAATTTGCTGATATTGTCAGGTTGAACTAGATGAGCCAAAGTTCTTGAATAATAATAGTTATATAAATAAATATCTAAGGCTCTATGCAAAGAGATTTGCTCTTATGAACATCTCCTTTTTTTTCAAGCTCTAATAGTTATATCACGTAAATGCAGATATTTCTGTTGCTAATGGAGTTGCAGAAGGGATAATAAGAAATTCCTACGAGTTAGAAGTTTCCCAGTTCAGAACTTAAGAATGAATGAGCCAGAAATGCATATGCTTATGATTGTCTCTTTTTTCAATTGTTGCCATGATGGTATTCAAATATAGATGTGAACAAGACACATTGTAGTGGATATCTTTTTAAATGATTTTTTTCCCTTTTTAGATGGATTTCTTTGTAGTTTGTCTGCTTCTTTTAGATACTTTGCAACAAGTGACTGGCTTGTAGTTCATGAAAGTGAGTTATATATCAATTCAAGTTATAAATATTATGAGATGAAAACTACCATATTTAGATCCAAGTGCAAGTAGGTGGTCTGATTTCTTTGGATCATCTATGGCACATTCAAATAGAATTAGTGAATTTTGTTATTTCAAATGTGAATTTATGGAAAAGTGATTTCTTAGTAAACAAATTGTGGCATATACATATGGAATATTTCCCTTGTCATTATATTAGTGGTATACTTCTCGATTTTAACTAACCTAGTAATCATAATAGATTTAATATAGGCGAAAATACACTTTTGGTCCCTACATTTTGGGCCTTGTTACAATTTGGTCCCTAAATTGATTTAGGTCCTAAGTCAGTCCCTGATTTTCAAAAATCGTTTTTAAAATAGTCCCTACTGTCAACCCAGTGACAAAAAATGTTGAGGTGGCAAACGGTGTGCTCTACTTGTTGACATGGCGCTGATGTGGATAATAACATATTATTAAAAAAAACTTATTTAGCATTTTTGAAATGCCATATCAAATTTAAATTAATAAAAAATTAAAACAAAAATCCAGGTCAGAATTTTTTAAATAAATAAATAAATAAACATTAATTTAGTTAAATTAAGAAAAAAAAAAGTTTTTTCAGTTTAAAAATTTGAGTTTAAAAAATGGGTTTGTTTTTCATTATTTTTCGAAAGAACATTGTTCTTCTTCTTCCCCAGGACATGAACTTCATGCTTCATGTTCTTCCCCAAATCAAACCCAATAAATCCAAAAAATCAAACCCATAAACATCCGGTAAATCAAACCTAATAAATCCAAGAAATCAAACTCATAAACCACCCAATAAATCTAAGAAATCAAACCCATGAACATCCAGTAAATCAAACCCAATAAATCCAAGAAATCAAACCCATAAACCTCTAGTAAATCAAACCCAATAAATCCATGAAATAAATATACAAATCCACATCAGAAAAAGAAAAAAAAAAAAAAAAAAAAAAAAAAAAAAAAAAAAACCACAAGCACAAAACCAAACTCACCGACCACCCTTGCTACTTCACCACCACCTCCTGCTCCGGCCGTATCTCCATCCTCTCCCAACCCATACACCAAACCCAACCCAACAAAAAATCCAAATGCTCCGGCCGTATCTCCATCCTCTCCCAACCCATACACCAAACCCAACCTAACAAAAAAATCCAAAGGTGGCTCCTGGCTCTTCGTCTCCCACGACCCAGCTGATCCCGACTCGGTCATCTCCCTCCTCTTCCCCGACTCACCAACTCGCTCCGAACCTGAGTTTGAACTCGTCCTCCGCTTCGAACCGCTCATCGTCGCCGTGGAGTGCAAAGACCTCGCCTCAGCTCAGTCGCTGGTCTCCACAGCGAGGTCGGCCGGGTTTAGAGATTCCGGCATAACCAACGCGAACAACAAGCGCGTGATTGTCGCGATCCGCTGCTCGATCCGGCTGGAGGTTCCGTTGGGGACCACCGAGTCCGTCATGGTCTCGCCGAAGTTCGTTCTCACATCGTCCGCGTGGCTAATGAGAAAATGGAAGAGACAGAGAAAGAGAGGATCTGGAAAAAAAAAAAAATAAAGGAAACGAAAAGAAGAAAGATACAGAGAAATAGAGAATCTGAAAAAGTTTTTTCTTTTTTTGTTTTTGATTTTGAATTTTTTCAGTTTAATTTTTTTAAAATTATTTTTATTTTTTTATTAATTAAAATGCTGACTTGTCATTAAAACGTTGACATGGATGCTGACCTGGTATTTTTAATAATATTTTAATATCCACGTCAGCGCCATGTCAGCAAGTAGGACACGCCGTTTGCCACATTAGCATTTTCTGTCACTGGGTTAACAGTAGGGACTATTTTAAAAACGATTTTTGAAAATCAGGGACTGACCTAGGACCTAAATCAATTTAGGGACCAAATTGTAACAAGGCCCAAAATGTAGGCACCAAAAGTGCATTTTCGCCTTTAATATATTTAGAAGTAAAATCTACCCCCACCTCATTGTGTTAAATACATGTAAGTGCTCTATTAACTTGTTGGAATAACTCATAAAGCCTAGTTTGCCTATCCAAAAATCTATTTAAAAAGGCATTCATGGCTTCACAATGTTGTGTAGTCTTGTCCCTAGAAAAAAATGACTTCTCATGTAAGATAATCTTTTGCATGAATGTGCATGATTGTCCATAATATCTAGATTGATTATGATTGTCCTCTCCATTGATAATGATTATAATGGAACAATAAAAATTATTTTTAGCAATATGATAAATTCATATTTTGCAAGTTCAAGTTGTTACTAATAGCAAATTATTAGTTGGCTATGATGACAGATTTTTACCCATTATCTTGTCAATTAGGTTATCAATGGCTTTTTCATTACCTCGTGTGTCTATTAAAAATGTTACTAAAATTAAAATGTAGAAGGTTTAAGAAAAATAATAATTGGAAAATATATTTTATGATCTTAAATTTAAATTCAAATTTAGGTATCCAAACAATGAAATTTCAAATCTTTCGTTATATAAGAAGACCCAAATACGGAATTTTAAAATTAATAGATTTCAAATCAGGGCATTTTACATCCTTGGTTCAAAATAATCCAAATCCAAATGTTGCCATCCATTTTGGTCATTTTTTTGGTTCTAAGGTAATCTGGTCATTATTTAGGTTTTAGGGGTTTTCGGTAATTTTTTAGGTTTCAAGGCTATTATAGTCATTTTTTAGATTCTAAGGGTTTTTTTTTTTTTGTCATTTTTTATGTTCTATTGGTATTTCGGTCATTTTATAGGTTTTAATGGCATTATAGTCATTTTTTTGGTTTTAAGGGTATTTCGGTCACTTTTAGGTTTCAAGAGGTACTTCGATAATTTTTTAGGTTTTAGGGTCATTCAGTCATTTTTTAGGTTCTAAGGGTATTTTAATTATCTTTTAGGTTCTAAGAGTATTTCGGTAATTTTAGAGGATTTCGAGGGTATTTGGGCCATTTTATAAGTTTCAGAGTATTTTAGTCATTTTTAAGGTTTCTAGTCATTTTGGTCATTTGTGGCAAAAATACTATCATATGTAATGTTTGTGCTACTTAATGTGATAATAAAACCATCAAATGTGAGGAAAAAAAAATAAAAAGAGGAAACTATCAAATGTGACAAAAGTACTGTCACATGTGATGTTGGTACTGTCCAATGTGACGATGGAACTGTTAAATGTGAGTAAAAATTAAAGTACCATCGAATATGAGAAAAGTACGGTCAAATAAGATGTTAGTATTGCTCAATGTAACAATGAAACCATCAAATGTGAGGAAAAAAAAAAAAAGGAATCACCGAATGTTGTGATGGTGGTAGCTTCCACTGAATGTGATGGAAGCTACCAAGGGAGATATGTAGGAAGTTAATTGGTATACCAATTAAGTGTGGAAGAAACCAAGATAAATCCAGCTGATTTTTTTTGTGAACAAAAGTAATTATTGTGGTTGGGCTAATTTCTTGGGATGCCTTTTTTTTTTTTTTTTTTTGGTTTTTAGATCTAAATTTTTTAATAACTTAAAAAAAAAATTACTATTGTGATGAGCGGTTATTAGTAAGTAAAAAAGTGATTTCAGTGGTGGGCTCAAATGTAAAATTATGGTCAGATGTGATATTGGTACTATCTACTGTGATGATTGAACTATCAATTGTAAGAAAAAAAAAAAAATAGGGTACCACCAAATTTGACAAAAGTACAATCAGAAGCGATGTTGGTACTACCCAATGTAATATTAGAACTGTCAAATTTGAGAATAAAAAATAGGGTACCACTAAATGTGACAAAAATAGAGTTAGATGCGATGTTAGTACTACTTAATGTGACAATGGAACCATCAAATTTGAGAAAAAAAAAATAAAGGAACCATTATATGTGACAGAACAACTGTCAAATTTGATATTGAAACAGTACAATGTGATAATGGAACCATCAAGTTTGAAAAATAAATAAAGGAACCCCTAAATATAACAAAAGAACTGCCAAATGTAATGTTGGAACTGCACAATGTGACGATGGAACCGTCAAATGTGAGAAAAAAAAAAAGAACTACCGAATGTGACAAAAGAACTGTCAAATATGATATTAGAACTGCACAATGTGAGGACGGAAGCGTTAAATGTGAGAAAAAAGTAAGAGAAACACAAAATGTGAGAAAAGAACTGTCACATGTAATGTTGGAACTACACAATGTGGGGATGAAACTGTCAAATGTGAGAAAAAAAATAAGGGAACCACCGAATGCGACAAAAGAACTGTCACATGTGATGTTGAAACTACATAATATGAGAATGAAACTGTCAAATGTGAGAAAAAAAGTAAGGGAACTAACCAATGTGACAAAAGAACTATCACATGTGACAAAAATAGAGCAGATGTGATGTTGGTACTGCTTAATATGACAATGGAATCATCAAATTTGAGAAAAAAAAATAAAGGAACCAGTATATGTAACAAAAGAATTGACAAATGTGATATTGGAACTGCACAATGTGATAATAAAACCGTCAAATGTGAGAAAAAAAATAAGGAAACCACCGAATGTGACAAAAGTACAGTCACATGTGATGTTGGTACTACGCAATGTGAGGATGGTACCATAAAATGTGAGGAAAAAAATAAGGGAACCACCGAATGTGACAAAAGTACAGTCACATGTGATGTTAGTACTGTGCTTTGTGAGACTGATACCATAAAATGTGAGGAAAAAAATAAGAGAACCACCGAATGTGACAAAAGTACAGTCACATATGATGTTGGTACTGTGCAATGTGAGGATAGTACCATCAAATGTAAGAAAAAAAATAAAGGAACCACCAAATGTGACAAAAGTACAGTCACATGTGATATTGGTACTGTACAATGTGAGGATGGTGCTATCAAATGTGAGAAAAAAATAAAGGAACCACCGAATGTGACAAAAGTACAGTCACATGTGATGTTGGTACTGTGCAATGTGAGGATGGTGCCATCAAATGTGAGAAAAAAATAAAGGAATCACCGAATGTGACAAAAGTACAATCACATGTGATGTTAGTATTACACAATGTGAGGATGGTACTATCAAATGTGAGAAAAAAAAAATAAACCATCGAATGTGACAAAAGTACAGTCACATGTGATGTTAATACTACACAATGTGAGGATGGTACCATCAAATGTGAGAAAAAATAAGGAAACCATCGAATGTGACAAAAGTACAATCACATATGATGTTAGTACTACACAATGTGAGATGTGAGGATGGTACCATCAAATGTGAGAAAAAAAATAAAGGAACCACCAAATGTGACAAAAATACAGTCACATGTGATATTGGTACTGCACAATGTGAGGAAGGTACCATCAAATGTGAGAAAAAATAAGGGAACCACAGAATGTGACAAAAGTACAATCACTTGTGATGTTAGTACTACACAATGTGAGGATAGTACTATCAAATGTGATATTTTGGTAACCTAATATAGCAGGTTGCCTACTAGTGGGTACCATACCCCAAAAAAAAAAGATGGGGTACTAGTGGGTTCCAAGAGAGGCCAATAGAGCAGCCTATGTCTTAGTAAAATGTAGGGTCCTTTAAGACCAAGTTTGTTGGCTCTTTTGATTTTTGTAATTGCCCTCCCTGTTTGTTTGATATTTTAGAATTTTTTTTTTTAAATAACAATAAATATTAAAAAATTTAGTTAATTGTCATATTTCAAAACAATTTTGAAAAATAACATCTCGAGTATCTAAAACTCGAGTTCCAGATGGAACTCGAGTTTTTAAGTCTCGATTTGGAGAAAAAAAATTGCGCTGAAAATCGAGTTTTAGAGACTCGATTTCCATAAATTGCAAAAAACGCCGCTATATGGCTTTAAAACGTCACTATAGGGATTAAAAACGCCACTATAGGGAACCCTAAACCTGGTACTTACAAAAAATTTTTGCAGGAAAACGCCGCTATAGGGATTTAAAACGTCACTGTAAGGCTTAAAAACGCCACTATAAGTGAAATTTTTTGCATAAAACTCGAGTCTTAAAGACTCGAGATCTATGTGGCATTTTCCCACTCAGAATGCGAGTCTTTGAAGGTCGAGTTTTTTAAGTGGATCTCAATTTTTTGAAACTCGAGATGCTATTTTCTAAAATTGTTTCAAATATTGTCTAACTTACAAAATAGAAAGGCTGAAGAAGGTTAGTCTGCTCAAAACCTCGAAATTTTACAGGGAGGAAGCGTTTTCTTTTGCTGCTGTGCAGCTTCCTGATTGTCGGTTGGAATAATATTTTCAACTTATCCAGCATATACTCCAAATTCCAATAGTCCAATTTTTATGCGTAGTGGTATTGTTCGGTTGGTCACGGACTCACGGTACCTTAAATTGTACCGTTTTGGTAGTTTGTTTATCACAAAGTGAATTTACTAGAACATTCAGGTTGCATTTGTAAAAATATTTTTTTTTGGTCTATTTTAGTATAAAATTTTTTTTATACTTAATTCTCAAAAATCTCATATTAAATTATATATTTTACACTATATTTTATTAAAATATTAAATTTTTTTAAAATTATTTTTCTTTCTTTACGCACAACAACCCTCATCTATTATCTTTTTTTATTATTAAAATACATAAAAATAAATAAAAAACTAAATGAAAAATGAATAATATAAGTGTAAATTTGCACGTTTTCTTTATATATTCTATTGAATAAAGCAAAAGAATTCCTCTTATAACTGCCGGCCCAACCTTTTAGCAATGGCCTAAAAATATAAAAATATAATATATATTTTTATACGGAAGAAGGTCATTTCTAGACAATAAAAATATAAAATATATTATTTAACTCACATAATCACAGCACCTGTGGGTGTCTCTATTAGCTAATAAAATGCATTATCTATTTATCTTACACGGTATAAATTTAAATTAAGACCCAAATATTATCCAATAAATGAAACTATTTTTAGAAATTATCCTCCCTTTTTGAATTTGAACTCTTTTTTCTAACCATTCATATTGCTCTTTTTGAAAAATTTATAATTTTCAATCTCCCAAATACACATATAGTAGATGAACAGTCTCAGCCTGAACATGAAAATCAAAATTTAAAATTTTCCTATATATTTTTTTTAGCTAAAATGTGAAAAAAAAAATGTTGCCAAGAGTGACAATGACTCTCTCAAAAAAAAGATCAACATAAAAACACACTTCATCTCCTTTAGTCCATCTTGATTCGTGAAGAAAATAAACCTTAACTTTTTTTTTTAGGTTTGATTTACAGGTGTCCTTAAAGTAATTATTAACAATTCATTTTAGAAATGTTTTGATACAACTTTTATAAAAAATAGATAAAGTTGTCAAAAAATTAAAATTTTTTTTTCTCGTTTGTTAACATTTCCCCTTCTTTTTGGCTCACTCACCATCTTCATATGGTGTTTGATAGTTCTCTTCAAATCTTCATTCTTGGTTAGCTTTTCCCCCTCCCCTTACCTTCTTTTTCTCTATTGCTGAGTTTTTATTTATTCATTTCCCTTATAAACTTTTAGTATGAGAATATATTAGCACACACCATATTGGACACAATTTTATACACATACTTGAAATGCGTTGAAGTCTTGAAAATCGGGCAATATATGTGTCACGACCCAAATCCATGGAACATGAATTTAGATACATGATTAACTTGCTAAACTTATATAACTTACTAAACATAATTAATTCAAATAAATTAAAACTCCAAAGAAACAATACTCTTAAAAACCTCTTACAAAAATCCAAACTCCACAAATTTAGAATAATCTCCAAAATACAGTGAAATCTAAAGCGGAATAAAAAGAAATAACTAATAATCTTTTAAGACTTCAAGTATTATTGACTTCGCCTAAAACTCCCACGCTCTACCTTGCACCTTACGAAAATCCAAAGGTTCTGTTCCCCAACTAACTTTAATCTAAAAATTGTAATTGACGGGGTGACCCACACATCTAGTAAGTAATTATACAAAATACACAATGGAATAAAGTCAAGCTAGGTACGAGTATCTTGATTTTTCACAAACTCATTCAATGATATCAAAAATAATTTTTCCAAAACATATAATGAATCACTTAATATAATTGTAATCACACCTTAAAATCATTAGAAAACACATACATATAATTGATTAGAGTACAGTGTCACATATATACATCACATATTCTCACATACAATCCTGTGAGCAGATACCAACATCTAACCCTTGCTGGTAAGGGATCAACACATATTCTCACATACAATCATGTGAGTGGATTTACACATATCTGATATATCTGATCAATTCTCAAAACACTTATTTTTGAGTCATATATCACAAAAGTAAAGTTTATACAAAATATAATAATTTACTTGATATTAACAATTATTCCCAATATAGAGGCATATCAAAGGTCACAATATCAAATTGAACATAAATCAAAGGATGCTTGACTCTCTTAAGAAATGAATCAAAACTGAAAAGTTTATATAAATATTTTTACAATTCTTAAGTAAGTTTGAAAACCCAATTTGCTAAAAGAAACATCTTAAATACCCTTTGAAAAATAAGAATATGACTTGAGACCACTTGGTTTTAAACAAACTTAAAGAACAAGAACCTTTTTAGAAAACTTACATTGAAACTCAATTATTTACAGAAAATAATTTAGTTTAGAAAACATCTTTTAAATGAGATTTGGACATTCAAAACGTTATTTAAAATTCGAAGTATCTCTTAAAAACATTATTTAATAGTTGAAATTTCTCTTTCAATGATGCAAAAATACTTTTGACAAACTTTAGAAAATATAAGTTTGAAATACAAAACTTTTGAAAACTTTTCTTACAACACTTGAATCACTCTGAAAGTCCAGCTGAAACACCCTCCAATTGTCTCAAAATACTCTTAGATAGGACCTAGAATCAATCATGGAAATTACTTAATATCCTCCATAAAATATAAATCTTATTAAACTATACAAACTGACTCACTAGTAAAATACTTTGCTGAACTAAATGATAGCACTAATGCAAAACATCTCTATCCAAAAGTGTGTTTCCTCAAATTTATCGAACTTAGAGGCAATAGCCAATACTTTAGGATTTAACATATAACTCCAATGAAAACTGTGGGCTGAATCTAATATGACTTTGTTCATGGACTTAATATCATTGACCCTATTGGATTTAATATCACAATATTTTGGGATGCAATTACAATTCGGATAAAAATCAAGTCTGTCAATATCCATCAATACAATTGTAGTAGTGTTGAAACTGAATGGTTCATTTTGTTTGGACTAGTCAAAGTCTAGGCAAAGACTACCAAGGCCATTAATCATCCATAAGAGGACTTGGACTTTAACAAGATGAGATTACATGTGTGGGGTTGGTTGCAATTTCTCCAACAATTCATAATTAATAGATCAATAGCCCAAAAGTTCCTATAGACCTTAAAGCCCTTATAGTCCTACAAAACGATGCAGCCTTATTCATGCTTTAATTAATTTCGGCTGTTTAACAGTGGCATTCTAAGATTCAAGAATAATTGAGACAGTGCAAAAAAAATCATAATCTAAGAAATCACCAATCTCATAGTCTACACATCACTAAAGTTTTCCATGATAAAAATTTTAACTTCTTAATTCTTGTTTCTAACGGTGAGAAATCATACCTTGAACAATCTGATTGCTTCTTCAATTGTATGTGCTCTAAACTCCAAGGGAAAAGTACACCTCCTAGCCTCCTAAGCGATGAAACCCTTTCTATGAAAAACCCTAATTTATCTTTTCATTTACCTTATATTTGACGCATCTGAGATGTGGGCTTAATGGGTAGTGGACTGTAGATTAAAACCCACTTAAACTTATCTCTTTAGTCTCCAAGAGGCCCATAAAACGTCTTCCTTTTTCTTTTTCTTTTTTTTTAATTGCCGCACCAAAATGTATGCACTAAAATTTTAATTTTCTCACCTATTTGTAGTACCACAAAATTGTCTACTCCCATCTTACTGTGTACACACATACCCTTTGTGTGGACTCGATTTGCAACACCCCCAAACAAGTATTGGGTTCGTACGTAAATGGCCCAAACAATGTAATTTGTAGAGCGTGGGTATGTAAGGGCTAGATTAACTCTTCAAGAGAAAAACGATTCATCCCACGATTATAGATGGATTCAAACTAAGGTCCGCATGAGTCTCTTTTTGGGTAAGTGAGTTCTAAGTTTCCTTTCTCTTTTGGTCTGTCTTCTTTGTATTCTTTTTTGTCTCTTTCTTTTTTTTCTTTTTTTCTTTTTTCCCTCACCTCCCTCGCAAGTTATTCTTTCATGTTATATACTGTCCCCTTCGTTCCATCTTCACCGCACACGTGTAGGTTAGGTTCGGGGGATTTCTTTCTGTCCCATCTAGCGCCTCTTGGAACCTTCTATGGGTAGCTGTAAGGCTGCTTCATCACTGTTTAGGTATCACCTCCACATTAATGCGGCCAAAGAGTTGGTTGAAAGGCAATTAATGCAGAGGCAGCTGTAGTTATAGATATTTGTTTGCCTTTCTTTCTTACTCTTGGTCTCTTATCCCATCTTCAATGGTGACATAGCTCCAAGGTTCGATTGTAACAAGACGGCATCCTGATCGTCCTTCGACGCATACTGCCGAGGAGTATGGTGTCCTCGAACGAATACGAAACTCTACTTTCGTGATATTGACTACCCCCTCTGTGGCTACCCTTATGACCTGACCTAGGCCTCCTCGGACAAATTTGCATCCTCGGATGGGCCACAGGCCCAATTATCTTGACCTTAATAGGTCTGTTGATTGACTGGCCCCCACAATAGCCCCTCAAAATCCTGCTTCTCGACTCCTCGGGAGAAAAGGTGGATTTTGACGTCATAAGCCCGTACCCATTCGCGTTTTGGGGCATGCCCCTAACGCTTCAGCATCCCGATTTTGGCAGCATTAAATTTTGGCAATGCCCTTGTCTCCCACGTTCGATGGTGAGATGTAAATTAGATGGTAGAGGGCCTCTCTCGTTTTGCAAGCGAGAATTTTACCGCTCACAATCCTCATATGACTATAAAGGCGTTCTCGAATTAATTCTGTATCTTACCTTCGATGATTACATAGTTCCAGAGCTCACACATTGAACCTACCTTTTTCTATTTTCGTCATTTTCCTGGCGACTACAAATAATCGTACTTTGTTCGAGGTCCTTCCTTTGAACCTGTAAGTCTTCTCGAAAATTTTACCACTTTTATCTTAAACTCAACAGTTTTTCTACTAAATCTTTTAGAAAAATGGGGAAACAAAAGAATCCATTTCGATGTCTAGTTGAATCCGAGGAAGGTATTAGAAATTTTCGCTCTAAGTATAAGATCCCCTCAATGGTGGGTATGAGGTACGCAGCCCAAGGGGAATGGGCTGATGCTAGACAAACTGGGAAAGTAGTTATTCCCATGATTGCCTTTATAGAAGGCGGGATGACTATCCCCATGGGTAGTATCACTAGGAATTACCTTAACTTCTTTAGGCTATCCCCCACCCAGTGTGCTCCAAATATGTTTAGGGTCCTGGGAAGTATAGATGCCTTGAATAAGAGAATGGACCTAAAGCTAACCCATCATGACGTGAATTAGGTGTACAATCTCCATCACTTAACCGGACAGGGGTATTATCTCAAGTCGAGATATCCTAAAGTAAGGCTGATTCAGTGCCTTCCCACTTCAAACAAGAACCTAAAGGAGGATTTCCTTATTCTCTCCGGGGAATGGCACGATGGTCTGCCTTGCCCCACAGTAGAGGGAACACCAGGTGGGAGTGTAGTCATAGATCTATAATATTTAGTTTGCACGCACATTTTGTTTACTATTTTTTTTTTTTTTTTGGTATTTCTATCTCTAACAACTCTCATCTTCGACTCAATGGTTTTGCAGATAGATGTTACACAAAACCCAATCTTAAGTTAGTCAATAAGGCGAGCTTGGATAAGTTACTGAGAGCCAAGATATACGTGAATGAAGCTAACGGTCAGCTCCGGGCAACACACTTAATTCTCGACTATACCCCTTATCTTTTGCTTTTCAGGTGCCGAAGTGCGTGATTAGAGCCCGCGACCCTCGACTTCATCATATCAGTGTTGCCTGCGAAGGGTTCATTGTTCCAGAAGGCATTCCACTTCCCCAGTGTACATCTTGCACAGAGCCTCTTTTCGTAGCCAGCGTCTCGGAAGGAACTTCTTCATCCATGCCTACCCTCAGGGAAAAGGAAATAGAAGGGAGAAAGGAAGAGGAAGAAGACGAGGAAGAAGTTGTAGAGGTCTCTGAGTCCTCGGACGACTTTGGGATTTTTGATCAACCCATAAACTCTGGGGAAGATCCTGACGAGATGGGGATACAGAGAAAACCTCAGAGAAGCTTGCTGGAGCTGATGGAAGGCCAGCCGGGAAAGAGTGTGCCTGCAAAATCAACACCATCCCAGGCTTCATCTCTTCCCGCTAGGTCTCCTCCTCCTGCTCCTCGCCAACCTCCTCGTCAATCACCTCAGCCAACCCTTTCTAACGCTGTCGAGCTAAAAAGGCATAGGGAACAGAAGGGCAAGGAGGTGGCAGATATGAGCAAGTCTCGTCCTACTTGCGAGGAGGATGCCTAACGAGCTGCAAAGCAGCAAAAAACTAGGCACCAAGCCATGCGGGGTCAAGAGAGATCTGATTCCCAACTTTCTGAACCTCCTCGTCAATCACCTCAGCCAGCCCTTCCTAACGCTGCCGAGCTAAAAAGGCGTAGGGAACAGAAGGGCAAGGAGGTGGCAGACATGAGCAAGTCTCGTCCTACTTGCGAGGAGGATGCCCAACGAGCTGCAAAGCAGCAGAAAACTAGGCACCAAGCCGTGCGAGGTCAAGAGAGATCTGATTCCCAACTTTCTGAACCACAAGCATGGTTACCAGCACCTATGCACGGTGGGGAGCCCCTGCGAGATGATGCATCTATAAGGGACTTCAACGGTGGCGTAGGATGTCACGTAGCCTCGGCCATAGAGGAAGCCTTACTGCTCCCGAAAGATATGGCCGAAACTAAAAGATATTTGGGCATGGTAAGGAGCTAACTTTTTGTCTTTTTCCTTCTATGATCATTACTCACCAATATGCATTCTTCGCTAACTATAGTGTTATCCTCTTTTCTACAAATTATCCAAAATACTTTCAAGCTAGATGAGATGCTCAACGCCTGTTCTGATCAGCTAGACAATGAAAGGAGAAGACAGACAACAGTTGTACAGACCTTGTCCAAATTTGAACAAGACTTGGCCGATGTAAGGAAAAAGTTACAGGCCGAAGAGCAAGCTCGCAAGAGCGCCGAGTCGGCACTAGAAGGTTATCAAAAGCAGGCCGAGGACCAAGGGAACCGCCTGCGTGAGGCGAATGCCGAACTGAAGAAGGCTCAGGAGCAAGTCCTAATTCTTAGGAAGCATTCGAAGGAAACTCAAAAGCTAAGGGAGCGAGTTGAAAAGTCCAGGGAGTAAGCCGAGAAAGCAAAAATCGAAGCCGAACGGGCAATGAATGAAGCTGAGCAGAGAGGCTATGAGGTTGGTATAGATGAGACTGAGGAGGTTTTGAGAGCCGAGGTTCCGATGGTGTGCCGTATCTACTGCACAAAAACTTGGGATGAGGCCCTTAACCATGCTGGGGTGGAGGCTTCGTCTAAGTTACGTAAGCCAGAGAACGTATTCTATCCTGAGGTGATCCGTCCCTCAGCTCTTCTACCCCCTCAAGCTGAAGCTCCTCCTCCAGTCATTAACCCTAATGAGGAGGTTTTGCCTCACAATTTTCCCTTCTCTGGCCAGCCAGAATCAGCCACAAGGGAAATTGCCCTTCCGGGAGCTTCCTTGGACAAGACCGCAACTGCTTTGGAGGCAGAGACGACTTCCCAAACTTTTCAACAGGATTTGGCTTCCACAGTCTTGCCAACTGGGGGCATTTCTAAAGATAAAGAGGAAATCACTACTTCGGAGGCAGACAAATCTGCCAGCCAGACCCCTAAGATCCAGCACAGATTTAAAAAGTAGGAATTGTTTTGTAGTCCAATTAGAAATTTAGCAAGGACTCTTATGTTTATTTTCTAACCGCTCTTGCTGCTTTATGTTAATTTGATACTTGTTCACCGTGTCACTGTAATTTGGATGGGCTCATTTCAACTATCTTTTGTCTGCATGGGGCACTTCTACTTATAAACACCGTTAATTGGCAACTAAAAATAGAGGTTAAGCATTAGTACAACAGGGTCTTAGGGAGACGTTTTAGATATGCACGTATTCTTTCCAATCAATTGTAGCTTTTTATAAAAGTTCAAAAACTGGATGAAATTATGCCTTCAGTACCTCGATTGTACATTAAATGACATTCATAGATTCCTTTTTAATACTTCAATACATGTTACAGGGCGTTAATTTCCACTAAGTTTGTGATCCAAGAACCTGACATAACTTAGTTTCTGTTCAACACTTTAATACATATCACAGGGTGTTAATTTCCACTAAGTTTATGATCCGAGGACCTGACATAACTTAGTTTCTGTTTAACATTTCAATACATATCTTAGGACGTTAATTTCCACTAAGTTTATGATCCGAGAACCTGACACAACTTAGTTTCTGTTTAACATTTTAATAAATATCATAGGACGTTAATTTCCACTAAGTTTGTGATCCGAGGACCTGACATAACTTAGTTTCTGTTTAACATTTCAATACATATCATAGGATGTTAATTTCCACTAAGAGGACCTGACATGACTTAGTTTCTGTTTAACATTTCAATACATATCATAGGACGTTAATTTCCACTAAGCTTGTGATCCGAGGACCTGACATAACTTAGTTTCTGTTCAACACTTTAATACATATCACAGGGTGTTAATTTCCACTAAGTTTGTGATCCGAGGACCTGACATAACTTAGTTTTTGTTTAACATTTTAATACATATCATAGGACGTTAATTTCCACTAAGCTTGTGATCCGAGAACCTGACATAACTTAGTTTCTGTTTAATATTTCAATACAGATTATTTGGCATGGGAACACATGATGCATTACTAATGTAAATTAAAGGAAAAATCCAAACTAGACGACTCTTATTAATAATAATACCTCTTAAGGTTATTTACATTCCAAGGATGGAGTACAGCTCTTTCATCTAAGTCCTCCAGGTAGTAGGCTCCTATTCCAGCTACAGAAGTAATTCGATAGGGCCCTTCCCAGTTAGGTCCCAACTTTCCCCAAGCTGAATTCTTGGTAGCTCCCAGAACCTTTCTCAGCACTAGATCTCCCACAGACAACGGTCTCAGTTTCACATTAACATCGTAGCCTTGCTTGAGCTTATGCTGGTAGTATGCCAATCGAACCATTACACTTTCTCTTCACTCTTCGATTAAGTCCAGACTCTTTTCCAACAGCCTAGCGTTACTGTCCGTGGAAAAGGTGCTGGTTCCTAACGTGGGGAACCTGGTTTCCAGAGGGATGACGACCTCAACTCTATATGTCATGGAAAAAGGGGTCTCTCCTGTTGACCGTCGAGGTGTCGTTCGATAGGTCCAAAGGACATGGGGCAACTCCTCCACCCACTTTCCCTTTGCGTCGTCTAACCTCTTTTTAAGTCCACTGACTATTACTTTATTAACAGCTTTTGCTTGCCCGTTTCCTTGAGGATAGGCCGGAGTGGAGTATCTATTCTTGATGCCCAATTCTGAACAGTATTCCTTGAAGGCCTTACTGTCAAATTGAAGGCCGTTATTCGAGACAAGGGTGCGTGGAGTTCCAAATCGCGTGACAATATTCTTCCAGATAAACTTCTTAACATCCGCGTCTCTGATATTAGCCAAAGGCTCCACTTCAACCCACTTAGTGAAGTAATCTGTGCCGACCAGCAAGTACTTCTTGTCCCCATGGCCTTAGGAAAAGGGTCGACAATGTCCAGCCCCCACTGAGCAAACGGCCAAGGGCTGGAGAGAGGTTTAAGAGTTCCTCCCGGCTGGTAGATGTTTGGGGCGAATCTTTAGCACTGGTCACATTTCCTAACGTACTCCTGTACTTTCTTCTGCATACTTGACCACCAATATCCTTGCATAATCGCCCGGTGAGATAGGGATCTTCCCCCTGTGTGACTTCCGCAGATACCCTCATGCAGCTCTTCTAGGATTGACTCTGTCGCATCGGGATGCACACAAAGCAGGTACGGTCCAGAAAAAGACCGTCTGTATAACTTCTTGTCCTCTGATAACCAAAAATGAGGAGCTTGCCTGCGTACTTTCTCAGCCTCTGCTTTTTCTTCGGGCAAGATGTCACTTTCAAGATATTTTGATACAGGATCCATCCAACTTGGCACTGAACTGATTTGATAAACCTGGCAGACCTCATTTTCCAGTGAGGAGGGGGTATGTAAGTCTTCGACGATGATTACCCGAGGAAAATCCCGCACTGAGGAGGTGGCCAGGGTTGCCAGTGAATCGGCGTGAGAATTTTCGCCTCGGGGGGCATGCGTCAGATCGAAAGACTCAAACTTCATTTGCATACGCCTAACTTGATTTAAGTATCCCTGCATTCTCGGGTCCCGGGCCTCCAACTCTCCCTTCGTCTGGCCAACTACTAGCCTTAAGTCCGAGAATATTTCCACTACCTTCCCATTCATTTTCTACACCATGCTCATTCCCATCAATAGGGTTTCGTATTCTGCTTCATTATTAGTGGCCGAAAATCCCAGCCTCAGAGATTTCTCAATGATAACACCTTCTGAGGATATCAGAACTAACCCCAGTCCTGCACCTCGTTGATTGGAAGCTTCGTCCACATATACTCGCCAGGAAGGAAAATGTTGTGTGGAGATTGATCCAACCGATTTTTCATCCATGTTATTTTGCTTCATGCTATCTTATTCTGGACATTCAGCGAACTCGGCCACTAGATCAGCAAGGACCTGTCCCTTCACCAAGGTGCACGGCATATATTTGATATTGAAAGCACCTAGGATTGTGCCCCACTTCGCAATCCTTCCAGTGTAATTGGCATTTCTGAGTATGGACTTAAGAGGTAGCTGGGTTAAGACAATTACAGTATAGGCTTGAAAGTAATGTGGAAGTTTGCGTGTTGCATGGACCACCGCCAAGATAGCCTTTTCCAAGGACAAGTACCTCACTTCGGCTTCATAAAGAGACTTACTTACATAGTAAACTGGCCTTTGGATGCCATTGTCCTCTCATATCAAAACAAAGCTGACTGCATGGGGGGTGGCTGCTAGATAAGCAAACAACACTTCATCCACCTCGGGGCTAGACATGATCGGTGGCCGGGACAAGTACCTCTTCAACTGTTGAAACGCCACATCACACTCCTCGGTCCATTCAAATCCCTTCCACTTGTGTAGCAGAAGAAAAAAAGGGCAACACCTCTCGGCTGATTTAGAGATAAATCGGTTCAATGCAGCAGTCATTCCAGTTAATCTTTGCACCTCTTTCGGGTTCCGAGGCGCTTGTAAATCCTTGATGGCCCTGATCTGGTCCGTGTTCACTTCAATACCTCTATGAGTCACCATGTACCCCAAGAATTTTCCCGAGCTTACACCAAATGAGCACTTTGAAGCATTCAAACGCAGCCTGTGCTTTCTCAGGATTTCAAAGATATTTGTAAGATCTTCCACATGCTCGAATGCCACTTTACTTTTTACCACCATATCATCGATGTAAACTTCGAGGTTCCTGCCCAGTTGCGGTTCGAACATCTTTGTCATCATCCGTTGATAGGTAGATCCTGCATTTTTCAAACCAAAGGGCATCACCTTGTAATGGTAGTTCCCAATTGGGGTAACAAAAGCAGTCTTTTCCTGGTCATCGGTGGCCAGCGGTTTTTGGTGATATCCTTGGAAAGCATCCAAGAAACTCATCCTAGGATGACCCACGATTGCATCCACCAACTGGTCTATCTTCGGCATGGGAAATGGATCCTTGGGACAAGCCTTATTGAGATCCATGAAGTCCACACATACCCGCCACTTTCCAGTCTTCTTTTTTACCACCATCGTATTGGCTAACCATTGAGAATAAAAGACCTCTTTGATAGCCCCAGCTTGCTTCAGCTTGGCCACCTCACTCCTGACAGCCTCGGCATGTTCCTTTGATGGTCGCCGAGGGGGCTGCCTTTTGGGAACAATGGAAGGATTCACATTTAGCCGATGACAAATAAAACTCGGATCTATGCCTGGGGCCTCGTAGGGACTCCATGCGAACACGTCTATGTTTGCCCTAAGGAATTCCAGCAATATTTCCTTTTCTTGCGAAGGCAGTTTAGCCCCTACCTAGAAGAACTTTTCCGGGTCATCTGCAATAACTATTCTCTCCAGCTCTTCACATTTTACCTCGTCCGCTGGCACGTCCAGAGGTAACTCTGTGGGTTTTAACTGCTATAACCCATTGTCGGCAGTAGTCGAGGCCTCTGCTTCTGGCCGATGTTGTATAGCTGCTACCAAGCATTGCCGAGCTGCAATCTGGTTTCCTACGATCTCCGCCACCTTGCCACCGGATGGGTATTTCACTTTCTGGTGGAGAGTGGATGAAACTGCTCCCAAGGCGTGAAGCCAAGGTCTGCCCATGATCGCCGTGTATGGCGAGAAAACATCTACCACAATGAAGTCCACCTCCACCACATCCACACCGGCTTGCACAGGTAATCTGATTAGCCCTTTCAGAGTTACCATCTTTCCTTTGAAACTCACTAGAGGGGAGCTGTATGGTGTTAAATCCTCCTACTTCAGGCCCAGCCCCTTATATAAGTCCGGGTACATTACATCCACCGCACTACCTTGACCTATCATCACTCTTTTAACGTCGTACCCACTAATTCTCAACGTGACCACCAGGGCATCGTCATAGGGCTGTATAGTTCCAATCTTATCATCATCTGAAAAGCCCAGAACCAGGGGGATGTCCACCTTGGCTCTCTTCAGTGCCTGGCAATCATCCTCGGCCAGGGGCCGACACACCGATAGTACCCTAGAAGGACAAGACCCAGTCCTCCCTGGGGCAGCAAAAATAACGTTTATCGTTCTAAGAGGGAGCCTTGAAGAAATGTCCTCATGTATCTCTAGGCCCGCTTGACTTGCCCTACCGCTAGAATGATGCAAGAATTGCTTCAATCTCCCTTCTCGGACCAACTGTTCTAAATGGTCCCACAGATTCCTGCACTCCTCCGTCATGTGCCCATGATCCTGATGGCAGTGGCAATACAAGTTCGGGTTGCGTTTTCTGGGCTCGCCTGCCATCTTATTTGGCCACTTGAAAAAGGGCTCGTTCTTTATTTTCTGCAGAACCTGCTGCACTGACTCCCGAAACACTACATTGACCGCTTGGGTATCTGCAGATCCTGATTGTCCGACGAAGTCTCTCCGAGGTCGGTTATTGTTGTAACGGTCCGACCTGAAATCCCTCATCTCCTGAGGGACTACCTTGGCTTTTTCTTTTCCCTGAAGTTGATCCTGTTCAACTCTTCTATACTTATCAATTCTATCCATCAACTAGTGTACGCTGGTTACCGGTTTACCAGTTAGGGATTTCCTTAAGTCATGATCAGTTGGGAGGCCAGCTTTAAAAGTACTTATGGCCACGTCGTCATTCTTTCCTTCTATCTCGTTGAACATTTCCTAATATCTGTTTGAATAAGCTTTGAGAGTTTCACCCTCTTGCATAGACATAGACAACAGGGATCCCAAAGACCGAGGCACCTTGCTGCAGGTGATAAAGCGAGCGCTAAAGGCCCGAGTAAGGGTTTTGAAAGACCCAATAGAATTGGCCTTCAACCCATTGAACCACCTCATCGCCGCGAGACCCAAACTTGATGGAAAAACCTTACACATCAAGGCTTCGTCTCTAGAATAAATAGCCATTTTCTGGTGAAAATGGCTAACATGCTCCACCGGGTCTGACCGTCCGTCGTACAGAGCGAACGTAGGCTGGTGGGACCGCCGAGGAAGAGCTGCATCTTCTATGCTCCTCGTAAAAGGTGATTTGGAAACCTGGCTCAGCGCTTTGTTCATGGCGGTATTACCTAAGCCCCTACTAGGCAAGCTTCTGTGCCTATGCCGATGGCCGCGTTCCTCTTCATAGGAGAAAGTCTCACTAGGTGGAGTTCGTGACCTCCACCTATAACTGGCTCCATCCGTCTCCTCGGACGATGGTTCGAAATCGGGTGGGGAACGTTCATGTCGTGCATGGCGCAACTCTCTTTTCAACACGTCAATCTCGCGCTGGAGGTCCCTATCATTCTTTACGTGGGAAAGATGGCTCTTCCCCCGATAGTGACTCTTGGAGGTATGAGTTATGTGCACACTCCCCTCTTGGCCTTCCCTTTGCTCGAGACCCCGATGGGGATCACCATGCTGGGAGCCCCTTGACTCCGCTTAGCGTGGGTTACCATCTAGTTGACGTGGGCCTGTTTCCTCCATTATGAATGTTGCACCGAATTTCTCTCAGGTTAACTCAAGTCCTTCCCACAAACGGCGCCAATTATGTGGACTCGATTTGCAACACCCCCAAACGAGTATTGGGTTTGTACGTAAATGGCCCAAACAATGTAATTTGTAGAGCGCGAGTATGTAAGGGCTAGATTAACTCTTCAAGAGAAAAACGATTCATCCCACGATTATAGATGGATTCAAACTGAGGTCCTTATGAGTCTCTTTTTGGGCAAGTGATGTTCTAAGTTTCCTTTCTCTTTTGGTCTGTCTTCTCTGTATTCTTTTTTGTCTTTTTTTTTTTTTTTTTTCCCTCCCCTCCCTCGCAAGTTATTCTTTCATGTTATATACTGTTCCCTTCGTTCCATCTTCACTACATACGTGTAGGTTGGATTCAGGGGATTTCTTTCTGTCCTATCTAGCGCCTCTTGGAACCTCCTATGGGTAGCTGTCTGCTTCATCACTGTTCAGGTATCACCTCCACATTAATGCGGCCAGAGAGTTGGTTGAAAGGCAATTAATGCGGAGGCAGCTGTAGTTATAGATATTTGTTTGCATTCTCTTTCTTACCCTTGGTCTCTTATCCCATCTTCAGTGGTGACATAGCTCCAAGGTTCGATTATAACAAGACAGCGTCCTGATCGTCCTCGGACGCATACTGCCAAGGAGTATGGTGTCCTCGGACGAATACGGAACTCTACTTTCGTGATATTGACTACCCCCCCTCTGTGGTTACCCTTACAACCTGACCTGGGCCTCCTTGGATAAATTTGCATCCTCGGATGGGCCACAGGCCCAATTATCTTGACCTTAATAGGTCTGTTGATTGACTGGCCCCCACACCCTTAATTTTGAAACAAGAAAATGCTCATGTCTTAAAACTATTTAACAAAATGCTCTTATTTTGAAATTCAATTTTAGCAAGATCGAATTCTATGCAGATCTCGATATCATTAAAATCGAGTTATATGTGCTTTGTGCCTTGGTGGAAGTTGCTAATATTACTTTTTTGATTAAAAAATGACATGTAGAGCTTGATTTTATTAAAATTAATTTTTATACAATTTTTTTAATGGAATTTTTTAAAAAAAAAATCATATACTATATAATAAAAGTTGAGCTTAGAAGCCGTGATTGCGCCAAGTGGTTTCACCAAATTGCAGAAATATTTTTAGATTTTTAGATTTAAAAATATATATATAATTTTTCTTCTCCTATAATTTTTAAATTGATAAAAATCTTAATTTGATTACAATCCAAATTCTATATATCAAAAATTTTTCCCTCTTTTCACGTGTATATATATAGTTCATTTTTTATGGGATAGCTTTCTAACTATCCTAAAGGACCAAAACTACATTAAAATAAACCCCTAAAAATAAATACATTAAAAAAATTTTAAAAATTAAATGTACAACATGAGAGGGAAGGCATAAGTTTGAGTTTAAGTTAAACTCTATCAACTAAAAAATTGCAGTAATTTTTTTAGATAGAAACAACACAACCTTTTTTTTTTTTTTTTTCCCCTCTTTTCATGTGTATATCTATAGTTCATTTTTTATGGAATAGCTTTGTAACTATCCTAAATGACCTAAACTACATTAGAAGAAACCCCTAAAAAAACTACATTAAAAACATTTAAAAAAAAAATTAAACCTACAATATGAGAGGGAAGGCATAAGTTTGAGTTTAAGTTAAACTCTATAAACTAAAAAATTGCAGTAATTTTTTTAGATAGAAACAACATAACCTAATTATTCTTATCAACTTTCTCAACAAAAGAATAATAATAATAAATTATTCTTATCAACTTTTTCTCTATTTTTTTTATATTAATTTTTTAGATAAATACAATGCTTAATTGTGGATACGAAATTTTTTTAGAGATAATGAAGTAACATTACTACCACAAATATATAACACTACTGCCACAAATATAATTTAATCAGGAAAAAATTATGTAACTGCATAAATAGTGTTTTATATGTAATAGGTTTTTCTTTATTCTTATCTTCTCATTCTATAATATATCCTCTTCTTCTATAATATATCTTCATCTTCGTGGAATAAAACTCACACCAAATTGTGAATCACCGAATCCCCAAGGAAACGTCTTTTCCTCTAGCTATACAGCTATGTATTTTTTTTTTTTTTTTTCACAAAGCTACATTCTAATTCATGAGTAAGGATCAATAAATTCAATGATAATAATAAATAGAGCCTTTAGGTAAATCTATAAATGTTATTTTCTATAAGTGTGTCTTTGGTACATGTGTATATATATATATATATATATATAGCGTCTTATATTGTTTATGGGACCTTTTGCTTTCTATATTTTGTGTTGTTTTACTCTTATTATAAGCTAGAAACCTAGAACTTTTTTTTTTTTTTTTTTTTTTTTGATGACAGAAACCTAGATCTTGCATTTTATGAATTTGGAATGACAAAGTTTTAAACTCTTTTAAAAAAGGTAGACTCATATGTTGGCTTACTCTCTAAGTCATGAGTTATTCTCTTTTGATAAATAATTCTCATATATATATATATATATATATATATAAACAAATACATATGTTGTGGTGGTTACCTAATGATGTACAATATATTTTATTCAAACACATTACATATATTACATATTAAAATAATTAATTTAGAATTTCAAGTTTCTCACTACTTAATTAGTAGAATATTTCATAAATAAACCGCATTTTTTTTACCTTCAATTGTAATTAAAATAATTTTTCATTTTTTATAATCTATATTTAACGTCAAAATACATTTTTTAATTTATATATAATTTTTTATCAAAACATTTAATTTACATATAATTTTTTTTATTAAGTCATATATCGTACTGGCATAAAAGTATGTCTTCCAAATTTTTTTTTTTTTTTTTTTTACATGGATGCATGTGTTCCACATGGCCTCCTAAACGCCACCTTTTTTCTTTTTCTCATCCATTCATTGCTTCTTACTCATCTCCTAATTTTCCCTTCTCTTCACTTTCCTCCACACACAGCCACACGGGTCTCTCTCCATCTCTCTCAAAACAACCTTCAACCTCTAGCTGCCACCGCCCATCACCACCTCTGCTCGCCGTCCCACCCATCTCGCCGCCTCACCTTCTCTATTTTTTTTCTTTTTATGATTTTGGTGGGTCTATTGACATGTCTGCTGATACGAGAGAGATTACGGGGGACTAATTATGAGGAAATTTTGGATTGTGAGGGATTGGTGGCGGATGGGAATGGTGGGGAGTAAAGTTTTTGGATGAATTATGGGTGTCAAAGTTGAGATGATTTGGATGGATGGGATTTTTGGGACTAATTTTTTTGGACAAATATGGGCTTGTCAAAAAAAAAAAAATGGTGGTCTATTTCTGCGTTGGATTGGAAGAAATTGTTCTAGGGAAAAATGGTTGTGATGGTTGAAAAAAGGCCTGTGGGTTTTTTGAGTTAATGATGAGAGATAGTAATGGTGTTCTGGGCTTTTTTTTCCCCCTCCGGTGGTGGTGAGTTTCAAATAGTGTAAGCCCAAAGACTTCTGAAGAAAGAAAGTGAAACATCATAATTTTAAGGGAAATTACAATTTTGCCAACTTGTGAAAAACATTTTGCCGGTTTAAAAATTGGAACTTCGCCTCGGTAATTTTTGTTTGTCTCCTATTATCTACTTATGTTAAAAACAAGAATAAATTTATATTTTTGTTACTTTTTTAAGACTCTTTCTTCTTAAAACATAAAATACTAATAAATTAAAAGAAAATAAGATCTAAAAGGTAAGGACTCGTTTGGTAGGGCATTTCAAACGTTCATTTTCAGTTTTTAAACAACATTACATATTTCTATACTCACACGTATTTCAAAAAATTACAAACAATACTATTCAAACTCTTCGGCCCTAAATTTTGTAAAAATTAAAACTTAGCTTTTAATTTAGATCAGAAAATATTGTCAATGACTTCATTAAATAATATTAGGGTCATGCTAACGAATGCCCTTAAGACACTCATTAATTATTTATTTTAGGAAAATTTTGATATCACTTTTATGGGAAATGAAAAAAGCTGTCAAAATATTAATTACTTTTTTTTCATTTCCCATAAAAATTTTCTTTAAATAGATTATTAACCAGTACATAAGACACTCATTAGCATTTCCCTTATTATTATTATTTTGAGAATAATGCTAGGAAACATATTGTGGTTCAAAGTCCAAAACACAATAAAGTCCAACCATATCAATTGTTAGCAGTAATCTAACTTGGAAAATATCAAGAGGCTTTCGGTGTTAAGATTCAGAAATTAAATAAACTACAATAACTGTAAAACTTACATAAGAGACAATGACGGCATTACATTTACAAATTCATATAGCAAAAAAGTGATCATAACCTGTAATAGTGACCCAATGTAAGGTTATATTTACAAAATCTATCTTTTAAATTTTCTTTTCTCTTAATTTTTTAGATTTTTATGTTTTGAAAGGAAATAGACATAAAAAGGTAGTAAAAATACAAATTTACCTCTATTTTTAATAGAGGTGGGTAACGGAAGATAAATGGAGCTTACCTTAGGAGGGTAAAGTGTCAATTTTTAAACCACAAATAGACAAATTATTTCTCGGACAAACTACAGGTTGGCAAAATGTAATTTTTCCTAATTTTAATTAATGCAACTACTTTTTTAGGTTTTATCTGACCTAAAGGACATATTCAAGGACACTGCATGACTGTTGCACCAAATGCAATAGACATTAGTCAAAAAGTATTTGAAAAATTGTACAGAACTCGATACTAGTAAAATCAAGTTTTATGTGGTTTTTTCTAATGAAAAAGCCACATCAGTGACTTCCACTGTGGCATAAATTATATGAAACTTGATTTTAATGATATCAAGTTCTTCATAGAACTCGAATTTGCTAAAATCGAGTTTGAAAACATGGGCATATTGCTAAATAGTTTCAAAAGGACATATTGCTACATAGTTTTAAGATTAGGGGTAAATACCCATTTTGGCCCTTGAAAATCAAGACTTTAGTGCATTTCAAGCATGTGTTAAGGTCAAGGACAGACCTAGGTGAGAGCCCATGCCCCCTTAGTCCAATTTTTTTTTTTTTTTTAATATTTCATTTTTGTAGTTAGGTCCCATTCAAAAACCATTGAGCATCCTTCTCCCTAATCAGCCTAACTAGCCTAACCCAAATAAGCAAATAGCAACTATCCAACCCAAAAATTTAATAAAAACAACAAAACATTCACAATGGTGATTGTATTTTAGCCCCAAAAAAAACTGTAGGGACTCAATTTGTAACGACCCCAAGATGGTATTGGGTTTGTACGTCAAAGGCCCATACAATATAATTTGTAGAGCATGGGTATTTGAGAACTAGATTAACTTTTCAAAAGAAAAACGATTCACCCCATGTTTATAGATGGATTAGAACAGATGTCACTATGGGTCTCTCTTTGAAACAAGTAAAGTTCTAAGGTTTCTTAGTCTTTTCCCTCTGTATTCTTTTTGTCTCCCTCTCTTTTTTACGTTCCGTCCTCCTTTTTTCGCATGTTATTCTTTCATGTTATATACTGTCCCCTTCGTACCATCTTCACTGCACACGTGTAGGTTGGGTTTGGGAAATTTCTTTCTGTCCCATCTAACACCTTCTGGAGCCTCCTATGAGTAGTTGTAAGGCTGCTTCATCACTGTTCAGGCATCACCTCCTCATTAATGCAGCCAGAGAGTTGGTTGAATGACAATTAATGCGGAGGCAGCGTTGTCATAGATATTTGTTTGCCTTCTCTTTCTTACCCTTGGTCCCTTATCCCACTTTTAGTGGTGACATAGTTCCGAGGTACGATTGTAACAAGATGGCGTCCTGATCGTCCTCGGACTCATGTTGCCGAGGAGGACTGTGTCCTCGGACGAATACTGAACTCACCTTTCGTGATATTCACTATTCTTTTCGTGCGGTTACCCTTACAATCTGACCTGGGCCTCCTCGGGCAAATTTGCACCCTAGGATGGGCGACAGGCCCAATTAACTTGACTTTAAGAGTTCTGGTGACTGACCGGCCCCCACAAAAACTATTTTACCACCAAAGGACCAAAAAATCATGTGTTATTAGAGAAGTTAATTAATCTAAATTTTTTGCAACTACAGTAACTGGTATAAATACCAGTTGAATGTAGTAAGTTGTTAAAAATAAAATACAATTTATAAACTCAAATTTTCTTTCTTCATTTATAATTTTAATGAGTAGTTTATATTATTTTAAACTAGCTTGTAGCCCAATACATATGCATTGATACACTTAAAAATATACAATAAGATGCATAATATAATTCTCATACATATAATTTAAATACTATTGATGGTAATTTTTATATTTTGTTAACTCTTTAAAAAAATTTGTAAGGATATTATTAGATATAAAATGTAAATTGTCCATATTTTTTAAAAAATTATTGTGAAGCACTTTTTTTTTACGATTTATTTATTCTAGACTATTTAGTTTTTGTAATTAATAACTTACTTAAATGAATATTTATAATATGGTCCCATATTTGATTCTAAAATTAAGAAATAAAAACTCTTTAAGAATTAATAATTTAAGACACATTGCACAAAATTGAAACTCTAATTTGAAATTCTAATTTAAGTTTCTCTCAGTTTCACTTATTATTATTATTATTATAGATGAAGTGACAAAAAAATAGAACATTTGATATTGGGTATATATTATAAAGTGAGGTGGCAAAATAGATAAAGTAGTTTTTTGAGATACTAAAAGCTAAACTTTTTAGCACCACCACTATAAATGCTCTAATTTCAAAAAAAATAAAAATCATTGCTAGCCTAGTATTAAAAAAACAATTTTTTTTTTTGTCTTTATTGATAGATGATTTGATCGGAATATATTTAGAAATAATGTTTTTTTGTATTTATAATTTTTTAATACTATATAGATACCTATTAGGAGTTTTTTTTTTTTTTTTTCTTTATACAATTATACTTTGACTCCTTCTCTAGTTAAGGTATATAATAAGCGGTAGTAGTATTACTAATCTAATCATCATCTCTTTTTTTTTAATTTTTTTATGTTTTTTTCCTTTGTAAATAAATAAATGCTCAGGAGAGAGGTGACAACATGACTTTCTTCCTTTTGCAATTAGCACTTTAAGAGCATCTACATCAACGGGTGCATAGTCTTTTAAAATACAAAAATCCTTTCATTTTACACATTTTGGCAAAAAAAAAACACCCACATCAGTGGGTGTAAAACTATGTATTTATACACCTTGCTACAGTAACCGTGCATATATGCACGGTTACTGTAGTTACTGTAGCTCGTGTATTTGATATTTTATTATTATTTTCTCTCTCCACCTCTCTCTCTCTCTCTTTCTCTCTAATCTGACTCTCCACCTCATTTGGGTTCCCTCTTTCCCAACAATCACAGCAGCTCAGTAAAGAATAAGATAATTTTCCAACCACCAACTTAGCATAACCCAACTATCACCACTGCAACCCAAACCCGCCGAAAAACCCATTCCAAATCCAAACCAAGATCAATAAAAACTAAATCAAATGGAAAACCCATAAGAAAAATCCAATAGAAACCCACATGAAAAACCCAATGGAAATCAGACAAATCTGCCGCCGGATCTACCTTGCTGCTGCTGCCACCACATCTGCCTTTCTGCCATCGCCAGATCTAACCCAAATGGACTTAGATTGACATAGGTTTGTGTTGAAGTGAAGATTTTTGGTTTGTTTATGGAGTTTTCTGGTTTGTTAATAGAGTTTTCTGGTGAAGAAATTGGCGAAAGAAGAAAACTCGACCGGTGAAGAAAGATGAGAGAAAGAAGAAAAAGAAAGAAAACTCACCGTGAGAGAGAGAGAGAGAGAGAGAGAGAGAGAATAGTGTTCAGAAAAGAAAAGTGAGAAAGTGGGTTTGACTAGTAAGGTTTTTGAAATAATAAAAAAAGAATATAAAATGATTATTTAAAGAAAATAGTGTGTATAATAGATAAACTGATGTGGGTGTTTTGGATAAGTGAATGTGTAAAATAGAAAAAATAGGTTTTTGTGTAAAACAGATGGAAATTTTTAGACGAATTGATGTGGTTGCTCTAAGAGCATTACCATCGTGTGTCATATGCCAAATATTTGGCATTTTGACACACCAAACACCAAAAACTATTACTCCATCAGATGTTTCAAATCTCAAAACTGTTAGCATGAGGCTACAATGCACTCTCAAATATGAAACGATATGGACAAAGAATGCCAAAAAATTTATTCTTATTTTATTTACTTTTTCTCTCTCCTCCCAACGCATATCTCTCTCTCTTTGTGTCTGGATCTCTCTCTCAGTCTGGTTCTCTCAAGTCTCATCTCTGTCTAGCCCTCTTTATTCCTCTGTCTAGCCCTCTTTATTGTTGTGGCTATTGTTGCGACAGTGGTTGTTGTTGGTGGTCATTGTTGCGGCAACGGTAATTGCGTCGTTGTTGTTGTTGATGAGGAGGAGTTAATATATTATTTTAATGTGTTGTACATATTATTTTAATATATAGAATTAAAGAATAAAGCATGCGATGTAAAGAATATTGTAAAATAATATGGTAAAATAATTAAGTAGGATTTTAGTGTTTCAAATGGCATTTTTTATAAAACAGTTCATGAAAATGATTTAAGAATAGACCTTCCCTATAAATGTAATACATGGGTTATAGGTACAAATAGCACCAACAAGTGCTAGTGGGGAGAACTCTAACCCACCACCTAAGTGGTATTGGCCCAAATGCATTACCACTGGACCACCAAGTCACCAGCCCAGTTGGTACCTAATCATCTTCGTTCTCATCCTTCTTTTTTTTTTTGGAAAATTTCTATTTATTTATTAAAATCTCATAATTCTCATCCTTTAATTCGTTGCTAAGCTCTATTCTCTTCCCAAACCCCACATAGGCTATGTATTTTTGAGCAAGGTTTTCAGACCCGGACTGTTCATTGAACCATAAAAAGGGAGAGGTTCAAGGTTTTTAAGGTCGAACCGGGGTCGAATCGTAATGATGTCATAATTAATTTAATAATTAATTAAAGCCTAAATATAGATATTAAATTTATAAAAACTAGCAAAATTGACAATATATCTATATATGTGAGGGAAATTTAATGATTTTCAAGCATATATTTTATTATTGAATAAGAAAGTTAATAAAATAAAATAATAACCATGAAAATATTAAAATTTATGATTAATTTTTGAAGTAAAGTTGAATATCTTTGAAGGATTTTAATTATAATTTTTTTATTTCTTGTAAGAGATGGATAATTTAATTAAGTAGAATAAAATTGTGTCAAATTTTTTTTTTTTGAAATTGCTAAGGGGTTGGACCGCACGGTTCTCTCCGGTTCGCGCGATCCAACCCCGGTTTTAGCAATTCACGGAATTAACAAAAAATCCGATTATTTATGCTTAAAAATCGGTTTTCATCCCGGTTCCCGGTTTTCACGGTCTGACCTCCTGGTTCGGTTCTGAAAACTATGTTTTTGAGTCTTTGCTGGCCTCCTCTGTTGTAATGCCTTTTCGGGCTTTTTATTTGATTGAATGAAGTTTCTCATTTCAAAAAAAAAAAAAAAAATTCGTTGCTAAGGCCTTGTTTGGATTTTTTTTTTGATCACTCATCACTCCTCACTCAATTTCCATCACTCATCACTTAAAACACCCCATCCTGTTTGGCACCATCACTTACTTCTCATCTCTCAATATTTTTCAACTATTTGTGAGACCCACCTACTGACCCAATGTCAGTTGACTTTTCTCTCTCCTTTTTTTTTCCCCGACCTCTCCCCTTCATTTTTCTCTTCGTTTTCCCCTGTTTTTCTCTGCTTTTCTCTTCATCCATGTTAACACATATTTTAATCAATCCCACCATGATCCTTATTTTCATACTTTTCCTAGATCTACAATACAACCGAATGGCCATCTAGTAATTTATTAGGCTATCTAATATTTTTCTTTTCCAAAAACCCGAAAAAAAAAAAAAAAAAAAAAAAAAAAAAAAAAAAAAAAAAAAACCATTGCCGTAGTGCTACAACCCACAGTGGCAACAGCAGCAATAGCAACATCAATAGCAGTGTCAACTTCGACATCAACAGCAGCGTCAACTTCAACGAACTCGAGAAGAAAAAAAAGGAATGGAAACCCAATGAAAAAAAAAAAGAAAAAAAGAACCCAAGCCCGGAAACCAAACCCAGAAACCAACGTGAAAAGAAAAGAAAAGAAGAAAAAAAAAAAAAACCAAACCCAGAAAGTGGAAAAAAAAAAAAAAAAAAAAAAAAAAAAAAAAAAAAAAAAACCTAAGCCCAGAAACCAACGTGAAAAGAAAAAAAAAATACCCAAGCCCAGAAACCACCGTGAAAAGAAGAAAAGAAGAAGAAGAAGAAGAATGGAATAGAGAGAGCCAGACCCGTGAAAGACAAAGAAAAGAAAATAGAGAAAAGAAGATAAAGTCAGTGCAAAAAGTCTGACCGTGGGAACATATGTAATTTTAATTACAAAAATGCCATTGAGTGATGAGTTATGGAAATTAAAAACAGCTAAAATGTGTTTTCAGTTTCCATAATTCATCACTCAAAATTCAAAGAATTGAGTGATGAAAACAAAAACTGGAAATAACTGAAAACAAAATCCAAACAACCTTCATAACTTGTTTTCATCATGGATCCCACTATTTTTGAGTTATGAGTTATGGAAACAGAGTTATAAGTTATGGAAATCAGAAATCCAAACACCCCCTAACATTCAAAGCTCCCATTCCATTCATCTTCTTTTTGGGGCAATGAAATGGCCGACGGTTGTTTTCGGTGTCATGACAAGGATTGGATGGCTTGCTCCCATTCAAAAAGTACTTCTTGATGCCTTTTGATAGGATTGTTTTGATTATAAATTTAAATTTGATTGATTAAAATATAAATTCCTTGTTTGGATAGTTTAAAAAATCAAGGATTTGGATTTGGCCAAATCTACCAAGGATTTTAAATCTTTAAAAATCTTGAATTTGAAATGATATATAAAATCAATAAATTTAAAATTTGAAAAATGCTATGCCTATGATATTTTCACAATAGAGAAATGATATATCCACAACATTTTTACAACAAATCCTAAGTGACAAGTTGTTATTGGTTGTTATTATTAGGGCAAAAAAATAATCTTAGTGTTAGGTTCAAATTTGTACCAATAACAACTAATCACCTATGATTTGTTGTGAATTGTTGTAAAAATATTGTGGGTATAGCATCTCTCTTTCACAATAAGTTCTAAGTGGTAGCTTATTATTAGTTGTTATAAGTGGACAAAAAAAAAAAGAAAAGAAATTAAGTTAAAGATTTAAATTAAAACTAATAACAACTTGCTATCTATAATTTGTTGCGAAAGTATCATGGTAGTTCTCTTAAAATTAAGGTCAAATTCAAGTTTTTATTTATTTATTTTTATCTTTTGGTAAAGTAAATTCAAGTTTTCAAATGGCAACCTTAAGTTGAAAGGCAAAAAGCATCAAACCTAGTCCTTGGCAGCCATGCATACACGTATAAACAAATGCCAAGGCCTAACTTAGCCAGCTCAATCCAAATCATGAAGTATTTGTGTAGAAGGCTTTGCTTGTTGTTCAGCCCCTCAATACAGACACAAAACGAAAGAAAATGTTAAAAAGGTAGTAGCAACCACCATGCATGTATGTGCCGCCATGAAACTTCATCCATACTTGCCAAACGCCTGCATCCAATAAACTGCCTAACACAATGTTTTGAGTCTTCTAACAACTTTTTGGGCATATAGAGCATGCACGGCCATAAGAGCATCCACAGCAGTGGAGCAAAAAATATAGTTATTTGGCACCTACAAAAGTTACTTTATCTATTTTACCTCTTCACACCCCACAGCAATGGAGCTATATTTTTAACTATTTGATTAAAATAATACAAATAACTCATTAAATTAATACTAAAAACATCCATAGGAAAAAAAAAAAAAAAAACACCAGCACAGCACAAACATCCACCACCAGCAGCAGCAATGCACAGTAGGAAAAAAAAAACCACCAACCCAAATCCTTAATCTTTTTCCTCAACCCAAACCAAACAAAATCACCAATCACAAACTCAAGCCACCACCCACCATCAAAAAACCATTGTAAAAACGAAACCTACCACCACTGCCCACACTCACTGCCACCAGCCACTACCACCCACACCCACTGCCACTGCCATCACCACCCACAACCTCAACCCAAATCAAAACCCAATCACAAACCCCAAACCAAATCACAACCTAAACCCAACATATCAACCAAAACCTAAAAAAAACTGAAAATCATCAAATCAATAAAGCTTGGATTCAATCTAGAGAAAGGGCTAGAGAAAGAGAGATAGAGAAAGAGAGGGTTAACCCACCATGGCTAACCCCTCGCTGTCGCGTTGTCACAACCAAACCCACCAGATCAACTAAAACTAAAAGTCATTAGATCATTTGAGCTTGGATTCAATCTAGAGAGAGAAAACGACGGAGAGAAAGATCGGCGCTGGGCAGAGGCTTGGGTCGGCGGCGAGTGGAGGAATTGAAGCTTGCAACGAGAAGAAATGAAGAGTGTGAGGACCGACTGAGGGGAGAGAGGAGCAACGAGTAGAAATGGGGAAGGAGGAGAAAGAAAAAAAAAATTCTAACCATGTGTGAACACAAAATAAAATAATATATATATATATATATATATATATTTCTTTTTAGTTTTTAGCTATAGTGCACATCTATCTTTAGATGTGCACGGTAGCTGAAAAGCCAATTTTTTGGATATAGCTTCACTGTTGCAACTCCACTTTTGTGATTGGTGATGCTAAAAATAGCAATATAGCTATTGTAAGAACCAAGTACAAGACTTCTGGGCCTTAGATCACTTGGGCTCACAATTTATTTGTAGTGGACTTAAGGATTTCCTACAATGGGTCGTTCTCGGCAGAGAGACTCAAAGCAACACTCAGTTGATACTCTCTCCTTGACTGTTTTCTCTCAATTTTTCTGAACCCTTTCTTCTCCCAACTTTCTTCTATTTATAGCCAAGGTTAGTGGGGAGATTATGATTACAGCCACCGTTAGTGCTACTGAAGGTCCAATATTATCTAATTAAAGTGGATGTTTAGGTGAGAGGGCGGTGCAGCATTTATGATCTTGGAACTTGGCTCCATCTTGACCGATTATGTTCGACAACTCAATTCCCTGTGAATATCACATTTTCCCGGGAAGAGTTCGTATATTTGACCGGAAACGTTTGACCGATCACCTCTTGGAATTCAATACTCTACGCTTGTTCATACATTAAGGAAGCTCCAAGAAGGGCGCAGGATAACTGGACCTTTCTGCTGGGCCTGTGTCCAAGGCCGGTATGGGACTGGGCCCAGGGCCTGTATGGGACTGGGCCCAGGGCCTGTATGGGCCTAGGATCTCGGTGCCGTACAATAGCCCCCCTTTGATTCATACTCGGTCGCCGAGAAGAATCAAGGAGCTGTCTGGGCCTTTTGACCTCGGGAATCTTCTAGCCAGGGACTTATGACTGTTACTTCTTATTAATATTCATCTCAAAAGACGCGCCGTTTCGCGGCGCCAGGCGCAGTCGTCATTATTGCCTGGCGGTTCGTGGACCGAAGCGGCGCGCGAATCGGCTACGTTTGGCATTCGCTGGGTCGCTCGTAAATTGTGCCTATTTATTGCTTGATTAAACGTTTTTTCTTCCCCCATTTCTTTTTGGCTTTATAAATAGTCCCTCTCTGAACACCATTCCATTTTTCCTTCGCCTCTGATCTTTAGTGCTTACTCTCTGCCGACCACATTTCTGTGCGCTTGCTTGCTCAGTGTTCTTTTCCTCCTTAGAACCCAAAGTAAGTTTTTCTTCCCCTTCCTGTTCCTTCAGCTTTATTTCTTTGAGTTCACTTTTGTAGTTTTAGGCTTTATAGATGGGTTACTCTTACCTTCTAGAATCCCCGGCTGCTTTGGCCACCTTTAGGAGTAAATTTAATATTCCCGATGACGTGGATGTGGCTTACTGCCATGAGAGTGATATGGAACTCCACTGAGGGCAGGGTACAGCCTTCTTTACTTTGATGTCCATTTTAGAAGGTGGGTCAGGTTCCCCGTAGATCCCCTCTTGATAAACACACTCACTTACTATGGGCTGTGCCCTGACCAGCTTCCCCCCAATTTTTACCGGGTAGTTAGTTGTGTCAGTAAGTTGAACCACACCTTTAACTTACAGTTAGACCACCATGACATTAACCAAATGTACAGCCTCTGTGGGAGCAAAGCCACCAATTATTACCTAAAGACAAGGGATGCTCGGGTACGGCTGATATCATGCCTACCTGATTCGAACAGGAACTCCGCCGGGGAGTACGTCAGGGTGCGCGGCAATTGGTTTGCCGGGGAGATCCCTTGCCCCCTTACACGGCGTGAAGTGGGTTCGTACCATCCCCTTCATATAATTGCTTTCCTCCGCCTCTTCTTTTCTTCTTATTGGAGTAAAAAATTTTTATTGTTAGAGACTAATACGCCACTTGTTCTTTTGCAGACGGCAAAGTGTTTGTTCAGGACCTCAGAGCCGTCCACGCCAAGGATTTAAACTTCGTCCTCCGTTCCGAGATATACTTGCATTGGGACGGACAACTCCGGGCCTCGCACTTGATCCTCGGAGTGGAGCCGGTTTATTCTACTTGGCAGCCTTTCAAGCAGGCACTGATAGTTGACAGCCCACTGCTATCATACATAGACGTCCGGTACGTGAACTTTTTGCCGCCGAAGCTTACAACCGGGGAAGCGAGGGAATTTGGACGGCAGTTTACTTGCGCGGACGAGCTAGCCCCTTTGCGAGACGAATCCGCAGAAAAAGCATCCCGGCGTCTCAGGGAGATAGCCCACGAAGCCATACAACAAGGAGACCAAGCTCAAGGGCAGTCCATTCCCGAGAATCCAGCCGCCGTGCCTCAACAACAAGTGGCAGAAGCGGCTGCCTTGCTGCTGAAGCTATCCAACCTAGTGGAAGGATGGTATCAAGGAAAGTGATGTCAATAGAACGGTTCGTGCCAGGTGCCCGGCAACCCAATCAACCCCCGCCTTCCTAGGGCCAGGGTCAAGTGCCTCAGCCCCCACCCTCCTCGCAGGCCGGACGTGCCCGAAAGAAACAAAAAGTTACCGACCAACCTTCCACGGGCCTGGGAGATGCCACTGTCCAGACTCCTCCCCGACCAACAGGTGGAATCGTTATCCACGAGCCGCCAACCGAAGCTGGCACGAGGGGCGCGTCCTCCTCCCAAGTGGCTCCAGCGTGGAAGCCAAAGTTTCTTTTGGACGACAAGCCATTGCCCTCAACCGCCTGTGTTCGGATGTGGGAGAAGGGCGAGGGCGGCCGTATTGCCCAAACTTTGGCCGAAGCTCTCCTACTTCCCGAGGACGTGCATGCTTTTGAGGAGGGGTCTGAGGAGTCTGTGGGGCGCCGGTTAGAGTGGCACGCCATTGCGGTAATTCTTTTGTCTATCTACTCCTTCATATAGATTTCCTTTTGCTTCTTTTCTAACCTTCGTGCTTGCTAGGCCGCTCAAATGGCTCATATTGTGGCTGCCCGGGCACGGGAGCTTGCCGAGGAAAACGAGCGCGAGAAGGGGGCGCGGGAGTCAGCAGTTAAAACGGCTAAGGAAAAGCTGAAAGCTGCTGAGTCTGCTGAGAAGAAGGCTGCTGCTGCGGAGAAGAACCGGGCATTGGCCGAAAAGAGGTATGCGGAGCTCCTGACCAAGCAGAATGAGACAGAAGTCAAATTAGCCGAAGCCATCAGCCTTAACACTTCCAACGCCGATGAGATAGCCGATCTCAGGGCAGGCTTGGCGGCCGCGGAACAAAAGTGGTATGACGTAGGTTTTGCTGATGCCGAAAATTCCGCAGAGCCGGTGGTGGCTCGGGCTCAGAATATGGGTTTCGAGGCCGGGTGGTTTGCCGCTCTCCAGGCAATGGGAGTTCCTGAAGATTCGCAGCTGAGAGACCCCGGCCAAATTCCATTTCCAAACCCTGTACCTGCCGTCCAGGACGCCCCGGCTGCTATTGACGAGGAGGAGACGGCCAGTATGAGGGAGCTGGTTGAGCAAATCGATTCTCACGCCGAGCCCGAGGAAATGGAGGCCACTAGCATCCCGACTGTGCAAGAGCTTCTCGGTGAGGACCCGCCTTTCCCTCTGACCGTCCAGCAGGAAGTGACACCGCCGACCCAACCTCCCAGCTGATTTTACTTTTATTTACTAGCTTATTTTTAATTTGTTGGTTTTATTTGCCTATGTCACCGGGATGTGGTGACTGAACAATTGTCTTATTTTGCTGGTTTTATTTGCCTACGTCACCGGGATGTGGTGACTGAACAATTGCCTTATTTTGCTGGTTTTATTTGCCTACGTCACCGGGATGTGGTGACTGAACAATTGCCTTTATTTGTTTAATTAGCAGACCGTTTCCTTTTCCCGTTTCAATTTGTTGAATGAATTTATATCTAGTTGTGTGTTTTGCTTGAATCATGCCAGTACTATGGCCGCTTAATAGAATGGTACCCCCGAAGACCTGTTGTGCGGCGCTTTGGGTAATTTGAAAGCGCTAATGGGCTTAGTATTTGCAAAAGAGTTAGGTTTTCTTCAGGCTTTATTATAACCGAGAATCGTGTTTTCGTCCTTAGAGTATTCGCTTGTAAGGTTTCCACCTGTTCGGAGATTTGAGTTTAACCGAGAATCAGGTTTCTGTCCTTAGGGATTTGTTTGTAAGGTTTCCACTTGCTCGGCGATTTTGATTGAGCCGAAGGTCAGGTTTCTGTCCTTAGAGATTTATTTGTAAGGTTTCCACCTGCTCGGCGATTTTGATCGAGCCGAGGGTCAGGTTTCTGTCCTTAGAGATTTATTTGTAAGGTTTCCACCTGCTCAGCGATTTTGATCGAGCCGAGGGTCAGGTTTCTGTCCTTAGAGATTTATTTGTAAGGTTTCCACCTGCTCGGCGATTTGGATCGAGCCGAGGGTCAGGTTTCTGTCCTTAGAGATTTATTTGTAAGGTTTCCACCTGCTCGGCGATTTGGATCGAGTCGCGAGTCAGGTTTCTGTCCTTAGAGATTTATTTGTAAGGTTTCCACCTGCTCGGCGATTTGGATCGAGCCGAGAATCAGGTTTCTGTCCTTGGAGATTTGTTTGTAAGGTTTCCACCTGCTCGGCGATTTTGATCGAGCCGAGAGTCAGGTTTCTGTCCTTAGAGATTTATTTGTAAGGTTTCCACCTGCTCGGCGATTTGGATCGAGCCGAGAATCAGATTTCTGTCCTTGGAGATTTGTTTGTAAGGTTTCCACCTGCTCGGCGATTTTGATTGAGCCGAGAGTCAGGTTTCTGTCCTTAGAGATTTGTTTGCAATTTTCTGGGTGTGGGGTTACGGAATCAAAAACAGCATATAAAAAAAAAAAAAAAAAAAAAAAAAAACGTTCATCATGCTCTTAATTTCAATGAAATACAAGTTCTGGCTTACACGGATGATCATGCATAGAATTTCTTCAAGTTGTTGGCGTTCCATGGTCGGGGGAGCGGCCTCTCGTCAAGGTCCTCCAAGTAGTGGGCCCCTACACCCGCAATGGCTGTGACTCTGTATGGCCCCTCCCAGGTTTGAGCAAGCTTCCCTGCAGCCACGTCCCGCATGTTCCCCACTACCCTTCTTAACACTAGTTCCCCGGCACTGAATTCCCTCCCCCTTACATTTCGGTTGTATCTTTGGGCCAACTTTTGCTGATACTCGGCGAGCCGTACGGTCGCGGCCTCCCTGCATTCTTCTAGCCAATCCAAATGCTCCATCATCAGGTCGGCGTTCTGGACGGGGTCAAACCCGGCGACCCTTGCACTGCATAAGCTCACCTCGGTTGGTATCACTGCTTCTGCTCCGTATGTCAGAGAAAACGGGGTTTCCCCCGTGGATCTCCTAGGGGTCGTGCGGTAAGCCCACAATACACTGGGTAGCTCCTCCGCCCATCTTCCTTTCGCCCCATCCAACCTTCTCTTGAGCCCGTTCAAAATAGTCTTGTTTACTGCTTCAGCTTGGCCGTTACTTTGTGGGTATGCCGGGGTTGAATACTTGTTCCTGATGCCGAGCTCGCTGCAGAAGGTCCGAAAAGCGTTGCTGTCGAACTGTAGCCCATTGTCTATTACAAGCGAATTTGGCACCCCAAACCTTGTAACTATGTTTTTCCATACAAACTTCTTCACGTCCGTATCCCGGATATTAGCCAAGGCTTCGGCTTCAGCCCACTTCGTAAAGTAATCTACAGCTACCAATACAAAACGGCGGTTCCCCGTTGCTCGGGGGAATGGCCCGAGGATGTCAAGCCCCCATTGTGCGAACGGCCACGGGCTGCTGACAGGGTTTAGGTGTCCTGCAGGCCGATGGATCATTGGGGCGTGCTTTTGACACTGTTCGCAGCTCCGAGCGTATTCAGCGGCATCCTTCTGCATCTGTGGCCACTAAAACCCCTGTGTCATCGCTCTGTGCGCTAAAGATCGTCCCCCAGCATGCCCGCCACACACTCCCTCATGTAGCTCGGTCAGAAGCTTTTTGACTTTTTCGGGATGTAGGCACAAGAGGTAAGGGCCTGCGAAGGATCTTCGGTACAACTTTCGATCCGCAGAGAGCCAGTATTGGGGAGCCATCCGGCGAATCTTGTTGGCCTCGGCCTCATCCTCTGGAACTTTATCTTCGGCAAAGAAGTCTATGATCGGGTTCATCCAACATGGACCAGCCACTGCTACCTGCGCAACTTCTACTCCGGCCTGGTTGGGAACACTCTTCACATAGATGCTTGGCTCCCTTATAAGTTCTATCGTGATAAGCCGCGGCGTGTCCTCGGTGGCCGATGAGGCTAACGTGGCAAGAGAGTCAGCGTGCTTGTTTTGTGACCGAGCCACCTGGGATATCTTTACCGTTCCAAACTGACCGATAATCTGCTTTGCCGTACTTAGGTAAGCTTTCATTCGGGGGTCCCGAGCCTCGAAGTCCCCCGTGATCTGATAAACGACCAGCCGAGAGTCCGAGTAAATCGCAACGTCCTTCGCACCCAGATGCAATACGGCCCTCAATCCGGCCAGTAGGGCCTCATACTCGGCTTCATTGTTCGAGGCTTTGAACCCCAATCTGAAGGAGTGTTCCAGTTGTATACCCTCAGGGGTGATTATGACAACGCCAGCCCCGGCCCCCATAGCATTTGATGCGCCGTCCACAAATACCCTCCACGGGTGAATCTCCGCACTACAGATTACCTTGCCTTCGTTCTTGGGTGTGAATTTTGTGATGAAATCAGCGAGAACCTGTCCCTTCACCGAGCTTCTAGGTCGGTATCTTATGTCAAACGATCCCAACCGAGTCCCCCATTTGGCAATCCGACCTGTGAAGTCCGATCTCTTTAACAGTGACTGCAAAGGATACTCGGTGAGGACGAACACCGTGTGTGCCTGGAAGTAATGTGGCAACTTCCTCGTGGCGTGCACCAGGGCTAAAACTAACTTCTCAAGGGGCAGGTACCTGGTCTCGGTGTCTACTAAGGTTTTGCTCACGTAATACACTGGCATTTGTACTCCCCGGTCCCTTAGTTACACAGCACTTACGGCATGTTCGGTGACTGCAAGGTACATAAACAGATCTTCCCCGGGCTCCAAGGCCGTCAACCTCGGCGCCTCTGCCAAGTATTCCTTTAGCTCTCGAAAAGCCTCATCACAGCTCTCGTCCCATCGAAACCCCTTCCATTTTTTCAGAAGTTGATAAAACGGCCGGCAGCGATCGGCAAACTTGGAGATAAATCGGTTCAGGGCGGCTAATATTCCAGTGAGCACTTGCACCTCTTTAGGATTGCTTGGTGGTTTGAGGCGGTTCACGGCCTTTATTTGGTCGGGGTTAGCTTCTATTCCCCGAGTAGAGATCAGATATCCCAGGAACTTACCAGCCCCCACTCCGAAAGTGCACTTCTCGACATTCAGGCGCAATTTGTGCCGTCGTAGTATCTCGAATACTCCCCGGAGGTCTTCGGTGTGCTGTGACTCAATTCTGCTTTTTACCACCATGTCGTCGATATAAACTTCAACCGTGCATCCAATCTTTTCTCGGAACATTCTCGTCATCATTCGCTGATACGTGGCCCCGGCGTTCTTCAATCCAAACGGCATGACCTCGTAGTGATAGTTTGCGTTCGGGGAGATAAATGCTGTCTTTTCTCGGTCTTCGGGCGCCAAGGCAATCTGGTGGTAGCCCTGGAAGGCATCTAGGAAGCTCATCCTCGGGTGCCCGTATGTTGCATCTACTAACTGATCAATCTTGGGCATCGGGAATGGGTCTTTGGGACATGCCTTGTTCAAGTCTGTGAAGTCCACACAAACTCTCCATTTGCCGTTCTTCTTCTTCACCACGGCAGTGTTTGCCAACCACTTCGGGAAGAATATCTCCTTTATGACTCCGGCCTCCCTCAGCCACTGTACCTCCAGGTTTACTGCATCGACGTGTTTTTTTGACGCTCTTTTTGGTTTCTGCTTCTTCGGGGGGAATAATGGATCCACATTGAGTCTGTGGACAATGAATTCGGGATCTACACCGAGCACTTCATACGGGTTCCATGCGAAGACATCTATGTTCTGCAACAGGAACAACAACATCTCTACCCTTTCCCGGTCATTCATGCTTATACCTATCTGGAAATATCTGTCACTATCTGGAAGAATTCTTACCTTCAGCATCTCCTCGGCAACGTCCGCCCCAGTTTCCTGGGGTTTCTGTAATTGCTATGCAGTCTCTTTCTCGGCGTGCTCAGCTTGACCGAGCTGTTCCTTTTCCCACCTGACCGCGGCTACGAGGCATTGCTTCGCCACCTGTTGGTTCCCCCTTACCTCTGCAACTCCATACTCAGTAGGAAATTTTACTTTCACGTGAAGGGTGGACGGAACAGCCCCCATGGCGTGAATCCACGGCCTCCCCAGGATTGCGGTGTAAGGTGCGAATGATCGGACTACTATGAATGTAACTATAACTCCCTTGCCTTCCATGTCCACTGGGAGAGAGATTTGCCCCTCGGGAATCACAACTCTCCCGTCAAATGAGACCAATGGCGTGTCATACTTCGCCAAATCCTGGGTCTTTAACCCGAGCCCTTCAAAGAAGTCCGGGTACATGACGTCAGCCCCGCTACCTTGATCAATCATCACCCTCTTCACCAAGAATCCGCCTATCCGGGCTGTCACCACCAAAGCATCGTCGTGAGGTTGGATCGTCCCTTCCAAATCATCTTCTCCGAACGAGATGGCCAGCCGTCCAACTTTCTTTTTCTTCTTGGATGATTCTCCCTCCGCGCAAGCCACTGTCATTACCCTTTTTGCGCTGCTGCTCTTCTTGGTGCGGCATGGATGACGTCGATTACCCCCAGGGGTGGTGGAAGGGGGTTCCTTTACTGTTGGGCACCCTGCCCGGATTCTCGGTCAATGGAATCTGCTACAAACTCTTTCAGGTGCCCTGCCTTCACTAGCTGTCCGAGATGATCTTTTAATACCCTACACTGCTCGGTGGTGTGCCCCTTGTCTCTGTGATAGGTGCAGTATAGGTTTTGGTTCCTCCGAGATGGGTCGCCCCCCATTTTGTTCGGCCATCTGAAGAATGGCTCGTTCCTGATCTGTTCCAAGATTTTATGCACGGGCTCTTTAAACACCACATTAACCCCTTCGATTTGCACCTCTGGTTCCTGCATTCTGAAGTCTCTTTTCGGCTTTGGCGGCAAAATGCTTTGCCGAGATCTCCCCGCAAAAGGAGCTTTCCCCCTGCTTTGCAGCCGGTCATCCTCCAGGCGTTTGTACTCCTCTATGCGTCTAATCAGTTGCCTCATGTCCTCCGGGGGTCTTCTCGTCAGCGACTCCCGCAATTCAGAATCTTCGGGGAGCCCCATCCTGAAGGTGCTTGCCGCAATTTTCTCATTTCCTCCACCAATCTCGTTGTAGAGTTCCCAGTATCGGCTGGCATAACTCCGAAGGGTTTCCCCGACCCTCATTTTCATGGAAAGCAATGCGTCGACCGGCTGTTGCACTCGGCTGCATGTCACGAACCTGCTGCCGAATTCCTGAATCAGCTCGGCGAAGCTGTGTATAGAACCTTTCCGCAACCCATTGAACCATCTCAGTGCGGTAGAGTCGAGACTAGAGGGGAATACTTTACACATCAATGCATCGTTGTGCACATACAAAGACATCATGTGGATGTAATGGCTGACATGTTCCACGGGGTCTGTCCTCCCCTCATACGAATTGAATGGCGGTCGCGTGAATCTGCTCGGCAGCGGGGCCTGTTCAATTTCATCGGAGAATGGAGACCGGGCCGCCATCCGCAAGGCTCGGCTCATGGCATCCACGGCAGCATTGTAGTACAGTCGTTCCTCCGGCGATTCTGATCCTTGGTCATCGTAACCATGCGACCGTGAGCGGTTTCGTTGATGACGTAGTCCCCGTGGTTGCCGGTGTGACTCTTGGGAACGCGATCGGTCTCGGGATCGTTGCGTACCAGATCGGCTGGAGCCCTCGCCCTGATTTCTCCTTTGCTGGGGGTTGCGATTCCTTTCATGTCGCCGATCCCTCACTTCCAGCTTTAAATCCATTACCAGTCTGCGCAACCGCTCCAACTCTCGGTCTCTATCATCATGCTGTCGATGCGCCGAGACGCCGGAAACCGTCCGGTGTGTCTGAGCCGACCCTTCTCCCAATCCGGACCTTTCCTCCCCCCTTGGTTGCTCCCTATCTTCCCGCCGTTTCTGCCTTCTCTCCCTCCACGTTGACTCCCAAGAAGATCCTATGGAGCCGCTCGGTGCACGCTCTCCTGAACGCTCCTCAGACATTCCTTTCGTTTGAGTCTCAGTCGAACCACGGCTTCGTAGGAGGGCCTCACGGTGGGCGCCAATTGTAAGAACCAAGTACAAGACTTCTGGGCCTTAGATCACTTGGGCTCACAATTTATTTGTAGTGGGCTTAAGGATTTCTTACAATGGGTCGTTCTCGGCAGAGAGACTCAAAGCAACACTCAGTTAATACTCTCTCCTTGACTGTTTTCTCTTAATTTTTCTGAACCCTTTCTTCTCCCAACTTTCTTCTATTTATAGCCAAGGTTAGTGGGGAGATTATGATTACAGCCATCGTTAGTGCTACTGAAGGTCCAATATTATCTAATTAAAGTGGATGTTTAGGTGAGAGGGCGGTGCAGCATTTATGATCTTGGAACTTGGCTCCATCTTGACCGATTATGTTCGGCAACTCAGTTCCCTATGAATATCACATTTTCCCGAGAACAGTTCGTATATTTGACCGGGAACGTTTGACCGATCACCTCTTGGAATTCAATACTCTACGCTTGTTCGTACATTAAGGAAGCTCCAAGAAGGGCGCAGGATAACTGGACCTTTCTGCTGGGCCTGTGTCCAAGGCCGGTATGGGACTGGGTTCAGGGCCTGTATGGGACTGGGCCCAGGACCTGTATGGGCCTAGGATCTCGGTGCCGTACAGCTATTTAGCACAACTGCTATGAGTGCTCTAAAAATATGTTCAAAACATAAATTTATAGGGAATTTATTTAATTAAGAGGAATTCCTTGCTGTGCATACACTGGATGTGGAATGAATAAGATTAATTTTCACTATAAAAAACCCGTGGTCTTATTAATTTGACATCCCCACAATGAAAGGACTATTTCAATATTATTGGAGTATATATATAGTGATGTGGTATTCTCTCGTCATATAATAAAAGATTTACTAAGTAAACCCATAGTGAAATTTACCATTTATGTAAGATGAGAAAGCAAACCTCACTCTACTATATAAGAGTACGTGCCTAATAATTCTATTTTTTACAACTTGCTTGAACTTTTTTTTATTGGTTTTCCTTGGAGCAGTCTATTTCCTCATTCCTCTTCATATGGAATATTATTTTTATTCTTTTAGAGGGTTTCATCCTATAATGTTCACTTCTAATGATAGTTCTTTATCATCAGACCAAGATACTAATCGGTTTTTGGTGTAGGTAGAGATTGAACTCCAAATCTTTTATTCAATCATCAGAGACTTTATTAGTTTAGCTAATTGGAATCCATTACACAAAATATTAATTTGATACGTACTCCAAGTAAATCAATGGCTACATTATGTTTGATTACGTATTGGAATGCTAGCTTATTAGCTGTACATGATCATGTAAATTTTTTTTTTTTGATAAGAGCACCCACAGTAGATGTGGGATATGTGCCAAATCCTAAATATTTGGCACATATCCCACACCAAACACAAAAATCAGCTCCCATCAGATGTGGCATATTTGCTAAAATTATACCATTTGTGTCCGTACCATTGCAAATTTGCAACGATACGGACAGATGTGGTAAAACGAAATAATATTTTATATTTGGCTTTCTCTCTCCTCTCACTTCCAGTCTTGATTTATTCTCTCTCTTCCCTCAACAGAGAAAGAACAAAATGACACTCCGATCGAATCCGAGGAGAAGCAGATCATCTTTATGGGCGAGCCACTCTGATCGGATCATCGCCATTGTCATCGCCGTCGGAGGCGCAAGTGGCATGGGCGAGGCCACTCCGATCATCGCCACTCCGATCGGATCATTGCCATCGTCATCGTCGTCAAAGGCGCAAGCGGCATGGACGAGGCCACTCTAATCATCGCTATCGTCATTGCCGTCGTCATCGCCACTCCGATCTCTCCGATCTCTCTCTCTCTCTCTCTCTTTTGGTGGTTGGTTGTTTTAATTGTTGGTGGTTGATTGATTTTGGTTGATGGTGGTAGGTTGATCGGGTTGTGGGTGTGAGATTTGGGTTGATATTGGTGTTTGAGTTTGCGTTGATCGGGTTGGCTGATTTTGGTTGATCGGGTTCTGATTGTAGTGTTTGTTTGAGTTTTTTTTTTGGTAGCAATGGCTGATGATCAGTGTGGGATGTTGTTGCTGTTGCTGTTGTTGATGATAATGGGAGAGGGGATAATATATTATATTAATGTATAGTAAATATTTTTTTTTTTGAGAAGGAAATATTATTTTAATGTATAGAATTGAATTATAAAACATATGATAAATGAGATGTTGCAAAATGATGTGGTAAAATAATAAAGTAGGCATTTGATGTGGTAAAATGACATAATTTTTGCACCAGTTGCTACGGATGCTCTAAGATGTATCCAATTATGTAATAAGATGCAATTTGGTTAATTGGAATGCTAGCTGTATATGATTATAATAATATGCGATTTGTGATTTAATATGAAAAATTGGCAGGTGAGCAGTGTCTACTAATATCATATCATATATTATGAAACTTGTTATTGACATTCCGGAGTCATTACGCACATAGCTTGACGAAAATTGATACAAAAGTTTATATATATTTTTTAAATTGATACAAAAGATGGAAAAATTATCATAGTCTAAGCAAGAGTTAGAAAAAAGGTTCTTCCAAATCTAGTCAATTGTCTTTCTCTTGGGAAATGTCTCCTTAATTTGCTATGAAATAGTTTATTGCATTCTAGGATAAAGAGGACCACATTTTATTCTATTTTCAAAAATTAAAAATATTTGAACATAGAAATCTATTTTACGAAAACAGTGATTTTATAATCAGATCACAACACATGTTAACATATAAGATCTCAGTAGACTATATAGGGATGGTTACATGTATTTTTGTGCACTATTTTATTATTTATTTCTTTAGGATTCCTCCTCAACAATCAACATGCCAAATTTGGGAGGAATTTATCCATGTCATGTATGATTAGCCAGCACAATGAAAAATAAAAAGAAAAAGACAAGACTTAGGGCAGTAGTAGGGCTCATGACCTTGAAAGAAGAAAATTTTAATAAAAACAAGCATATAAAGGTCATCAAGGTAGAAAAATGTGAAGGTTTATTTTATAATATTCAAAATAATAATAACATAAATTACTTTGTACAGAACTTGCATATAATTAGATGGAAGGCCTGAAGCATTTTCCTCTCTCTCCCACAACTGGCTCTATTCTATTCCCATTGTAGTTAGGCCCGAAATAATTAATTATTGAGTAATATAATTAAGTGTTAGATTCTTCTCCAAAGAAAAAAAAAAAAAAAAAAAAAAAACTAAGTGTTAGATTACTGCTTGTAGAATGAGTAAACTTGATAAAGTCAAACAAACTTTCGAAAATCACACTGCTTTTTTGGTTAAGGGCATTTTTCCTTGCCAGATGCAATAAAATTTAATTATCGTGTCATATAATTAATACGACTTCACCATCATGGTTTCCCAATAAAAAAAAAAAAAAAATCATCATGGTTTCTTAAAGATTGTGCATATATATATATATATATATTTTTTTTTTTTGGCTAACCCTTTTTTTTTTTATAGGATTTTTTTTTTTTGGCTAATCTTAAAGATTGTGCATATGATCCTTTTCACACGGTATACCCACATGGCCGTGATGTAAAGTCATGATGTTGGCGAAATGAATTTAATTAGAATGCTAGGTGATTGCAGTCGATCACATGACTCACATATAACGTGCACACATATTGAGCAAGCAGTACATAACAAGGGAGTCAATACTAATATACTACTGGAGGCGGTTTTAATTTCACCTAATGGAAAGGGATATTTCGATACCATTTAACATTAATATACTGTTTTAGGTTTATTTTTATTTTGTATAATATATATATATATATATATTATATTTAGAACTATAAAATTTCAAACTTATATTTTTCCAATTATATCAAATCTTAAACTTAAAATATCACTCCCAATAATAGTAATATTGATAATAAACATTTTTTAAAAAATATATTAATATAATAAGTCATTTCTCACCGTCATAAAAGAAAAAAAGAAAAAGCCATTTCTGTACATTCCTTTATATTAAAAAGTAAAAACTAAAAGGTTGAAATGATGTGATGCAATTAATAATGCATCACATAACGTGGGGTTCAAAAACTGAAAAAGAAGTAAAGGTTGAACCATTTAGCCCACCTTTTATTAAAAAAATACTATAAGTTTCCACCATTTCCAAGGTCAATCACGTGGAGGCTTAGGAAATTTCAAATAAGATACAAAACAAAGAAGGAGAGACCGCATAGCAATCTTCATCGTTCAGCAAAAAAGAAAAGAAATCATAGTGGAGACGGACAAGCGATGTCAATGTGATGGCAACCTGCTGCACTGGGGTTTGTTCAAATCATTTCTCCTATTTTTCCTTTTAATTTTTGTACCGGCCGATTTCTCTTTTTTGGCCGAAACGTCCGGTATTGTCCGGTATATGCCGGTAACTTAAGCGGTACATTTTGAAGGTGTTCCGGTACCGGTTCATCGACCGGTACGAAGAATTTCAGCCGTACCGGCCGGTACGGTACGGTATCGACTTGCTTTGTATATAACCAGATTCATGTTTGCAGGGCTGACTAAAGTCATACAAAGAGAGTGTTACCAATTCTTCAAAGCGTGAAGTAATATTCAAAGCTCCCATTCATCTTCTTTCCGGTGAAGAGGAATGGCCGAGTCTGTTGTTTCCGATGTGGTGACAAGGCTTGGTAACTTACTCGTACAAGAAGCAATATACTTGTACGGTGTGAGCGACCAAGTTCAGCAGTTACAAACTGAGCTTAAACGGATGCAATGTTTTTTAAAAGATGCAGATGCGAGGCAAAATGAATCGGAGATTATAAAGCTGGGCGTTGCAGAAATGAAAGATCTTGCTTATGACGCAGAAGATATCATTGCGACTTATGCCCTCCAAGTTGGTTCCAAGAAGGGAGGAGGCATACAAAAGATCCTCAGGAGGTGTGCTTGCGTCTTGGATGAAGGAATTACAGTCCATACGATTGGGTCAGCTATTGCAGATATCATGGCGAAGCTTTCTAATTTGAAAAAGAGTTTTGAAGACTATGGCATAAGAGAATCAATAATACAAGGAGGCGGGCCGAGTTCTTTGAATGAGACGCAACGAGAGAAAAGGGAAACTTATTCTCATGCTGAACGTGTCGTTGTTGGGTTGGAGGATGATACAAATAGGTTGGTGGAGTTTCTATTGAATGAAAAGGGAGTTGCTTCCATATGTGATATGGGTGGTTTGGGAAAAACCACTCTAGCCAAGATGGTTTATAACCACCACGAAGTCAAGCAATACTTTGACCTCCGTGCTTGGGCATATGTCTCTCAACAATTTCAAAGAAGACAGGTATGGGAAGGAATTTTAATTGGCCTTCTCTCTCCACCTGATGAGGAAAGGGATAAAATTCGAAAGTTGCGGGATGAAGAGATTGTTGAGAGGCTTCGTCAAGTTCAGCAGGATCAAAAGTGTTTGGTGATTCTCGATGATATTTGGAATGTTGAAGCTTGGAATAGTTTATCTGCTGGCTTCTCGTGGGAGGGTACTAATAGTAAAATACTGCTTACCTCACGGAATAAACACGTGTCTTCGATTGGCAGAGGTTTCGTTCATGAATTGCAACTTTTAAATGAGGAAAAGAGTTGGGAATTGCTAGCAAAGATAGCCATATCTTGGAGAGAAGGTACAAGTTATATCTTATTCTACTTTACTCTTATTAATTTTTTTACTCTTGATAATTAATTTGAAGATATTTTTCTTTGTTTTTTTATAAAATTATTTGGAGAAAAAGAAGACCAAAAGAAGATGTTACAAGCACAAAACATATTTAGAGTACAGTTATTTCTAATGCCCGTATAAAATACAGATTAATTAATAAAAATTAAAAAGTACTTAAAATAATTAAAAGATAAACTAAATAATTAAATTTTCTAAATATGAAATTTTGTGTGGATGATCCATAATTTTGAAGCAAACCATTTACCTCCGGGAAAAAATGGATTATTTCAAATTTTTTTTTTTTTTTTTGGTGATTAACTAGTAGTTGATGACATAAATTTATGAAAGTTCAATGTGAATAACAAAATATAGCGAAAGATTTGTTTAAATTTTATGACCAACTGTACGTCTGTACCTAATTAGTGCTTGTTATAAACACCAAAAGGCTAGTCTAGAGGTTTCCAAGTTATGAAGTATGTGTGGGACAGTGGGACGGAGGTCTACACCTATAGCTAGATGTTTGAAGAGTATTAGACATTTAAGTTAACAAATATATATATGGATATTGTTAGTCGGCACTACAAGGTATCTTTTAGGAAACAACTTTATGTCGATAAAGTCCTAATTTTATAGGAATATAGAACTAATAAAGCCAGTCTTTTGAATTTCACTTATTAGCCTAGTACTAGGGGTGGCAAATGGGCGGGTTGGGTCATAAATGGGTTGGGTCATAGATGGGTTGGGTGTATAATTACCCATTTATCCATTTATGACCCGTTTATATATAAATTAATTATCCATTACCAACCCAACCCATTTAATTAGTAACCCACCCATTTAACCCAATATGACCCAAATACCTCTAAAACTATTTGAATACCCTCTTGACCTCCAAAAATACCCATAAATACCTAAAATGATGCAAATACCCCTAATCTTCCAAAATTACCAATATACCCTTGGACATCCAAAATTATCCCAAAAATCTCTAAAATTATCCCAAAATACCCATGAAACCTCTAAAATGACCAAAATACCCCTGATATCTCAAAAATCACCAAATATGCTTAAAAACCACTAAAATGACCAAAATACCCCTGATATCTCTAAAATCACCAAATATGCTTAAAAACCACTAAAATGACCAAAATACCCCCTAAAACCCATAAAATGACCAAAATATCCCCAAAACTCAAAAAATGACCAAATACCCCCGAAACCTAAAAATTACCAAAATACCCCCCAAAACCTAAAAAATGACCAAAATACCTCCAAAACCTAAAAATGACCAAAATACCCCCCAAAACCCAAAAAATGACCAAAATACCCCCAAAACCCAAAAAAATGACCAAAATACCCCCAAAACCTAAAAATTACCAAAATACCCCTAAAACTCAAAAAATTACCAAAATACCCCCGAAACCTAAAAATGACCAAAATACTTCCAAAACCCAAAAAATTGCCAAAATACCCCCGAAACCCAAAAAATGACCAAAATACCCCGAAACCTAAAAAATTACCAAAATACCCCCAAAACCCAAAAAATGACCAAAATACCCCGAAACCTAAAAAATTACCAAAATACCCCCGAAACCCAAAAACTGACCAAAATACCCCCAAAACCTAAAAACTACCAAAATACCCTCGAAACCCAAAAAATTACCAAAATACCCCAAAAACCTAAAAATGACCAAAATACCCCCGAAACTCAAAAAATACCAAGTACCCTTGAAACCCGAAAAATGACCGAAATACCCTCGAAACCTAAAAATGACCAAAATACTTCCAAAACCCAAAAAATGGCCAAAATACCCCCGAAACCCAAAAAACGACCAAAATACCCCGAAACCTAAAAAATTACCAAAATACCCCCAAAACCCAAAAAATTGACCAAAATACCCCCAAAACCTAAAAATTACCAAAATACCCCAAAAACCTAAAAAATTACCAAAATACCCCCAAAACCTTAAAATGACCAAAATACCCCCAAAACCTCAAAAAATACCAAAATACCCCCGAAACTCAAAAAATACCAAGTACCCTTGAAACCCGAAAAATGACCGAAATACCCTCGAAACCTAAAAATGATCAAAATACCACCGAAACCTAAAAAATTATCGAAATACCCCAAAACCTACAAATTACCAAAATACTTCTGAACCCTAGAAATTTACTGAAATAACCCTAAAACTAAAAGATGACAGAAATGCCCTCGTAACCTAAAAAATGGCTAAAATACCCTTAGAATCTAAAAGATGATCAAAATAACCGCGAAACCTAAAAAATTACCGAAATTCCCTCGAAACCTATAAAATGAATGAAAGACTCTTAGAACCTTTAATTTGTCAAAAATATCCTTGAAACATCCAAAATACCCTGAAACCTCTATTTCGGTAATTTTAGATGTTTCAGGTGTATTTTGGTCATCTTACATGTTTAGGGGCATTTTGGTCATAATTTGGGTTTCATGGGTTTTATCGATCATTTTTTTAGGTTTTGGGGTTATTTTGGTCATTTTTTTTAGGTTTTTGGGAGGTATTTTGATCATTTTTTAGGTTTCAGGGTATTTTGGTAATTTTTTTAGGTTTCTGGGGTATTTCAGTTATTTTTTAGGTTTTAGAGGTATTTCAGTCATTTTTAAGGTTTATGGAGTATTTTGGTAATTTTTTAGGTTTAAGGAGTATTTTGGTAATTTTTTTGGTTTAGGGCGTATTTTGGTAATTGTTAGGTTTTAGGGATATTTTGGTCATTTTTTTAGGTTTTTGGGGTATTTTGGTCATTGTAATAGGTTTTGGGGTTATTTTAGTAATTTTTTAGGTCTTGGGGTATTTTAATCATTTTACAGGTTTCAGAGGTATTTTGGTCATTTTTTAGGTTTCGGGGGTATTTTTGGTAATTTTAAGGTTTCAAAGGTATTTCGGTCATTTTTAAGGTTTAGGGGGTATTTTGGTCATTTTTTAGGTTTATGAAGTATTTTGGTAATTTTTTGGGTTTTTAGGGTATTTTGGTAATTTTTGGGTTTTGGGGATATTTTGGACATTTTAGAGGTTTTGTTGGGGGGGGGGGTATTTTGCTCATTTTAGAGGTTTTGGAGGTATTTTTCTCATTTTGTGGGTTTTGGGGGTATTTTGGTCATTTTTGGGTTTTGAGGGTATATTGGTCAGTTTTTGGGTTTTGGGGATATTTTGGACATTTGAGAGGTTTTGGGGGTATTTTGCTCATTTTAGAGATTTTGGAGGTATTTTGGTCATTTGTGGGTTTTGGGGGTATTTTGGTCATTTTTTGGGTTTTGGGGGAATTTTGGTCATTTTTTGGGTTTCGAGGGTATTTTTGTCATTTTTTGGGTTTTGGAGGTATTTTGGTCATTTTTAGGTTTTAGGGGTATTTTGGTCATTTTTTGGGCTTTGGGAGTATTCTGGTCATTTTTTTGGGTTTTAGGGGTATTTTGGATATTTTTTGGGTTTTGGAGGTATTCTGGTCATTTTTAGGTTTCGGGGGTATTTTGGTCAGTTTTTGGGTTTTGGTTGTATTTTAGTAATTTTTAGGTTTTAGGGGTATTTTAGTCATTTTTTGGGTTTCAGAGGTATTTTGGTCATTTTTTGGATTTTGGAGGTATTTTGGTCATTTTGTGGGTTTTGGGGGTATTTTGGTCATTTTTTGGGTTTCGAGGGTATTTTTGTCATTTTTTGAGTTTTGGAGGTATTTGGGTCATTTTTAGGTTTTATGGGTATTTTGGTCATTTTTTGGGTTTTGGGAGTATTTTGGTCATTTTTTTGGGTTTTAGGGGTATTTTGGTCATTTTTTTGGGTTTTGGAGGTATTTTGGTCATTTTTAGGTTTCGGGGGTATGTTGGTTAGTTTTTGGGTTTTGGTGGTATTTTAGTAATTTTTAGGTTTTAGGGGTATTTTGGTCATTTTTTGGGTTTCAGAAGTATTTTGGTCATTTTTTGGATTTTGGGGGTATTTTGGTAATTTTTAGGTTTCGGGGGGTATTTTGGTCATTTGTTGAGTTTTGGGGGTATTTTGGTCATTTTTTGGGTTTCAAGGATATTTTGGTCATTTTTTTGGTTTTTGGGGTATTTTGGTAATTTTTAGGTTTTGGGGGGTATTTTGGTCATTTTTTAGGTTTTGGGGGGTATTTTAGTCATTTTTTGGGTTTTGGTAGTATTTTGGTCATTTTTTTAAGTTTCAGGGGTATTTTAGTCATTTTTTAGAAATTTAGATTTTATGTTGTTTATTTAAATTTTAGATGGGTTTAGTGGATATTAGTGGGATTATCCATTTAGACCCATCTAATTAAATAACCAAATGGGTCTTTACCCATTTAATCCAAATATTCAAATGGGTTGGGTTAAGACTTATCCAAATAAGGTGGGTAATGGGTGGGTTCATGGATATGGATAAAAATTGCCACCCCTACCTAGTACTATTTATTTTTAGTTATTTTATCAATTTATATCAATTTTTTATTAAGTGAATCCTGCAATAAATCATCTTAACAAGCACTTTACTGTGCCCGTAACATTTTTACAAGACTTGTCTGACGGTCAACCTAGCTATACCTGTTCGACATCCCTTCCACGTCCGACACACCGTACTTGTTCAACCTCAAGGACCATTTGTAATATGAGTTGTCCGCTTATGCTTGATCCTCCAATTCCGATTCCTACAGGGTTAAACGAGTGCAGGCACTTAACTCCGAAAAGTGACAAATATTCTACTCTACATTTACCCACATATGGGAACACTTACACACCTGCCAGAAGGTCTTCCTACAATCTCGTACCCACTAAATATGGGATATTGAATCCAAAAATCTGGTACCACTAACCCACTACATCTATGACGCTAGTACCTACATTCTAGGGAGTATAGTCACTCTAGACCTATAAACACCAAGATACCACAATTCCAAAGCATGCGAAAGGCAATTTCCTAATTTTTAGAGTTATTGGAGATTATCGTGAGTTTCTAACTTAACCATTAAAGGGCCTCCTTTGGCCAGCAACACATTAGTGCACTTTGTAGGTATTTTAACTCTTCAGTTTTTCTGACGTCGTAGGTTTGAACAATTGACTTACTAAAGATCTTGTGCATCATCATATATAATTATAATGTTAGAATCATTATGTTCTAAGGGGCCCAAGCTTATTGTAGGCTCATGTACTTGTAGAGCAAGCATACTAACTCTTGGTTAATACTCTTAAGTCACATCCGAGATAAGAGTAAATTTAAAAATAAGAACTCTTAATTTCAAGACTAATTTTTATAACATTTTTTATTCAATGTTTGAAGACTACTATTTGTTTCATTTGGTTGTTTCAAGACTTTTCCTCTTTCTCACACAAAAAAATCTCTTTGCATTTCCATTCACCCTTCCAACTTCTACTCCTTTATATACACATGCCCACAGCCCTTAGCTTCATGCTATTTCATCTCAAACACACTAAAACAAAAAATGATACCATTTATCTTCAACCTTTCAATGACACTTACATAACTACATTGTAGTACTATTTGATCCTAACCCGTATAAGTAGGCTTTCACCAAGGAAAGGGGCTTGGGTTTTTATTTAGTGATAGTAGCTTATGGTTTTTATGTTATAGTCGAACATTGTGGATTTTGTGAAGGTTATGATTCACTTTGAGTCTTTGGATGTTTGAGATTTTGGTTTGGGAAAGTTAAAAATGTGTTTTGTTTTAGAACTAAAGAAAAAGAAAAATTCTTAATGATTATTTATGAAGTTAGCTATTTTTTTATATATCATATTAATCACTCATTCTTTTTATTATTATTCCATATGGGAATGTATTGTACAAATTCCATGTGAGACTTCACTTACACAAGTATACTATAGAATCTTCCCCTCACGAGTCATGTGTGAATTTCGGCCTCTTTGTGGGATTCTAGACCTCTATTTGGACCACAAACAAGCTCCCCATTGTTTATGGGCTTTTTTATCACTAGCATGTCATCCATGGGCCTCTTGTATGCCATCCATGGGAACTATGTGTCAACTTGCACACTTATAAAACTTTTTAGATTTGCTCTATCCTTAATCCAATGGCAAAAGAGACTCTGAACACCTTGTTACCTTTGATGCACCCTACCTAAGCTCTAGCACCACTTGTTAGGGAGAAAATGCCTTAAAGAGACTCCAATTGAGTAGTTAATAGAACATATAGGGATACCACATAACCCAAATGTAGTTATATTAACCATTCACTCTTCTCATTATTATTTCATATTGGACTTCACGCATATGTGTATACTCAACACAAATTTTTTTTTAATCTTTCAACCAAATTTTTATATTGAACAACTTGGAAGGAAAAATGTTGATTTAAAAGAAAATTTTATGTCCATCAATGATTTCAAGTTATTAAGCCCTAAAATATAATTCCATGTCATTATTGTACTTGCTAATGATATATTAACATCTTACTCTTCTCGTAATTATATAATTTTGTTTGTTGATGTGCAGATTCTGTCACCAAAACTAAAATGATGAAGTTAGGAAAAGAAATGGTTGGATATTGTGGTCGTTTGCCATTGGCCATCACTGTACTTGGAGGTCTTTTAGCTGCAAAGCAAACACATAAAGAGTGGGAGGATGTGCTTAGAGATGTTAAATCACATAAAGAAGACTTTAGAGCTAGTGAGGTGTTAGCTTTAAGTTATAATGACTTACCTTCTCACTTAAAACCATGCTTTCTATATTTAGCCCATTTCCCAGAGGATTTTGAGATACCAACAAGGGAATTAATTTCGATGTGGTTGGGAGAAGGTTTTATATCACGAAATCAGCATGTAGGAGATAGCGAGGACACAATGGAGAATGAGGGAGAACGATATTTAAGAGAGCTAGTGCAAAGGTACATGGTTCAGGTGGGGAATATTGACTCATTTGGAAGGATCAAAACTTGCCGAATGCATGATCTTATGCGAGACTTTTGCATATCAAAAGCCCAAGTGGAAAACTTTCTCCAAATCGCTTCCATTGAAGGAAATGGAGGGCATATTGGAAAATTACGAAGACTTGCTATCAATTCAAAATCAAGCGATAATTCACTCAAGGTGATTAAATTCAATGAATATCCCTATCTCAGGTCTCTTCTCTACTTCCTGCCTTACTGGGATCATTATCGTAATTTCGACAAGTGCAGTGAAAATGCTTTGTATTTTAAAGAATCTTGTTTCAATGTAATCACGTTGCTTAGAGTCTTGAATATGGAAAATTTTGGATTTTACTGTGGAAAACTTCCTAAAGATATTAGATATCTCATCCACTTGAGATTTTTATCTTTGAGAAATAGCAATATAACAAGCGTGCCATCATCCATGAGAAATTTGAGATGCTTGGAGACACTAGATTTACGGTCCTCCGTACGCCTTGTGGAAGTGCCAAATGTGTTTAAGAAGATGGAACAGTTGAGGCATCTATATTTACCCATTCAGTATAGGGTGAGTAAGAAGTTGGAACTTGCTAATCTTAGTTATTTGCAGACATTGGTGAATGTTGAGCCCAAAACCATCCAAATTCCCACAAGTTTTCTATTCAACCGTCTTCGGCTTCGCGTGTGGACTTTTGATACACAACCCCGAGATGCAATACAAAAACTAGTATCAAGTTATCCTCATATGTATAACCTATATATATTCGCAGCGATAAGGAAGCTTCCAGAAGCTCACCAATTCCCTCCGAATCTTGCCAAGTTGACATTAAGACGGTGTTATCTTGAGGAAGACCCAATGTCAACATTAGAGAAGTTGCCCAACTTAAAAATTCTCCGCATTGTTCTTAGCGCTTTCGTAGGGAAGAGTATAATATGTTGTGGAAGAGGATTTCCTCTTCTTCATTCTCTTATCCTAGAATTTTTACCAAGTTTAGAGGACTTGATGGTGGAGGAAGGAGCCATGCCTAGTCTCTGCCAATTAAAAATTGACTTGTGCAAGAGTTTAGAGATGATTCCAGATGGACTAAGGTTCATCACAACCCTAGAAGAATTAGAGATCAGAAACATGCCAAAGTCATTCAAAGATAGACTTGATAGAGGAGGGCCAGATTTTTACAAAGTCCAACATGTGCCTTCCCGTGTATTTCAAAACTGTGATGGGGAGTGATAATCATAATTAGCTAACAAGGTACAACAATAAATTCTTGCACTTGCATTTTTTAAATATTTTATGGCGTTTGTTTGTTTGTTTTTTTTTTCAAATCTCTCTCCAATTAATTCATTTTTTCCCTAATAATATTTAGCAAATTTTTCCCAACGGTAATTCTTTAATTGATTAGAATGAAGGCCTTATCTATTCTTTTCCCTCTCAATTTACAGACTTATTAGGTTCCGATCCCACAACCTATCTCTCGATTATATTACAAGAAAATTGTTTTCCGCTTCATCTTGTGGTGGAGTATTTATTTTTGCTACTCTTATTAATAAATTAAGCATAAGATTTTATTTAACAGTTTGTTCTTTCTTTTTCTCCCCTTTTTAGGCTACTTTTTTATATGGGTCCTACCTTTTCTTTTCATTTCTACAACACAAATATATTGGTTGATGGTGTAAATATAGTTCTAAATGTTACCTAAATGAGTTCATGTCTACAACATATTTCATTTTAATTCTTTTTTGAAGCTTTGGGCTTGATCATTTTGTTTGTTGCCTCCCACTTTATTCTCCTTAATTATTATTATTATTTTATTTTTTATTTTTGCAGGTGAAATCATCCATGGTCTACAACTGGAATGGGTTGGTGTCAGTAACAAAATTTGAAGGATTACATTGTACAGACTCACTAAACATATTATCTGATGCCTATGCGTAGTGATGTGATGGTACTCTACATTGAAATATTTTGTTGGGTGGTTTGCTTGCATTGTAGTGTATTTGTTTTAGTGTTGCTGTCTTGTTCCATTTTGTTGGCTTTGCTATGATTGCATGCTTTGTTTTTGAATTCTGTTGAATAAAAGAAACCAATGCATCATTGGAGGAGAAAATAACCTTTGTTTTAATGTGGAATTCCTGATATTTCTTTAAGTTATGTTTATCTCACAGCATTTTAGATGTGTATTGTTTATAGTGAAGTTAGTTAAGTCTGTCCTTGGGATAAGCAGTAGCACTGTATCTTATTGACCTAGGAGCTGGGAATATCAATTAGCATGGATGGAAATCGGTGCTTTTTCCCTATCAATAAAGTAATAGAAACGCTAGTTATGTACAACTAAGTAATAAACAATAATCTAACAAATTATGTTAGATGGAACTTTTATTCATTTTAGATTTTATGCCATGATTGGAACTCAATAAATTCAACATCACACATAATCAGAGTAATCGCTAAGAAGGAATTTGGTTGTTCTTAAGAAATTTTTAAATATTTCTAGTTGAATCGAGTGTTAGGTGAATATGAGCTATAAAATCTTGTCAACTAGGAGATGAGGTTCTTATACTATTTTGATTAGGGGGCTATCATAGTCATTGCATATGTAGGAATATTTAAAAAAAAAAAGTTCTGACAAGAGCAGTACCAAATGATTATTTTTGTTTCCCATTTCTCAATATACCCATAATTAATGTTTTAGGCAAGCCTTGAGTTGATAACCATATACATGGGAGTTTTATTTCTTTGCAAACGTTTTAGTGTTTATTACTTGGACAGCTCAGCAGTAGTTTCACTTCAACCTCAACGATTATAGAACTATTTATGCCTCCATTGGCAATGAGAGGAGTGCTAGATTTCACCTCATGACAAGTATTTTTGGACTATAAAGGTCCCACAAGATTGTACATGGGCCTGCAAAGCTGTCCTAAAACTTAGAAGTGAGGTTAGCTTAGAAGTGAGGTTAGGATGTTCATAAAGTTTGATGTTGGGGATGATAGAAGGTTTTCTTATGACATGATAATTGGGATCCAACTAGGATCCTTTTCATGAAGTATAGCTTTAGGATAATCTATGGTGCAGCAACTAAATTTGAGGCAAAGGTGGATTCTGTTTTGAAGAACAAAATAAGGGTTTGGAAACCTGCAAGGTCCAAAGAATTAATCACCATACAATGCCAGTTGCGTTTGGTTGAGATTAAAGATGAAGATAAAGCTAGGTGGTCTGTGACTAGATCAGGCTCACTGCTCTTATGCAGCCATCTGCAATGGACATAATGCTAAGACAGATGAGGTGGGGTGGTGGAGACTCTGGTAGTTAACCTTGCTATCCCCTGGTTCCATTTATTGGTTGATTAGGTGTCAAAAACAAGCAGAAAACTAGAGAAAGATTAGCTCAGTAGGGCTATATTGGTGGCTGCTTGTGTGTGTTTTGAGAGTAGAATTCATCTTTTTTTAGAATGTGCTTTTGCCAAGAGAATCTAGGACACTGTCATTAGGCACTGCTTAGTTTCAGAGGCTAAGTGCAACTGGCATGATCTAATGAGCTAGGGCATTACCAAGGGAGAAGCCTGAGGTTATTTATTTGTAAGCTTGCCCATTGGGCCAATGAGTATTAGGTTTGGTCTCGGAGAAATGCCTTTATACATAATGGGTTAGTGTGGCCCGAAGAGCAAATTTTGAGAAGAACTTATAAGGATGTTAGAGGTTGATAGGACTCTTGAACCAAATTCCAAATTTCATTTCTGCACAATATTCTCTGCTATAAATTCTTTTGTTATTCCAAATATGTGTGTATTACTGATGTTTAGGAGGTGTTTTGTTTTGGTGTAAAAGTTTCTGTAATCTGTTCTTACCTGAGATTCTATCGTGTTAATTTGTAAGAATCTAGTCTCTTGAGATGAGTTTTGGGATTTAATAGCCTTTGTTGTATTCTTTAGCCTAGGGTTCACTGTCCCCAGTTTCTGTAGTTTGGCTAGCTTTGTCTTGTTTGTTCTCTATTAATAATATCCTTTACTAATTCATCCAAAAAGAATTAAACTAAGATTAACTGCATTATTTAATCATTCCTAATATAACATTTTTTCATTGTAAATTTACATTCTCAAATTCTTGAAATTGGAGGAGCAGTCATGTTTGCTATTAATTTCCTGTGAACTATTGTGTTCTTCTATCTTCTTCTGAATCTATCTTATTGATCAACAAAAAAACCCGTCAGCAGTCCTTGCTCTTAGTCTTATTTTGGTTGCCTCTATAGCCCTGATGGTTGTTTGTGTTTTGTTAATTTGTCTTTTTCATATTTCTGTAAACCGCTAGGCACAAGACTCAATTTGTCTTTTTCATATTTCTGTAAACCACTAGGCACAAGACTCAAAATGGATTGAATTTTTGTTTTTTTATTTTTAAAAAATAGTGAAGAAAAAAGAACTTCATTGCTATCATTCACGAGTAAAAAGTGAATTGAAATTTATACACTTATTTTTATTAGGTTCTGAACCCACAACCTACCTCTCCATTATATTACAAGTAAATTCATTTCCGCTTCATCTTGTGGTGATCTCTTATTTTTGCCACTTTTATTAACTATTTATTCTTTCTTTTTCTCCCATTATTTTGGGGTTTTTATTTATTTATTTTTTGAGGTCCTTTTACTTTCTTTTCATTCCTTCAGCATAAATTTATTGGTAGATGGCGTAAATATAGTTCTTAATTTTACTTTAATGAGTTCATGTCTATAACATATTTCATTTTAATTCGTTTTTGATGTTATTGGGCTTAATCATTAACCTTAGGTTCTTTTGTAGGTGAAATCATCCACGGTCTACAACTGGTACGAGTTAGTGTCAGTTATATAATTTGAAGGATATGATTACACTGACTCATTAAACACATTTTCTGATGCCTATGTGTAGTGATGTAAAGAATTGTTTGCTTGGTGATGGTACTCTGCATTGTGATATTTTCTTGGGTGATTTGTTTGCATTGTACTGTATTTGTTTTAGTGTTGCTTTCTTGTATTCTTTTCTGCTCTGCTATGATTGCACTCTTTGTTCGTGTATTTTGTTGAATAAAAGAAACCAATGTATCATTGAAGGAGAAAAATAATTCTTCATTTAATGTGGGATTCCCCATATTTCTTCAAGTTTTCTTTACCTCACTGCATTTTAGATGCATATTGTTTATTGTAAAGTTAGTTCAGTCTGTCCTTGTGTTAAGCTCTAGAACTATATCTTATTGAGTAGGGAATATCAATTAGCATGGATGGAAATCGCTAATTTTTCCGTATCAATATGGTAACTAAAACACTAGTTATGTGCAAATTGTGCAATTGTGAAAATAAACAATTATGCAGACGAATTATGTTAGATGGAACTTTTATTCCTTTTACATTTTATTTCATATTCGAAACACTAAAAATTCAATATCATACATAATGAAAGTAAATCATTAAGAAGGAATTATGTTGTTCTTAATAATAATTTATATAGTTCTAGTTGAATAGTGTTAGGTGAATATGAGTTGTAAAATGCTTCTTGTAAACTAGAAGATGAGGTTGTTATACTATTGTGATTAGTGGGGAATCATAGCCATTGCATATGTAGGATACATTTTTTTGAAAATTTTCTATTGAGAGTAGTATCAAATGATTATTTATATTTTCCTTTCTCAGTATACCCATAATTAATGTTTTAGGTGAGCCTTGAGTTGATAGCCATATGGGAGTTTTATTTCTTTGCAAACATTTTAGAATTTATAACTTGGACAGCTCAACATAGTTTCTCTTCAACCTCAAGGATAGAAGGTTTTCTTATGACATGATAATTGGAATCCTAGTAGGATTCTTTTCATAAAGTATAGCTTTAGAATTATCCTTGGTGTAGCAACAAAATCTGAGGCAAAGATGGATTCTGTTTTGAAGAACAAAATAACGGTTTGGAAACTTGCAAGGTCCAACAAATTAATCACCATACAATGTCAGTTGTGTTTGGTGAAGCTAGGTGGTCTGCGACTATTTCAGGTTGGCTGCTCTTGTGCAGGCCATCTGCAATGAACATAATGCTAAGGCAGATATGAGGTGGGATGGTGGAGACTGGTGGTTTAACCTTGCTATCCCCTGGTTTCCTTAATTGGTTGATTTGGAATAAAAAACAAAATGGCAACTGGGGAAATTTGAAAATTTTGGAACAAAGACATACTTGTATTCAACATTCGACTATAAAGAATTTGTAAATTAGAAGGGAAAAATAATCATAACAAAAGAGCGATTTGAAAATTTAGCATCTTAGAATCATTATGAAGTTTTGAAGAAATTAATTGGTATAAATATCTCTAAAAAATCTAGATCTTGTTCCTGGATAAAAATAATATTTGTAATTAATCATGTAAGGTTGAATTTATTCAACCATCTAATTGGCTTTATTCCGTGCCAAATTTGCTTGTAATTCAGCATTTAGTAACCCTGTATTTAGGTGGGTTTGTTGTAAGGGGAGTGAGTGAGATAGAGTGAAGATTGCTCAAGAGTGTGCAAGAAAACAGAGAGTCGCGGCTGGGACTCGCGGGTGGACTCGCGGCTTCAACCCGCCAGAATCTGCACACGTGCCAAGCATGCTGGAAGATGAACAATCATGCTAGCTGGAGCACTACAGGACAAAACAGGACAACTGGCCATACGGTTATCTCGCGACTTGAACTCGCGACTTAGTCAAGCCGCGAGCCACCCATGTTTTGTAAAACCTGACGTTTCACATTCCTCTCCCACTCCAATATAAATACCCCTTTTACCCACGATTGAGAGAGAGCTTCCAGAGAGAATTTTGAGAGAGAAACCCTAAAGAAAAACAAGATTGTTTCACACACAATCCCTACCTTAGAGTCTCTTCATATTCCTCAACTCTCTTCCTCTCCATTGTCAAATCCTTGAGAGGTATTTTACCAAACCTGGTTCTCACCATCATCATCACTGAGAGACAGTCGTTTGGAATTCTGGGAAGCAGTTAGGAAGGAGCCAATCTTCATTGGTTGATGCTATGGTATAGTAGCGGAATCCGGGAAGCTAGAAAAGAAAAAGGTTCGGCGCAATCTCGTTGGAGCAAGAAGCTTGGAGGGCTTAGGTGCACTGGGTAGATTAGGCTTGGAGGGTCTATTGCTGTCCTTGTATCCCAACTATATTTTCTAGTGGATTGATTACCGCTTGGAGGGCGGCGGAGAGGTTTTTCGCCGAGGTCTTCGGTTTCCTCTTCGATAACACATTGCGTGTTGTCTTTGTGTTTGCATCTTCCTTCCTCTATCTCTGCCTTTATATTATCTGCTGTGATATTATTATGTTATGGCTTAGATAGTGTTTAATCTATTTCACATTATAGCATATGTTAAGTTTCCGCACACTTGTTGTTTAACATATTGCTTGTGTTGGTTAAGTTAATTTTTGGGGGTCTAAACGTTCAAAAGTGTTTTGTACACGTTTTTGAACTTTCAATTGGTATCAGAGCAGGTACACTGTTATTGGTTTCATTACCATTGTGTGATCCTTGACTCCCTTTTGAGATGGATGGGTCTCAATCCCTTAATGCACCTCCATATTTTGATGGTAGTAATTATGCTTTTTGGAAGGTTCGCATGAGAGCCTTTTTATGTTCTATTGATGAATCTGTTTGGGATGCTGTTGAGATTGGTTGGACCAAACCTGAGGCAGCCAAATCCACTTGGGATAAGGCAGCTCTTGCTGCATCTAATGCTAACAGTAAAGCATTTAATGCTATTTTCTGTGGTGTGTCTCCAGATGAATTTCACAGGATTTCACATATTACCATTGCCAAAGAAGCATGGGAGATTTTGGAGGCCACCTATGAAGGCACGAAGAAAGTAAAAGACATTAAGTTGCAAATGCTGACCACTCGGTTTGAGGAGCTCAAAATGAGTGAGGATAAGTCTTTTGACTCTTTCTATGGAAAGCTAAATGAGGTGGTTGTCAGCAAGTTCAACTTGGGGGAGAGAACGGAGGACTCAAAGATTGTAAGGAAGATCCTTCGATCATTGCCGGAAAGTTTTCGTGCAAAAGTGACAGCCATTGAAGAGAGCAAGGACCTTGATGACATCAAAGTGCAGGAGCTGGTGGGTTCTCTGCAGACTTATGAGATGTCGCTGCCTAATCAACGGAAGAGTAAATCTCTTGCTCTAAAGACCATTAATGAGAAGGTGGAAGATCAAGACTCATCGGGAGAAGATGGGGTTGACAAAGATGTAGCTTACCTTGTCAAAAATTTCAGGAAGTTTTTGAAATTCAAAAACAGTGGCAAATTTGATGATAAAAGAAAATTCCAAAACTCTGGAAGGGAGAAGAGGGATTTCAAAAAGAAAGATGGAAAAGAATCCCAATCCACACAAGGTATCACTTGTTTCGAATGTAACGGGCATGGACACTTTAAGAAGGAATGTCCAAATTATTTGAAATCGAAAGGTAAAGTGTATGCCACGACCTTGAGTGACTCGGATTCATCTGACTCAGAATCTGAAGAGAGCTGTGATGGAGAGGGGAACTATTCAGCTTTTATGACTATTGCTCATGTTGAGTCTTCGGATGAGTTAAATCTGCTTGTACAAGACCTTGGAGAACATAGTGATGATGAATCACTAGGAATTGTTGAAGAATCAGATGCTGAAGAAAGTGAAAGCACAGCAAATCTTCAAGAAAATTATAACTCACTCTTGGAGAAGTCGGGTGAGTACACAAGGGTTGCCAAGGCTGCTGTGAGAAAAATGAAGAAGGCTGAGGAGGACTACAAAAGTCTCCTAATCCGATATAGGGAGGCCAAATGTGAGATTGAAACTCTGAATGGTGAATTGTCCGAAACTTACACAAAAGTGAGATTTCTTGAGAATGAGGTTGTGCAAGCAAATGCTAAGATAGAGAGGGTCACCACCAAGAAGCTAGATGATGTTATATCTTCTCAAAAGAGCTTCTCAGACAAATCCGAATTGGGGTATACCGGAGGTAGTTTATCTGTAAATGTCACTAAAGAAGTGAAGTGTGTCAAGGCAAAAGATCCAGTTGTAGCTGAACTTACTGGTGAGAAGCTCGAGGTGGAGGAGAAGAAGAATTTGGTGAACCAACGGATGCTGAATCCCCGTAATCAGTCTGTGGGCAGGTCTGAATCTCGTGCCAAGTCACGTCCACGACCACAGAGAGGTCCTAGAGGAACTTATGTGTGCCATTATTGCGGGCTTCAAGGGCATACTCGGCCAAATTGCCAAAAGCTGAGAGCAAAGAACAGTGCAACTCCTCAAAGGTCAGGAGGACCCAGAAATGATAGGAGAACTTGGGTAGGTGATCAATCTAGAGAGCAAAATGGAGATCCCGGAATGATGAACGTGATGAAGATGATTGGTGCATTCACCAACTGCTTGGAAAGCTTCTCACGAAGGTTTGAAAGCCCTAACTCCCGTACCCAATCCTATAAGGAAATCACCCCAAACGCAAGTGACGTGTGGGTGAAAAGGGGTACTCATGCATAAGCATTACAACATGTCCATGCATTAATACTTCCTATGCTTTATGACAATGTTTGTGTGGTTTGCTTGCTGGTTTTGATGTTGGTTGTTTGCTTATTTTCTTGTGTTTATGTTTTTGTTTGTTTTTATCAATCTTTTTGTGTCTTGTGTCAAAAATCCAAAAATCACATAAAAATTAGAAAATCAAAAAGCTTGTTTGACTTTGTTGAGTTTTGTCTCAAAACTTGTTTTGCCTTGTACCTTTGTGCTAATGGCTTTGTGCATTTTCGAGCATTGCTTGGTTTCATGCACCTATATCTCTGTGGGAGAAATCTTGAAATCTATGTGATTGTTGTAAATAGATCTTCAAACTTGTCATGAATGATTAGTGAATGGTTATGTTGATCTTGAGACATGCATAGACTTGTGTCTATATCTCTTCCCACTTTTTATTTTTTTTTGCTAAAAAGAGCTCACCAAATGTAAATCTCCAAATGAAAAGAGATATTGAGCTGCAAAAGCCTGTCGCACATTCTAGTATTTGACTAGGAAAAAGGGTAAGCGACCTTATATTAAAAGTGAATGTTCATTCAAAAAGGGCCAAAGGCCTGTTCTTCAAAGAGAATTGTTATATATCTCTCTCACAATGAGAGATGATTGCCTCAAAAGATCAAAGATTATGATTGAAAGTGGAGTCAAATGAAAAGCTCCAAGTTATGTTATCAAGTTATGTGAGAGGTCATATATACATATTTCTATAATTGAGATTGGTCACATGATCTAGTACTAATTGTGTATGCCTTGGTTGAATTGATCATTGAAGCTTCACATTAGACGAAGGACTATCTCATTGTTGATATCCACACACAACACACAAGTTTATGTTCAATAAATGCCTTATTCATTTATGTGATTGTACTTGATGAAATATGTTTTCACATGCTCAATCTTTGTTAATTCAAGCACAAAAAGATTTTTGAGTGTTTTAGGTGTTTTTGGAAAGTATTTTGTTTGAAAAATCTGAAAATTTCAAAAATCCTGGTTTGCCCTGTTTTGGCGGCTCAGTCGCGGGTGTGTCAAGTCGCGAGCCTCAGTCGCATCTTCGCTGGTCATTTTTGGCGACTTGTTCGCGAGTAGAAGGTCCAGTCGCGAGTTCACTCAGAGATTTTCGCGGCTCAGCTCGCGACTCACTCGCGGGTAGACCTTCCAGTCGCGAAAAACACTTAGAAAAATTTTTCAAAATTTTGTTCTTGTGTACTTTGGCGGCTTGAGCTGGCGACTGTATGGCGACTCGATCAAGTCACGAAAATCGCGTGTTTGGCAGAAACAGGAGAAGTTTTTAAACCTTTTTCAGTTTTCCCTCGAACTTTTGTAACTGTTCATCTTCTCTCTAAACTATCTCCCTCCCAAACACTCCGTGCTCCCATTTCCCATCTCCATTGTTGCATTTCTGTAGCTCAAAATCGTCAAATTACAGGTATGGGTTTTCAGTCTTACCCTCTTTTCTACTTGATTTTGTGTTTTTCCCCTTTGATTTTTCGCATATGGTTGCTATTTTGAAATGGGTTTGTGTTTCTGTTTCTGCTCCGTGTTCATGCTTAGCTTGTGGTTGCTGTTGCTAGAGTTTGTGTTGATGATAGTCATATCCTTATTGCTCTTCATCTTATGCTTAGCTAAGTGTTTCTTTTATTTCAATCTGAACTTTGAGCTATTGAGTTGTTTCTATTTGTTCTTTTTATGGATGAGTTTTACTGTGCCAAATTCGCATGTTTTAGTGTGTTAATCTGTTGGGAGCTTCTGTTAGGCTCATAATACTGTGTGTGCATCATATCATTTTTCCATTATCTGTCTCTATGACAGTTTCTCCTTGATTGTCCATGTGTTTCCTTTCTCAGGCTTGGTTTTCCCATGAAATTGATCTAAGTAGCCTTTTGTTTAAGTGTTCATAGTTATTTTGTGTGGATGATATCTCTTTGATAATCATGGTACTGACTAAGTTCTGCACATATATTTGTCTATGCTGTTGTGGCATTTTCTGATTGTTCACAGATGTCTCCCTCACCTCAGAAGAAGAAATCTACTGCAAAGAAGGCTGACAAGAGATTAAAAATGGATTCAAAACTGTTTAGGTCTGTCCATCACTTTGAGAGATACAAGGATAACTTCCTGCATGCAGGAATTATTCAAGAAAGGTTTGTAGATTTGGAAGACTTAAGACAAACTTTTATTCCCAGCTGTTTTGAGGGAAGAGGATGGGAAAAGCTGTTGAGTGATTTCCCTTTGGTGTGTGAACCCCTGATTAGGGAATTTTACTCAAATGCTGTGATAAAGGAGAATGAGTTAAATTGCTGGGTTAGAGGGAAAGAATTCATTTTGGATGCACATGTCATAGATGATGTACTAGGGCTTGAGGGTTTGGATGATGAGGAGTTTATCAATTTTAAGGATAGGAGTGTCTCTATTGAAACAGTTCAACAAAGGATAGGGGGGCAGAGAGAAGGGAAGTGTTTGAATACCACTGCCTTTCCAGTGGACATGAGGGTTCTAACCATAATCATGATGTTTAACCTCTATCCTATTAAGAAATTGACTACAATCAATTGTGCTAGAGCAATTTTTCTGATGGATCTCAAAGAAAAGAACTTCATAGATATAAGTTCTCACATCTTTGACATCATTGTGGATGAGACAAGAACAACATCTAGGCCAAAACTGATCTTTCCAAGTTTGCTAATGAGGATATTTAGAAGGAAGGGTGTTCCAATCCCTCAAGACATCAGTCACATGTCCACACCCTCTGCAATTAACAAACTTACCTGCAAAAGGATCAGTGTTAGGCTTCCAGGAGAAGACGATGAAGGTGATGAAGGAGAGGATGTCCCAATGGAGACTGATACAGAGGCAGCAGGGCATGCATCCACCTCAACACCCAGGAGGAGTGGCAAGAGGTCTAGAGCTTCAACTTCTGCAGATACACCTCCAGATGCTTTCCAGATCATTCTGGAAAGGCTTGATGGGATCAGGGCAGTCCAAACTGAGCATTCTGACAGGATGAGAGCCATGCAAGACCAGATTGATGTCTTGGCTGCTAAACTTGACAGCTTCACAACTCAGCCTGACCAGTGACCCTTTGGCCATTCCGGTCAAAAAGGGGGAGAAATTGTTCAGAAAAGCAAATCTTAAGGGGGAGTAATGTGTTGAGGGGGAGTTGTCATAGTTATCAAATTCAAAAACTTTGTTTATCTACACTTATGTTTTTGGGTATTTTGTGTATAGCTGTTTCTAATTCACAACTTAGCTGTTTCTAATTCACAACTTATACTCTTGGTTTAATCCTTAATATATTTTGATGATGTTATTCAGGAATTTCTGTGTTTGTACCCATTTGCTTTTGTAAGCTGTTAGGGTTATGTTTTTATGCATATTTGTAGGCTTTATGGTTTGTACCTTGCTTATGCAGCCTTTATGCTTGTTGAAATTAGTACTTTGATCTAAATGTTCTGCATTTTGGTTTATTGTACTGTCACTCTTGTGCCCTTGTAGGATTGTTCCTAGATGCATATGCCTTGTGTGCTATGCATTGGTTGAGTGTTGAGCATACAAGTGTCTTGTCTTGTGCTTGTTAACTTGTATGTCCTTGTGTTCATTCCAAGTGTGAATGAACACTGTGATCACTACCTTGAGGTGGTCACTTGGTTGATCAAGCCATGATTTGTGTATTACTCCATCTTTGCTTGATCACATTCAGCCTGTTTCATATGCATTTATAATTTTCTGCCTACAATAATCATAGTGTATTGTTGTGTTTCAGGAGTATATTGTTCATATGATTCAAGTGCTTCACAGCTTCTACAGTTAGGTGTGAGTGAGTTTTGTTCAACTGTTCCCAGCTCACATGTTAAGTCTAGAGTCTGTTTTAGGGTTTTGTCACGGAATAGCCAAAGGGGGAGATTGTAAGGTTGAATTTATTCAACCATCTAATTGGCTTTATTCCGTGCCAAATTTGCTTGTGATTCAGCATTTAGTAACCCTGTATTTAGGTGGGTTTGTTGTAAGGGGAGTGAGTGAGATAGAGTGAAGATTGCTCAAGAGTGTGCAAGAAAACAGAGAGTCGCGGCTAGGACTCGCGGGTGGACTCGCGGCTTCAACCCGCCAGAATCTGCACACGTGCCAAGCATGCTGGAAGATGAACAGTCATGCTAGCTGGAGCACTACAGGACAAAACAGGACAACTGGCCATACGGTTATCTCGCGACTTGAACTCGCGACTTAGTCAAGCCACGAGGTCAAGCCGCGAGCCACCCCTGTTTTGTAAAACCTGACGTTTCACATTCCTCTCCCACTCCAATATAAATGCCCCTTTTACCCACGATTGAGAGAGAGCTTCTAGAGAGAATTTTGAGAGAGAAACCCTAAAGAAAAACAAGATTGTTTCACACACAATCCCTACCTTAGAGTCTCTTCATATTCCTCAACTCTTTTCCTCTCCATTGTCAAATCCTTGAGAGGTATTTTACCAAACCTGGTTCTCACCATCATCATCACTGAGAGACAGTCGTTTGGAATTCTGGGAAGCAGTTAGGAAGGAGCCAATCTTCATTGGTTGATGCTATGGTATAGTAGCGGAATCCGGGAAGCTAGAAAAGAAAAAGGTTCGGCGCAACCTCGTTGAAGCAAGAAGCTTGGAGGGCTTAGGTGCACTGGGTAGATTAGGCTTGGAGGGTCTATTGCTGTCCTTGTATCCCAACTATATTTTCTAGTGGATTGATTACCGCTTGGAGGGCGGCGGAGAGGTTTTTCGCCGAGGTCTTCGGTTTCCTCTTCGATAACACATTGCGTGTTGTCTTTGTGTTTGCATCTTCCTTTCTCTATCTCTGCCTTTATATTATCTGCTGTGATATTATTATGTTATGGCTTAGATAGTGTTTAATCTATTTCACATTATAGCATATGTTAAGTTTCCGCACACTTGTTGTTTAACATATTGCTTGTGTTGGTTAAGTTAATTTTTGGGGGTCTAAACGTTCAAAAGTGTTTTGTACACGTTTTTGAACTTTCAAATCAATATTCCCATTCTGGATTAGAATTTTGTAACTGTAATGTCAAGTATGCGAAAAAAGGGAACTCGCACTATCATAGAGACACCCAACCATTATTCTTATAATTCAAGATACTGTTCAAATCCAAATTTCTTCACTTATGCTCCTGCTTCATCAATCGTGCTCTCTCTTTGTTTACTAAAGAATATAAAAACAAGCACTGCTGTATGCATATACAAAAAATTAGGCAGTGTGCATGGACTGCCGTGTTTCCTTCTGTTATGTTCACTAATGAATAAAAAATGTTAAGGTATGCACTGAGCAAAGATGCTCCAATATGGGTAGTTTCCCTAATGACCTCGACACTACTGAATCTGAAGATCATGGACTAGTTCAAATTAAATAAATGAAACAAAAGAAGAAAAATAATTTTTTCTCAAGATGAAAAACTCTTGCCAGGTCTCTGTGAGGGTAACCAGTACCTGCAAATAATGCAAGTGCAGTGTCTGGGTGCTAGAATCATTTAGTTTGCTTTAGTGTTCTAGGTATTAGGGCATGTTGCTCTCCACTAAATTAAACTACCAAGTAATGAAATCAGCAGGCAGGTGGATTTGACTAGTAAGATTACCAAGTTAACCAGAAATTCCAAATCCCAAATCCAGAGACTTGACTAGTTTAAGAAGACATAAGATGGAGAAATGGTTGAAATCCAACATTTAAAGCATTTATACAACTAAAAAAGAGATTATTGTGACTATTTTAACATTGTTTGACACTTTGGACCAAATACCTACCTCAATGCTCTTAATGTAATGAATAGGGGCCTTTATCAACAATAAGATACCTAGCGTACCCAAGTGTTCATTTTCTTATCACATTAATGAATTATAATTTACGTATTTAAAAAATTAAAGCATTCACAAAAGTAAAATAATACAACTTGATGAGATTGTTTATCTAGGATTCCTTGATGATGAAGATTAATCTATGAACCTCTTCTGAAGTATATGACTATCATTCACATCTATGTAAATGCTGTAAAAAATTATGCTTGGAATCGTATAATTCAAATTTGTGTCTACAGTTGAGATAAACGCAGCACATGTGCTTCTAATTATTTGTTGTAGCCTGGAACATCTTCCATTTGCCATGCTTCCGCCAGATAGGTTCCCTTTGAATGGTTTTCTGCGATGACCCAATTGCATTTTCCATTTACTGAAAAAGATCATGGTTCAATTGGAATTGCTTCAACTTCACATGCTATTGATTGATTACTGGCTTCAGCTTCATATTGACCAGAAATCAATATTTGTTTATCCGTGCTCATAATGTTATTGTGACAAAGATGAACCAGACGAGATTGAAAATATATTTGGGTTGTGAAGTAAGAGAATTTCAAGTGTGACAAAAAAATGAGGCCCTGATACTATCAATCATCAATATCATATCATATTATCTATATATATCTAAAAGCTGAAGCGTAGCATTTATTGTTGCTACGCTCTAGTTAAGCCACGTCAGTGTCCACCTCATTACCATTTTCTTTCCAATTTTCCTATAATTGTTTTTAACATTTACTTTTTATTTTATTTTAATATTTACACTTTTTCCAACCTTTCTCCACTCTTAACCTTTTCATCTCCCCACTACCCTCTACATAAATATTATTATTCTTCTTTCTCTTCATCTTCCTTTATTTTGTCTCTTTTTATTCACATTCCCTTACTATAAATTTGTAACTAACTATTCCATTCTATGCATGGTTTTCACTCACAAAAAAAAGTTCTCTCTCTCTCTCTCAATTTTTTGATGAATTTTTTTATACGTTCTTCTATTTATGCCAAATTACTAATCTTTGGGAATCCTTTCTTTTTTCTTTTTTCTTTTTTCTACACTAGAATCATTATGCTCATTTTCTCATTTAATTTAATCGGGTAGTTTGCCGGAATTCAAAAAAAGGTTCTCTCTCTTTCTCTCTCAATGTTTCGATGAATTTTTTTATACATTCTTCTATTTATGACAAATTACTAATCTTTGCGAATTCTTTATTTTTTTTTTCTACACTAGAATCATTATGCTCATTTTCTCACTTAATTTAATCAGGTAGTTTGCCAGAATTCAAGAAAAGCCAGACAATAAGGAATTTTACGGCATTGGAGAATGCCAAAATATATGCCGGCCAAAAGTTGAAAGTTAGCAAATTAGTGGAGCTATGATTAAGCTTAAACGGGATTGATGGTATTGCCAATGTTCTTTAATTAGCATCCTTATTTCTATTTCTCTATATATGTTTCCTAGAGTTAGTATTAGTCTCATTTTTATTTTCTCTATTATATTCTAGGTAAACCAAGAGTTCTTTAAAACTCCACATTGGTTAATGCCATTTAGATTTGTTTTTTAAATTGTTTTTTTTTTCCTCTTTAATTGTTAAATGTTATCCTATTTTTGTTCTTTCTTAATGTTGATGGTTCTTTCTTACAAAGAAAAGAAAAATTGAAAGCAATTGAATTCCGTATAAACCTGTACCTAAAGGGGATAGGTGCCTTTGTTTATTTGATGAGAGACAATATATTAAAGGGTCATACCATTTGGCCATTGCATTGCATTTCTTAGAGGTTAAAAGATAAAGCTTGTCATTATAGGAAAACATTTTGGGTGGGGATAAGGGCGTCATTTTGTTTGCTTTAAGAGTAACAAAAGATCCTATTATAAAGGAAGCCCACAATCATATCACATGCTTATTACACTAACCATGAGCACAACCCATTATTCTCTCTCACCATGTTTCTACTACATTTGCATTTAGCAACCTAAGATTAGAATTTATTCCCAATAGAAGACCTGTAGAATCATTTAGTTTTTATAGGAAACTAGCCGCATACTCACGCAATATGTGGAAATATAAATATTATGCAATGAAGTATAATATATAAAAAGACACAATTACTTCAAGCATTGTCTTTTTTTCAAAAAAAAGAAAAGAAAAGATTTTTACACTTATTTTTTAAAATCTTTTTATCTCTACAAATATATCATTTTAATATATTTTTTTTTTGTGTATTTCATTAATATTTTTTAAGTTGAACCATATTCTTCTAACTTTGTTGTAGTGTGTTACATTTGCTTAATATAAAACTCATCTCTTAAGGAATAAGGAAATTATCATAATAAAAAAAAAAAAAATCATCACAAAATTACAATGTTGACTTAACCAAAATTAAAATAAAACTAAAGAAATAAAAATAGATTTTATAATAATTTATGTAAGGACAAAGTTTGGAGCCCAAGCCCGAATTGTATGGAATCCTAGTCCAAAAAGCCCAATACAATGAATTTTGTAGAGTATGGGTTAAAGAACTAGGTTTAGATGGGTTGAGCAACGACTAGCATGGGGTTAAGAAACAACCAGACAAGAATAAAAGCTATTATGATCAAAGGACCTTCCATTCGAGGAGACTAGAATTTAACTTATAAATACAGATCACCACATTAGAGTTCTTTAACATGCTACAGTATTCTCTCCTTCTTTTTTCTGCCCTTTCTTCATGGGGGCTTTTCCACATTATATAGGGTCTTCCTGATCATCTGGACCTTACATTTGTTGATCACCTGGATCCCCACTTAAGTACCCATCCCATCAGACACCCATTTTAGTCCTCTGTGAGTTGCGGCAGCCAAGGCAACACCGTGCAAGGGTTTTCTTCACATTAATGCAGCCAGAAAAGTAGCTGCAGTGTATTTAATGTGATGGTGGCAGCTTTTCCTTAGATATTTTGAGTTTTCTTCCCTCTCACATGTTCAGGGGGCGTACTTCAACTGCTTGAGTATACACTTGGTCTGGGTTTGCCGTGTCCGAGGAGGAGTTCCTCCTCGTACATTCTTCGCTTTGTCTCCCACTGATGAAGCTTGTAACGTAGATCATCTAAGTCGTGTTTCTCTCCTCGGACTTGTTAGTGTCCTCGGACAAGGCCCAAGGTCCAATACATTATTTTGGGCCCTAGCGCCCACAATTTATTAGTCAAAAAACTGGTAGGCATATTCAAATTCCTATTTCCAAAAACAACTAAGTATTAATCCAAACCAAAATTCAATCAAAATTATAAAAGGGAAAGAAAATACTTTTTGATGAGAAATTAAAAAAACACAATACAAAAACACATATTAAAAAAAAACCATCAATCTTAATTAGAGTTATGAGAAAAAAAACAAAAAACTTTTATGTGCAATTGTTCTCTTTATTGGTATTTATTGTTATATATATTTTATTTTTACTTTTTTTCTTCTCATCTTATGTTATTCAACATTTAAATTCAATCACATCTTCCACATCATTAAATTATTTATATTTTCTCTTTTTTTAATAATTAAACATGGAATATTTTATTTAAATTTAAATCAATAAAATTATCCTTAAAAAATTGTACTTTTTTTTTAAAAACATTTACACTTTGTCCAAGCTTTTTCCTTACCTTTATCTTTTCATCTCTCCACTACCTTCTACCTTAATATCACTATTCATCTCCCCGCATATTCCATATCATTAAATTATTTATATTTTTCTCTCCTTTTTATTTAAAAAAAATTAAAAATTTTACTTAAATTCAATAAATAAAAGTGTTCTCATAAAAAGTGGAGTAATACTAGGGACACACTCATTCTCAAACTCCATACATCAAAGGAAAAATATAATACAAAACAAATGCCAATTGGGAAATGTGGGAACACAATATTTTGTCCGCTTTGGGGATTTTCACCTCACCTCAGGCCAAGGGCTTGCCTTGTAGCCGATATTGGATTTTTGGCTTGACACCCGCACGGCTTTGTTCTCTTAGTGAGTGTGGGCATGCTCATTGTGCAAGAGTCCCACATCGCTTAGAGAAGCGCTCCCCCTATGCCTTATAAGCTTGTGCTCAAGGCAATAGGGTACCACTACAACATTGTAGTGGTACCCTATTGCCTTGAGCACAAGCTTATAAGGCATAGGGGGAGCGCTTCTCTAAGCGATGTGGGACTCTTGCACAATGAGCATGCCCACACTCACTAAGAGAACAAAGCCGTGCGGGTGTCAAGCCAAAAATCCAATATCGGCTACAAGGCAAGCCCTTGGCCTGAGGTGAGGTGAAAATCCCCAAAGCGGACAAAATATTGTGTTCCCACAGGAAACACTAAATTAAAAAATAATAATAATAAGTATATCAAACCAAATATAATATAAAGAATAGTTATGGATATACTAACTTAAGGGTAGCAAAATTAAATGAAAAAAAAAAAAAAAAAAAAAACTACAATGCATTTTTAATGCAATAAAATCATCATCAAATTTTGGAAAACAGTAAGGAAAACAAAGAGGTTGTAAGGAGAAGTAAAAATAAAAAATAAATATGACCTATATGGAGAACATTAAAAACTTTACAGTGCAATAAAATCAACTGTTACATTCACTTAAAAAATTGAATCAATAATCAATAATCAAACACAATCATAGCAATATATTTAAACTTAAAACTAATCAAACTCTAATTCATAACTAAAAGGAGATGTTCTCATGTAATAATAGAAATTACATAAGAAACAAAGTTAGAAAATTTTAAAATCCCTTTTTTGACATTTCATTTAACTTTATATATATATATATATATGTGTGTGTGTGTGTGTGTGTGTGTGTGTGTGTGTGTGTGTGTAATCTTCATACACAATTACATTTAAAAATCTAATAAACAATGCTACATCTCATTTAACACCTCTGTTATGAAAATCATTAGTCGGTAAATATATGATAATAGTAAAAAACGTTATAAATGAAATTATGAAAAAAAGTGATAAAACTAATTAGCTACTATCATTATAAAGTAGTAGTCTATGATTTTACACATCTAAAGAAGTGGAATTTATAAAGTTTACTTAAGGTATATGTAAAGATTTTTCACATTAAAAGAAAGATATGTAAAGGTTAAAAAAATGTATATTCTATAAATAAATAAAAAAGTATATGTAAGGTTTTTATTAACTTAAAAGAAAATGAAAAATCAATTATTAATAATAACAATAACAACAACAACAATAACAACAACAAGAATAATAATAATAATAATAATAATAATAATAATAATAATAATAATAATAATATGGGGGTAATTACATTCCCCTTCCTTGAGCTTTGAGAAAATGACACTTTATCCCAAACTTAAAAGGAAAAAATATTTTCATCATTTACATTTGTTTGACCAGATGCTGCGGCAATGCCTAATATGAGTTTGCTTCTGCCCTAGACAGCTTCGAAGTTCCCATCGATCGATTACAGAGGTTTCAACCATTGAACTTTTGTTAAATTAATATTAAAATATTGTGTACTAACATGCTTGTGCTTAAGATAGATTTCAAAATTCTCCTTAATTTTAAAATTAAATTATCTTATTTTAAAATTTTAAATTAAAGTGTATTTCAAAATATTAAGTAATGTCTTTTGCTTCTTTTTTTTCCCCTTTTCTTTTCCCAATGAGTTATGGAGAGATTTGTCATTTCAAATGTTTTGGTATTTTATAAATTTGTATTTTAATTCTAAAGTTATGAGTAGCATCTTTATTAACCATGGTTAAACATTTATAAACAGATTCTTAAATAAATTTAAAATATTCTATTATTAATATAAACAGAATGGGAGACTGTTATTACTTATTACCCTAAATATATTTAATAAGATTACCCTAAAAAAAATTATCTTGCGCAATGCGCGGGTCTGCGACTAGTATATAATAAAAGTTGGGCTTAGACGCCGTGGTTGTGTCAAATGACTTCACCAAATTGCAGAAATTTTAATAAATTTTTGGATTTTAAGAATAGATATATACATATTTTTTGGATAAATATGACAAATCAAGTAATGGAAGAAAGTAGTATTTGATTTACAACCATAGCAGTTGTGTTTATCTAAAATGTTATTAACAAAGTCTAAAATCAATAGACTCTTCATCTAATCCTTTTTTTTTTTATTTAAATTATATTATCACGTGTAACAAAAAATAAAGTATTAGATGAAGATTTTGGATAAACGTACATCCTATGTTAATTCTTCTTCTCTTATAATTCCTAAAATGATTAGAAATCTAATTTCCACACAATTGAAAATTCTCTCACTCTCCATCAAATTGCAGAAATTTTGTAAGATTTTTTTTTAAAATAGACATTTTTTTTGTTCTTATCTTCTTCTCCTATAATTTCTAAGTTGATAATTTGACTACAATCCAAATTCTTCATCTAATCATTTTCTTATTATAGTTTATAAGTTGATAAATAATATCAATTTGATTACAATCCAAAATCTTCAACTTATCCTTATTTTTTAATTTAAATTATATTACTACACGTTAAAAAAAAAAATGCAACGTTGTACTCTTTAAAAATCAACGAGGTAGTACATGTAACAAAAAACAGCAACTACTCTTAGTATTTAAATAACACACTAAATTCTTTGAATTTCCTCTTGCCACTTTTTTTCAGATTTAGATTTCAGCTTTACACTCCCTCAAATTAGACTAACATTGACTTTTTATTCATATCAATTTCTTCAATGTGGAATGTATATATACTAAATAATTTATAATGAATATGTACTATACGGTTCTTTTTCTTTATACTGCTCTTCTTCTACTTACAACCTTTCAGGTATGTATTTGTTTGTTCTAATTTTTTTTCATTAAATCGAATAGGTTTTGTGTATTTTTTTTTGTTTTTTGTTTAACCTAATTTGCTTATGATTTATACAATTTATATGATTATGGTTTGAGAATTAATCATTAAATATGCTTTGGCATGATTTTTTAAAATTATTTTTTGTTTTATGACATGGGTTCTAATGGTGATATGTTTCTTTCATCCTCTCAATTTTGATTTAGAGAAAAATCTTCTTTTTAGCTTACAATTAAGCATGTTTTGATATAAATTTGACTATAAATTGTTCATAACAATTTGATTTTTTTTTTCCTGATTGAAATAGCTTTGACTAACTATTAGAGTTGTACACTTTGATCTATAAAAGAAGTCAATCTATCCATTTAGTTTTTTTTTTTTTTTTTTTTTTTTTTTTATATATAATTTTTTTATCAATCATTAAATATGGTTTAACATGATTTTTTATCAATCGTAAAATTTTATAATAAAGAACAATGACAAACAAGAACAAGGATATAATGTACAAAGAAGTATTCAACAATCTCCCAAAAATACAAAATTATCATTAGAGCACAATTGGTAGGTTACAAAATAATAATTTTATTATTTTTATATTTGATCATTATTATACCAATTTTTTTCCTTTTTTTATTATAATAATTATTTGAGAGATTATTGTTTATCAAATAAAATGTATATTCTATAAGTTTATGATAAAACCGTGTAACGCACGGGCCTTTAACTAGTCTATATATTACTAAAAGCTGAAGCGTGGCATTTATTGCTATTGAGCTCCTGTTGCGCTACCTCATCGCTACGTCATTCACCACATAATTATTATTTATTATTTATTCTTATTTTTAAAAAATATATAAATAGATTATTGACTTTATATATTCATCTTTGTTGGTTTTAATATATATATATATATATATATATATTTCTTTTTTATTTCCAATTTTCATATAATTTTTTTTACATTCACTTATTTTTTAAATATTTACACCTTCTTTAACCTTTCTTATTCCTTACCTTTTCATCTCCCCACTACCCTCTACTTTAATATTGCTACTCATCTTTCCCTTCATATTTCTTTATTTGTCTTTTCTTATCTCTTCCCTCTTACTATAAATTTGTTACTCTTTTCCATTCTTTGCATAGTTTTCTCTTACAAAAAGGTTATCTCTCTCTCTCTCTCTCTCTCTCTCTCTCTCTCTCAATGTTTTGGTGGATTTTTATTTTTTTATTGCATCTCCACTTTAGGTTGATAAATTTTTGTGTTTTTAAGAACTCTAATTTAGGTTGATACGATTTACTTTTGTGTTTTAAGTTATTATTATTATTATATTATTTTGCTATTTGATTGTTAAATTTCATCCGATCAAATTATAAAAAATTAAAGATAGTAAATAAAATAAAATAGTATTTCATTACATAACATAATTTGGATAATTTAGTGTTAATTGTTATATCTTTTAATTTTTCTTATTTTTTTTCTTCTCTTCTATTTTACTCAATATTGAAATTCAACCACATCCTCCTTATCATTAAATTATTTATATTTTCTCTCTCTTTTTGTTTTAAAAAATAAAAAATGTAATATTTTACTTAAATTGAAATAAAAGAAAATTGTGCTCATCAAATTGTACTCATTTTTTTTTTTTTAACATTTACACTTTCTCCAATTTTTCTCATTCTCTTACCTTTTCATCCCCCCAAACATTCTACCTTTATATCACTCTTCCTTTTTCCTTTTATCTTCCTTTATTTTGTTTCTTTTTATTATCATCCTCTTAGTATAAATTTGTCATTCACTCTTCCATTCTTTATATAATTTTCTCTCACAAAAAAGTGGTTATTTCCCACTCTTTTTCCCTCAATTTTTTGGTGGATTTTTATTTTTATTTTTCTTGCATCTCTATTTTAGCTTGATAAAGTTTTGTATTCTTTAGAACTCTATTTTGGTTGATGGGATTTAGTTTTGTATTTTAAGTTTTTATTTTTTATTTTTTTATGACTTTGATTGTTAAATATTATCATATTGCATTATAAATAATTAAAATAGTATATAAGAATGTGCTATTATTATATTACATAGAATTATTTGGATAAGTTAGTGTTTATTGTTATGTATTTTATTTTTATTTTATTTTCTCATATAATTTTATTTAACATTTAAATTCAGACACATCCCCCATATATATCGTTAAATTATTTACATTTCCACTCCTTTTTTATTTTAAAAAATTTAAAATATAATATTTTGCCTAAATTAAATAAATAAAATTGTCCACATTAAGTGGAGTAATGCTAGGGAAACACCCATTCTCACATCTAATGCATCAAAGGAATAATGAAATACAAAACAAATCAAGTTAGAAACACTAAATTAAACAAAAAAAAAAAAAACTAATAATGCATATTTAATGTCATAGAATCATCATCAAATTTTGGAAAATGATAGGTTGCCAATGGAGAGAGAGAGAGAGAGAGAGAGAGAGAGAGAGAGAGAGAGAGAGAGAGAGAGAGAGAGAATAGAAAAAAGCTAATACACAGTAATAAAGAGTAGATAAAGAAAAAAAAAACCAAACGTCAATTAGTAATTGTTGATTGGAAAACAAAGAGGTTGTAAGGAGAAGTAAAAAATAAAATAGAGATTACCGTGTGGAGAACATTAAAAACTTTACAGTGTAGCAACATAAACCGTTAAATTCACTTAAAAAATTAAATCAACAATCAACAATTAAATACAATCATAGTACTAAGTTTAAATTTAAAGCTAATCAAACTCTAACTATGGAAACTATATTAATCATAACTAAAAAGAGATGTTCTCTGATAGTAGTAGAAATTACATAAGAAATAAATTTAGAAAATTTAAAAATCCATTTTTTGACATTTCATTTAACCTTATTTATATAATATATATATAATTTTCATACACTATTACTTTTGAAAATCTAATGAACAATGTTACCTCTCATTTATCGTCTTTGTTATACAAATCATCAGTTAGTAAATATATGATAATGGTAAAATGCGTTACAAATGAGATCATTAAAAAATATATATAAATTTAATTAGCTACTATCATTATGGAGTAGTAGTCTATAATTTTACGCATCCAAAAAGTGGAATATATAGAGTTTTCTTAAAGGTATGTGTAAAGATTCACTATATGTGTGTGTGTGTGTGTATAAAGACAATGTTATGAATACCGTTTTGGAACCCGTTTTGATTTGTCTATTGGAATGAAATATTTCGGTACCGGTCTATTTCGGCATACCGTTTTAGACCGTTTCAGATTACCACTAATAAATAAATATAAATATATAAAAATATAATATAATGGATTTAATATATTTACTTTTTAAAAAAAATTCTCAAATAAAGTTAGCGTTTGGTTATTAAAAAATCATTTGTTGCATTTTTGTAAATAAAGTGAACACGTTGACTAATTAATAGCTAAGAACATTCTTGAAATTTAACCTTTCCCATTTCCCAAACCCACCCATGTGAACCTCTCCATCTCTTTATCACCTACTCCATTTATTTCCTCTGTCTCACACTTCTCAATGTTCTTATTCAAGAGTTTCAACTTTCAAAGTCTGGAGCCTCACCACTCACCACTCACCACTCACCAGCTCTGTCTCGGTCTCTACTCTTTGTTCTATTTTTTGTTTCCTCTAATTCTTTCTTTCTCTGTTGTGTTAATTTGTTTCATTTTATTCTTCATTATTGTTTTTAATTCCTGTGTTTTTTCTTCTCCGTTTTAAACAGAGACAAAGGCAGTGGAGCTTTTTATTTATTTATTTTATTTTTTTATGGTAAGGTAGTGGATCGAACATCAAATTCATGGAAAAAGGCCAAAGATTCATACCGGGCGAATCTTTAGTCTTGGCCGGTATTGACCGAAACTCCCGAAATAGCCTGAAATGGGTCGAAATTCCACCCGAGGTGGAATAGGGGTGGTTGCTACTCCGGTTTACTCACCGGTACGAGATTTTCCGGCCATTCCGGCTGGAACGGAATGGTATTAATAACAATGTATAAAGGTAAAAAAAAAGTATATTTAAGGTTTTTATTAATTTAAAAACTAATGAAAAACCAATGGTTAATAACTAAAATTATAGTATTAATAAAATATTTAATGAGATCATCCTTAAAAAATTATCACGCTGCAGTAGTGGGTATGCAACTAGTATATATAAAAGCAGAGACCTCAAAAGCAAAGACCTCATGCGAGAATGCATGAGGTCCTGCCATGTGGTGCTCTAATTTGCATTCAGCTTTTTTTACCTATTTTCATAAAGTTTTTTTTACTATTACCTAATAGATCATAGTAACTTTATTTTACCATTATATAATAAATTTAGCTTTTTTTTACCTCTTTTTATTAAGTTTTTTTTTACTGTTACCCAATAAATTATGGTAACTTCTTTTTACTATTATATAAAATATCGGTGGTTTTTGAAAATTAAACCAAAAGTTATTCTCTACAAATAAAAATAGACCAAACTTTATTAAAAACTCAAGTCTAGTTATTACCTTACATATTATGACCCAAGTCTGACCCTTCCCACGTGTAAATCAAAGCCAAAACTCTTACCCACTTACAAACTCTCTTCCTCCTCCCCCATGTATAGATGATACTTCTAGAAAATTTCATTCTCATGAAATCATGTCTTCATTTTTTCCCCAATTTCAATTCAATATGCTTTTGTCTATTAATAATGTTCTACGCAATTTATGCAAACAAATTATCTTTGTCATTGACCAGTGCAACAAAAATATATATAAATCTTGAGATTCCTGAGGTTACTGAAATAATTGACAAGTGCATATTTCTAAAATTTATAATAATAAAAAATTCTAATAAATGGCATATACCAACTTAGAGAACTCACAGCAGAGGAGGGATAATGCTACATTGCTAAAATTTAGTTCCACAAACACAAAAATCACGCTGCAATAGTGGAGGCAAAAGCTAAAATTTTAGATGATTTGCTATAGTGCACATCTATATATAGATGTGCACTGTAGCTGAGAGCAAAATATATATATATATATATATATTTTATTCGGCTGGTTGATTAAAATAATACACCTTCCCTTTTTTTTTTTTTTTTTTTTTTTTTTTTTTTTTTTTTTTCATTCTTTCATGCCTCTCTCTCTCTCTCTCATTCACTCTCATCTCTCAACTCCGGTCATTGATCCACGAAGCTTGACTCAAGCTCACTCTCTCAACTCCGGTCTCACTCTTTCAACTCCGATCACCAACCTACGAAGCTTGCTGCCGATCGGAGTGCCTGACTGGGAAACCCATGGAGCTCACCGCTAATTGGAGTGCTTGCTTGTGGATATTGGTTCTTTCACGCCGCCAATGGTTGTATCACGCCGCCGATTGGAGATTTGGGTTTTTTTTTTTTCCTGCTGTGGACTGGTGGTGGTGGTGGTGGTGTTGATGGTGGTTGTGGTTGTGGTTGTGAGGAAAAAGATTGGAGATTTGGGTTTTTTTTTTTTTTTTTTTTTTTTTTTTTTTTTTTTTTCTTTTTTTTCTTGCTGTGGACTGGTGGTGGTGGTGGTGGTGTTGATGGTGGCTGTGGTTGTGGTTGTATCTGATGGTGGGATATATTATTTTATTGTAGTGATTATATTATTTTATTGTGATGTTTGTATTATTTTATTGTGTTAAAAGCTAAAATAGATCCATTGCTGTAGCATGTGTGTAGGTAAAATAGATAAAGTGACTTTTTGTGTAACTAAATAGCTAAAATTTTACATCCACTGCTATGGATGCTCTTATAAAATGCCATTTACTTAATATTTTCTTTAAAAAAATTCAAACATAGGAATGGTCAAAAACATGATCCAATACAAGAAATACCAAAAATATATGCAAAACAATTTTCATAGGAGGATTTATCTTTAAAATATATGAAGACAATAGTAGAGATAAAATGCATTGAATGAGATCCTATGAAACAAGTTTGTTAATCATTTCAAATTATACTCATCATTTACATAAAAAATTAATAATACATCATATTATTTACAATAAAAAAAATGATACATATTAATTTCAAAGTTCATTGCAAGATGTGAACTGCTAGGGTATTGCAACAATAAGTAACATTAATACAACAATGGGTTGGTATCACATTTCGTGCGTGCTTTGTGAAAGGAATGTCAAACCACAAGCAGGATCATTTTGGTGTGCAAAATGTGAAACAAAAACAAATCTTTCTATCCCAAGGTTAAAGGCACTCACAATAACTACATACTCTCCAAATATTTATAATATATTCATCTCACTATAACTATTATATATATACAATTGCAAACTACTTCAGATGAGGTCTTTAGGTTGTTATACTGTTGTGATTAGTGAGGAATCATAGCCATTGCATACTTATGGCAATTGTTTGAAATTTTTTTGTTGAGCGTAGTATCAAATGATTATTTATGTTTTACATTTCTCGGATTATCCATAATTGATGTTTTAGGCAAGCCTTGTATTGATAACCATACAGGAGGTGGAATCAAAAAAAAAATAAAAAAATAAAAAAAGATAACCATACAGGAGTTCAATTTCTTTCCAAACATTTTAGAGTTTATAACTTGGACAGCTCTGTAGTAGTTGTACTTCAACCTCAAGGATTGTAGAACTTTCTATGCTTCCCATGGAAATGAGAAGAGTTCTAGATTTTACCTCATGGTGTCATATTTATAAATAAAACTAACTATAAAGGCAGGTGTTTTGGACTATAAAGGTCCCATAATATTGTACATGGGGCTGGTGAGCAATCCTAAAACTAAGAAGTGATGCTAGGAAGTCCATAAAGTTTGATGTTTGGGGATGGTAAAAGGATTTTCTTATGACATGATAATTGAGATCCTATTGGATCCTTTTCATGCAATATGGCTTTAGGGTTATCCATGATGTAGCATGTAAACCTAAGGCTAAAGTGAATTGTATTCTCTCTTTGTTCACTAAAGAATCAAATAACTAGCGCTACTGTATGCATATGCAACAAATTAGGCGGTGCGTGGACTGCCTTGCTTCCTTCTGTTATGTTTACTGATGAATAAATGTTAAGGTTTGCAGTGAGAAAGATGCTCCAATATGGGTAGTCTGTATTGACCGTTACACTGTTAAATCTAAAGACCATGGACTAGTTCAAATTAAAGAACTGAAACAAAAATTTGAGAATAGTATCAAATGATGAAGATGAACTGGTTGAAAATTTGAAAATACATTTGGTTGTGAAGTAAGTGAATTTCAAGTGCGAGAAAAAAATGAGGCCCTGATACTATTGTAATCGCTAATTAGTAAGGGTTTGTTAGCCATTACATATGAATTGACAGATGTAAAAAAATTATCTTTTGAGAATTATATCTGTCACGCCCCGAACCCAAAAAGAGCTAGGCACGTGACAACAGCCACACACTTATAAAGTTTACACTCTACAAGTGTATAAGGCCCTCTTAAGCAATTAAATAATTATCCTTAAGAAAAATTTCATCAATAAATTTTTAAAATATCCTCAATAAAGAAATTCTCAAAAGATCTCCAAGTAATAATCTTCCGACATCAAATAAAAATAAACTAAATCCTTTAAGTCTGAAGGATTACACAAACGGTAATCTTAAAACATAAAAGTTCAAAACTTATTCCATTAATTTCCTAAACTTCACTCATGCGCACATCCCAGCGGAAGCCCAAACATATGCTACTCTTCCTGATCAAAATCTGAAAGGAGAAAGAGGGGGGGTGAGTTGACAACTCAATAAGTAACCAAAATCCAATTAAGTTCTATCCAACAATAGATCTGTGAAGTAATAAGATGTAATATGAATCTTCAAAAATTATACTATGCTATGGGTTTTCAAAAATAACTAAAGAAATTTCATAGTCTTAAAATAATGAGTTGCAAATAGATCACATACTTTAATCTTACAAATATATCATAGATGGTTTAGGAAGTAGTCAGTTTTTTCATATATCAAAAGCTATAACTCACAATAGGTTCTAAAAATACATAAGTAGTTTTAAAGACTCAAATTAGTTCAAATACTCAAACGTAATTCATATTCTTAACAATCTTATGACCATGGTCACGCTATATCCCCGTGACTGGGTATCAGAGTACCAATGAATAACCCCCATTGGTTTGGGAATCAGAATACCAATGAATAACCCCCATTGGCTGGGTATCAGAGTACCAATGAATAACCCCCATTGGTTTGGGTATCAGAATACCAATGAATGACCCTCATTGGTTGGGTATCAGAATACCAATGAATAACCCCCATTGGTTTGAGTATCAAAATCAATTCATAGTCAATTTATCCATAATCATATATAATCATATTTTCAGTATTCAAATATATTTATGATATTTCTATATTCTGTACTTTAAATCAATATAGTTAAAGGAACAATTAAATAAATAAATCATATATTCAATGCTCATATTTATTTGTGAAATTTCTCTATTCTTTACTTGAAATCAGTAATACAATAGAAATAAATAGTAACAACTGTAAACAATTTTCAGTAGTTAAAATATGAAAATAAAACCCATTAGGATAAGGTTACTTACCTCAGCTAACTCACCACAAGGATCTTTTTCCTAACACTTTCTCTAAATTCCTTAGATATCACCTCTATTGTGCAGTCAAATCTTCTTTATTTCAGTATTTTGGATAGTCTCCTCTCTCAAAACATCTGTCAGTATACGCTGACTTAAAATTAGACTATACAAACTAGGGTTTCAACCTTATTTTCTAAAAACCCCTTAGTAATATTAATTATAAAAGTTGACCCCAAACAAATTTACTTAAATACCCCTCCTTTCATTTTATTTTATTTTATTTTTTTCCGGGTATTACATTCTCCCCCACTTAAAAGAAGTTTAGTCCTCTAAACTTGACATACCTGAGTCCTCAAAAAGATATGGGTCTTTCTCCTTCATTTCATCTTCTAACTCCCATGTAGCCTCTCTCACAGACTGGTTCCTCCATTGAACCTTGACATAATGTATGGTACGATGCTTCAACTCTTGCTCCTTCTTGTCCACAATTTTAACTGGTTGCTCTTCATAAGTTAAATCATCTCTTAACTTTAGAGGCTCATACTCTACTACATGACTGGGGTCTGGAATATATTTCCTCAACATTGAGACATGGAAAACATTATGTACCCCTGAAAAGGAAGGTGGTAAGGCAAGCCTATAAGCAACTTTACCCATCCTCTCCAAGACTTCAAAAGGTCCTACAAAACGAGGGCTCAACTTACCTCGAAAACCAAATCTCATAACTCCTTTGGTAGGTGAAATCCTCAAGAACACATGATCACCCACTTGGAACTCTAATTTCCTTCTTCTAACATCTGCATAACTCTTCTGCCTACTCTGAGCTATTTGGAGCCGCTCTTTAATCACTTGAATTTTATCTATTGTTTGCTGTACAATCTCAGGACCCAACAATCTTCTTTCTCCAACATCATCCCAACATATAGGGGACCTACACTTCCTGCCATACAAAGCCTCATATGGTGCTGCTTTAATACTTGCTTGGTAACTATTATTATATGCAAACTCCACCAAAGGTAGATGTTCATCCCATGAACCTTTGAAATCAATTACACAAGCTCTCAACATATCTTCCAATGTTTGTATAGTTCTTTCTGAAAGTCCATCTGTTTGAGGGTGAAAGGTTGTGCTAAACTTCAAGTTAGTACCCATTGCCTTATGCACGCTCTCCCAAAATTGAGACACAAATCTTCGGTCTCTATCAGACACAATGGATGCAGGTGCACCATGCAATCTCACTATTTCATTAATATACAATCTAGCTAACCTTTCGAGTGAGAAATCCACCCTAATGGCCAAAAAGTGTGCAGATCTTGTCAATTGATCCACAATCACCCAAATTGCATCTTTACCAGTAGGGGTTCTAGGCAGCCCCGTCACAAAGTCCATAGTAATGTCCTCCCACTTTCGTTCTGGAATGGGAAGAGGTTGCAAAAATCCAGCGGGTCTTTGATGCTCCATCTTGACTTGTTGACACACTAGACATTGAGCAACATATTGAGCAATCTCCCTCTTCATGTTGTTCCACCAAAAAGTTTCCCTTAAATCCCTATACATCTTAGTGCCTCCAGGGTGTATCATCTAACTCGTGTTATGAGCCTCCTTTAGAATTTCTGCCTTAAGGTCTAGATCATTAGGCACACAAAGCTGATTACCAAACCTCAAGGATCCATCCTCATGAATGCAAAAATTAGATGGAGAGCCTAGATTTATCAAATCTCTTATCTTCTGCAACTGTGGATCATTACTTTGTGCAATCTTTATTCTTTCAATCAAGGTAGGCTGAACTCTAAGATTTGTCAGATGTGCCACTGCTTCATGAAACCGTACTTCTACCCTTATTTTCCTCAAATCTTCCAAGATGTGTTTTTGTGTAGTCAACAATGCTGCCAAATTTCCTGCAGACTTCCTACTTAAGGCATCAGCTACCACATTGGCTTTTCCAGGATGGTAACTAATAGTCAGGTCATAGTCCTTTAATAGCTCCAACCACCTTCTTTGTCTCATATACAACTCTTTTTGAGTAAAGAGGTACTTGAGGCTCTTGTGGTCAGTGAATATCTCACACTGTTCTCCATACAAATAGTGCCTCCAAATTTTTAGAGCAAAAACCACCGCAGCTAACTCCAAGTCATGTGTGGGATAATTTTGCTCATAAGGCTTCAACTGTCTAGAGGCATAAGCCACTACCTTCCCATGCTGCATAAGAACACACCCCAAGCCTTTCCTAGAGGCATCACTATAAATGGTGAAGCCTCCACTACCTGAAGGTATGGTGAGAATGGGTGCTGACACTAACCTTCTCTTCAATTCCTGGAAGCTTTCTTCACAGTTTTTGGTCCACTCAAACTTAGCTCCCTTTTGGGTCAAGCGAGTCAAAGGCATGGCTAAGTGAGAAAATCCTTCAACAAACCTCCTGTAATAACCAGCTAGTCCCAAAAAGCTACGAATCTTTGTCACACTATTCGGTCTATTCCATTCAACTACTGCTTCCACTTTGTTAGGGTCAACAGCAATCCCATCTTTAGATACAACATGCCCAAGGAATGCAACACTGTCTAGCCAAAATTCACATTTTTTAAGCTTTGCATACAACTTCCTCTCCTGCAATAGTTGCAGTACAAGCCTCAAGTGATTCTCATGCTCCTCCACACTCTTGGAATATATCAAGATATCATCAATAAATTCTACAACAAATTTATCTAAGAAGGGTTTGAACACCCTATTCATCAAGTCCATAAAGGCTGCCGATGCATTGGTTAAGCCAAAAGGCATCACCAAAAATTCATAATGACCATATCTTGTACGGAAGGTTGTCTTGGGCACATCAACAGTCTTAATCTTCAATTGATGGTAACCGGAACGAAGGTCAATCTTAGAGAAAACCTGCGCTCCTTGGAGTTGATCAAACAAATCCTCTATCCTTGGTAAAGGGTACTTATTTTGCACTGTCACCCTATTCAGCTCCCTATAATCAATGCAGAGCCTCATGCTCCCATCCTTTTTCTTTACAAACAACACAGGTGCACCCCAAGGGGATACACTAGGCCTGATGAAGCCTTTGTCAAGCAACTCTTGCAACTGTACTTTTAATTCCCTTAACTCAGCAGGTGCCATCCGGTATGAGACTTTAGAAATTGGGCTAGAACCTGGTAATAGGTCAATAGAAAACTCTATCTCCCTATTTGGTGGTAACCCTGACAAGTCTTCTGGAAACACATCTGGGAACTCTCTCACTATAGGAATGTCCTCCAGCTTCAATTCACCTTGTTGTGTGTCTCTCACAGTGGCCAGATATCCTTTACACCCTTTCTTCATCATACGTCTAGCTTGTAAAGCTGAAACCACCCGTGGAGAAGTATATGCCCCACTTCCCACAAAACAGAACTCAATCTCGCCAGGTACTTGGAAAATTACCTTCTTCCTATGACAATCAACCATGGCGTAATGTGCAGCCAACCAATCCATCCCAAAGATTATGTCAAAATCCCGCATCTCCAACAATGTTAGATCTGCTAGTAATTCTCTATCTGCTATTTTGACAACACAAGACTTGCAAACACTATCAGTAACTACTACACCCCCAACCGGGGTATCCACACATAATTCAGACTCCATAGGCTCAAATTTAAAATTATGTTTCTTTGCAAAATTAGAAGATATGAAGGAGTGAGTGGCACCAGGATCAAACAATGCATAAGCATAAGTTGTGGAAATCAGAATAATACCTATTACCACAGCATTAGAAATATTAGCATCCTGTTGAGTGAGTGCATAAACCCTTCCTTGGATCTTGGGCCTTTGGCTTGCTCCCTGATTCTGTCCTGTTGTTGGTCTTGGGGTGGTCTGAACCTCCTTCCGTTGGGGACACTCAACAATCCTGTGACCCCTTTGTCCACATGAGAAACATGCTCCAGTATTCCAGTGGCAATCCTTATCTGCATGAGGCCTACCATATCGAGAGCACTTTGGCAGTGCCTTGGTATCAGCACGTTGTGTTCCTTGTTTCTTGGCTTGAAAGCCGGAGCTTTGCTCTCCTTGCCTAGGCCTCTTCTTCTGGTTATTATCTCTATCTGCTTGAGCCTCATTAAGCCACATCTCCACTAGTAAAGCCTTACTCACCACCGCCCTAAAGGTAGTCAACTCAAAGGGCACAACTCCTTGCTTAATTTGAAACCTTAATCCATCTTCAAACCTTCGAGCCTTAGCTTCTTCATCCACCACCATTGTGGGAGCAAATTTGGCTAACCTGGAAAATTCTGCTTCATACTGAGCAACTGTCATGTTACCTTGTGTCAACTTGATGAACTCTTTTTCCTTCTGAAAGCGAATGCTCTTACGAAAATATTTCTCATAGAATACAGATTTAAATAACTCCCAAGTCCAAGGCTCAGTCTCTTGGCCACGTTTTTCTTCTTCCAGCCGCCACCAGTCATAAGCATCTCCACGCAACATATAAGCTGCATAAGCCACTTTCTCACCCTCAGAGCATTCAAGAACTCTAAATACTTTCTCCATCTCAATGATCCATTTTTCTGCTTCCATAGGCTCAGTAGTCCCCTCAAAAGTTGGAGGAGACAACCTCTTGAATTCAATCATCCCACCATGATTACCTCGGCGTTGCTCCATCATCCTAGCCAAGTTATCTCCAGTAGTGACCTGTTGTTGGACCACTCCAACCAAGGTCTGCATCATCTGGATCATCTCTGGTGGCTGGCCTTGGTTGTGCCTACAGTCTCGGTTCCCATCTTGCTAATTCCTACCATTGCCAGAGTTGTTGGGAGTGTTCCCAGTGTTTTTACTACGAGGTGGCATCCTAACCTCTCTGTTCATTAAGCACATAACAAACTAACATGTTATCAAACTAAAAAAAAAGAGATCAAAAACTCATCTAGTATATATATCATACAACGTATCCCCAAATGCCTAATTTTCTACCCCTCTCACCATTTAGTTTCATAAATCAATGCCTAAGGATCCAACCTGGAGCTCTGATACCATAAATATTGTCACGCCCTGAACCCAAAAAGAGCTAGACACGTGACAACAGCCACACACTTATAAAGTTTACACTCTACAAGTGTGTAAGGCCCGCTTAAACAATTAAATAATTATCCTTAAGAAAAATTTCATCAATAAATTTTTAAAATATCCTCAATAAAGAAATTCTCAAAAGATCTCCAAATAATAATCTTCCGACATCAAATAAAAATAAACTAAATCCTTTAAGTCTGAAGGATTACACAAATGGTAATCTTAAAACATAAAAGTTCAAAACTTATTCCATTAATTTCCTAAACTTCACTCATGCGCACATCCCAGCGGAAGCCCAAACATATGCTACTCTTTCTGATCAAAATCTGAAAGGAGAAAGAGGGGGGGGTGAGTTGACAACTCAATAAGTAACCAAAATCCAATTAAGTTCTATCCAACAATAGATCTGTGAAGTAATAAGATGTAATATGAATCTTCAAAAATTATACTATGCTATGGGTTTTCAAAAATAACTAAAGAAATTTCATAGTCTTAAAATAATGAGTTGCAAATAGATCACATACTTTAATCTTACAAATATATCATAGATGGTTTAGGAAGTAGTCAGTTTTTTCATATATCAAAAGTTATAACTCACAATAGGTTCTAAAAATACATAAGCAGTTTTAAAGACTCAAATTAGTTCAAATACTCAAACGTAATTCATATTCTTAACAATCTTATGACCATGGTCACGCTATATCCCCGTGACTGGGCATCAGAGTACCAATGAATAACCCCCATTGGTTTGGGTATCAGAATACCAATGAATGACCCCCATTGGTTGGGTATCAGAATACCAATGAATGACCCCCATTGGTTTGAGTATCAAAATCAATTCATAGTCAATTTATCCATAATCATATACAATCATATTTTCAGTATTCAAATATATTTATGATATTTCTATATTCTGTACTTTAAATCAATATAGTTAAAGGAACAAATAAATAAATAAATCATATATTCAATGCTCATATTTATTTGTGAAATTTCTCTATTCTTTACTTGAAATCAGTAATACAATAGAAATAAATAGTAACAACTGTAAACAATTTTCAGTAATTAAAATATGAAAATAAAACCCATTAGGATAAGGTTACTTACCTCAGCTAACTCACCACAAGGATCTTTTTCCTAACACTTTCTCTAAATTCCTTAGATATCACCTCTATTATGCAGTCAAATCTTCTCTACTTCAGTATTTTTGGTAGTCTCCTCTCTCAAAACATCTGTCAGTATACGCTGACTTAAAATTAGACTATATAAACTAGGGTTTCAATCTTATTTTCTAAAAACCGTTTAGTAATATTAATTATAAAAGTTGACCCCATAACAAATTTACTTAAATACCCCTCCTTTTATTTTATTTTATTTTATTTTTTTCCGGGTATTACAATATCAAATGATAATTCATCTTTTCTATTAGTGGAAGTGATTAATGAGTGCTACTAGAACTAAATATCTTTCACACACCCCTCCCCCTTTCATCTTTTGACATACCTATGGTTGACATTATTGCAAGCATTGGATTAATAACTACGAGTAAGTTTAATTTCTTTCCAAAAATTTGACATACAGACATGCTATTTAATTGTGTTTGATACTAGGAGACTCTGCAGTAGTCGTTGTATTTCAAGTTTTCAAACTGTGCATCGCTTCTTCATCCAAAGGTTGTAGAACTTCATATGGCTCTCATGTTAAAAGGAGTGCTACATTTTTACTCTCAAGGCAGTAGTTGCATAGAATTTAAATGTCTTTTCCACTTTCAATAGTTTCACATATTTTTGCATAATCCAGGTATACATTTTCTTTAATCTCAGATTAACAGCATTATCTGATCATTCTTAAATATTTTTGCATTATAAATTTACATTCTCAAATTGTTGACATTGTAGGACAGGTCATGTTGACTATCATTATCCTCTGAATTTATTGGGGTCTGCCATATTCATTTGCATCTATCTTATTGAATGACCAAAACGCCATTAGGATTCCTTGCTTATATACTTCTCATGGTACCCTTTAGGGCCTTGAATAGAAAGAATGAGAGAGAAGAATAAATAATGTGTTGTATTGTAAATGATGATAATTTTGGGATATATTATTTTATTGTGTAGAAATATTATTTTAATGAGTAGAATAGAAAAATAAAAATTTGGATGTTAGATGTATTGTAAAATTGTATTGTATAATTGATAAAGTAGCTTTTTAGGATGGTAAAATGGGATGAGATAGCATTTTCTGATATGAATGCTCTTACTGTCTTTGACAGTCTGCGCATATTTAGCTGCTAAATCTGTCTCTCTTTCATAATGCGTTAACTTGGTTTTGCTTAAAGTATTATAAGGTTTGTTCATTTACACTGAATGGTGGGGCTCCATAGAGAAGGAATTATATATGACTGTCACTAAGGGTTGGGCCGGTTGGCTATAAATATTTATCACCTCCGGGCCCAGATGTCCAGGTCATTCTTTATCTGAGCATCCGTAGCCGATGTTGAAAAAATTATGTCATTTTACCACATCAAAGACCTGCTTTATTATTTTACAATATCCCATTTATCAGATGTTTTATCATTCAATTCTATACATTAAAATAATATTTACTACACATTAAAATAATATATTATCACATTCTCATTATCATCCACAACAGCCACAACATCAAAGTCCAATAAAATAATAATTTTTGGTTTACCACATTTGTCCGTACCATTGCAAATTTGCAATGGTACAAACACAAATGGTATAATTTTACAACATTTGCAATATCTGATAGGGAGCTAATTTTCTTGTTTGGTGTGGGATATGTGCCAAATATTTAGCATTTGGCACATATCCCACATCTACTGTGGGTGCTATAAGGATGTTACTTTTTTCTGCTTGTATCTTTATCTTAATGCCAAATAGCCAAATATTTGTATACAAGGCTTTGCCTCACCTTAATTGTTGGAAGCCAATTGTGCACAATGCTGTCTCACCCGCACATTTGGAAGCCATGTGGCCAATGCTATCTGCAGAAGAACTCTGATGTTGTGTGCATGGTCAACATAAAGTTAATTTATGCATTCCTTGACAAACCTATACACTTTATACTAAAATGAAAGCCATTTTAAAGGCAATTTAGCTTTAGTGACCATCCAGCCATTTAAATAAATTGCACAATGCGTAACCAGTGGCAGGAAGAAGGTGCAGTTTAGAAGCAACACTTAAAGATGAAAGTTAAGAGGACTTTGGGAACTACACTGGCCAAAAATTCTTTTAAATTTTTTAGTCTTTGTTTTATCATAACATAAAGCTTAATAGAAAGTGTACGTTTGGAAACAATTTATTTAACTTTTTACTAAAAATTTATTGCTGAAAGTATGCTAAAGTATATTTGTACCTTGGAAAAATTTAAAAAGTGAATAAATATGGAAAAAATTGGAGTTTTAAAAAGCTGTACATAAAAAATAAAAACTAAAAATTGAAGCTGATGCCGAATCGGCTCAAAGTATAGATAAAATATCAATATTATATTACAAATGCTAAATCTTTTTTTAAAAAAATTAACAACTACAAATGCTAAGAGCAAAATCACCGAGAACTTAAAAGAGAATTAAGAGAAAATCTGATTCTATTGACAATAATGAATTCCTAAACTGAATAACAAACTAACTAACTAATTCTACAACTAATCAAAGCAATACAAGGTTTTACAGAAAACACGTGCCAAACACGCGTGTAATTAAGCACGCTGGGAATCCTAAAGAGTAAAGATTGTAGGGGTGTGCAAAAAACCGACGAACCGAACAAACCGACCGAAACCGACCGAACTGTTGCCAAATTTTCGGTTCAATTCGGTTTCGGTTTCATTTTTTAAAAACCGAAATTTTCGGTTTCGGTTTCGGTGCTGGATTTTTTCACCCGAAACCGAACCGAACAAACCGAATATATATATATATTTATGTAATATTAATACATAATTGATCAGTGGCCTTAATGGTATGCTCCTTATGATTTAGCTAGCTGATCCCAGGTTCGAGCCTTCGCGCGGGACGTTTTTATTTTTTGCTATTTAATTTTTTAAAACCCTAGTAGTAGCATAAATACCGAAATACCCCTGTTTAATCTTCCCTTTTCTTCAGCTTCCCTTTTCTTTCTTCAGCCGCCGCTCTCCCCATTTTTTTCTCTCAATTTTTTCTCTGTTTGTCTCTTCCTTTCTCGTTTCAATTTTTTCTCTCTACCCTTTGTTCCTTCCCCAATTTTCTCTATGGTCTCTGCCCTTCTCAGTCCAGCCGCCTCATTCTTTTCTTTTCTTTTCGTTCTCTGAGTCCCATGGACCATGGCCATGCCTTTCTCTTCTCTCTAAGTCACATGTCTCTGTTCTTTCTTCAATTCACTACAGAGACATGGTGGTAGACTCAAGCATGGTGGTAGGCTCCTGCTATGGTGCAGCAACGGTAAAGTTCTGTCTGGACCCTTTTGCTAAATCAAAATATTTTCAATTTTTTGTTGGAATCTGTATGTAATACTGTAAATTGTTGAACAAATATTGTTGGAAATTTTTCTTTCTCTGTCATTCTGATTTGTTCAACAGCTCTCTCTCTGTTACTCTATTTGTTTTTTATATGTGATTAAATTTAGGGTTTTGAAAATCTCAATAACCCTCTCTTTGGAAAACCGAAAACCGACCGAAACCGACTGAAACCGATATACACCGAAACCGATGGTTTTCCAGCCATTTCAGTTGGTTTCGGTTGAGAATTTCACAAACCGAAATATTCGGTTTCGGTTGGCCATACCTATACAAACCGACCGAAACCGAACCGAGCACACCCCTAAAAGATTGTCTCCAATACGGCACCGTTCCATTTCAATGAAACGGTGCACTTTGCCGTTTTAGTGATACGACCTTGTTTTGGCTAGTTGGACATCTCTTCTCTCAAAACGTTGTTGTTGCTATTATCTCTGAAAACTAACAACCTGCAATAAAACTTACAAAGATAAAGCTTGAGGCTTTGAGGCTTTGATGGTTAGAGAGAGTTGTATTTTCTGAGCCTACCAGTACGTGCCATGCACATTCATTGTAAAGAGTGATTGGTGAAGAAATTTATAAGGGATTAAATGTGAACAAAGGACCAAGACGGTTCACGGTAGGTGGAGAAATAATGAAAAGTAAAAATAAAGAGTTACAGAGAAAGTAATGGCGAGGAAGGAAGATCTTGCTTTTATGATGCAGAAGATATCATTGCGAAATATGCTCTCAAATTTGGATCCAGAAAAGGAGGAGGCGTACAAAAGGCCCACAAGAGGGTGTGCTTGCATCTTGGTTGAAGGAATTACAGTGCTCCAAGTTGGGCCACAGATTGAAAATATCAAGGCTAAAATTGCTTATTTGAAGCAGATTTTTCAAGACTATGGTATAAAAGAATCAACAATGCAAGCAAGCGGGCCAAGTTCTTTGAATGAGATGCAACGAGAGCAGAGACAAACATTTTCTGATCTTTAAACATGATTGTAGAGACGGAAAATTCCCGACCTATCATAAGCTGACACGTCACATTACCAAGTCCACAAAATATAGCCAATTACAAAGCACCACGTATTGCTGCTAGGTTTTGCTATCACTATTCAGAAACCAACAGAAATTTGCCAAGTGTCATGCAAAAACCAATCACACATCAGCACATGTAAGCGATGACATAAGCGGACCAATCAAGCTGTGATATGTGTCACCAATCAGACTCTGCCACGTGTCGCTCACCCCACCCCCAAACTCCTATAAATAGAAGCCTTTCTAAGACATTTAAGGGGACCAAGATTCAGAAGTGAAAAAGCTCTGCAAGAATCAAGCCTCAAAGCCTTCAAGAACTTCAACTCCAAATTCGGAGAACATTCGAAGCAGAATCATCCAAACTATCTACCTAAATCCTAAAGTTTGCGGGAATTAAGCTCAAAGTGTCCGAAAACCTCAAGAAATCACAAATCAGTGAAGTTCAACGGATTCAAGCCTTTAAAGCCCCAAAGAACTTCCACCACAAACCTTCGAAGATGAAGAACACACGAAGAACACAAAGAACACGAAGAACGTGAAGAACAAAGGATTTCCAACAAGCTCATAGCCAGAGATTCATTGTAATTTTGTTCCAAAGATCTTCAATCCATTCTTTAGCCAAATTGAAGTATATTGGGTGTTCGAATCAAAATCACATTACTACAAATCCAATTAACAAGTCTTTTAAGGAGATCGAATAAGAGGATAACTCTTTTGTAATCACAGAGAATTGTACCACACAATTATCAATACAAATTCGCATTTGCGACACTATTTCACTTTTTTGACTTATTTTGAACTGAGAAATTTAGTCGCCCACAAATTCTGGCACGCCCGGTGGGACATCTCTACCTCTCATCTCATTCTCCTTCAAAGAAAGAAATCAACATCACCTTGCTACCAACTTCAATGGCTTCTAGCAAGAACATTCAAGCTTCAACAATAGCCACTTCAATTAGACTTGGTATGACTACCACCAACAATTACATTGGTGCAATCAATTGTAGCCAACCCAAAGCAAACAATCAACTTCAATATCAAACAACCAAGGAAGCTAAAGTCCAGACAATCATCTCCTTAGACCCTCTCACAAGAAACAAGGTCATTAATAAGGACATCTCCACCTTAGAACACCTCAAGTATGGGGGCAAATCCCCTTCTTCCTTCACAAGAAGTTGGTCGCATGATTTCTCTCCCATCAAAGGGAACCTAAAAGATGAGATTTCACGTGCTGACTTCAAATCACTTTCTTCTCCATCATCTTGGGAAGTTGTATTAGTCATGATGACTAACACCTCTACCATAGAAGAAAAGATGGTTGAAATGGAACAAAGAGTTGTCCTTCTTACAAAAGCACTTAAAGATAAGAACCTCCAAATTGCAACTTTAATGAACAAACTCGAAGTACAAGATCTTGGTGAATCAAGCCATGGTCATAAATTCACATCTGCGAAGGATGATGAAGGGAGAGAAATTGAAAACACTCTCCAACAAGAACAATCTACTTCAGTTGCTTTGTTGTCAGTCCAACAATTACAAGATATGATAACAAATACCATCCGAGTACAATATAGAGGTTCTTTTACAAGTTCTCTCACATATTCAAAACCCTACACAAAGCGCATCGACAACATAAGAATGCTAAATGGGTATCAACCCTCCAAGTTCTTGCAATTTGATGGCAAAGAAAACCTTAAACAACACATTGCTCACTTCGTAGAAACTTGTGAGAACGCAGGGACTCAAGAAGATCTTCTCGTGAAGCAGTTTTTCCATTCACTGAAGGGGATTGCCTTTGATTGGTATACAGACATGGAACCCGAGTCAATCAATAGTTAGGAACAACTTGAAAGGGAGTTTCTCAACCGATTCTACAGCACACGGCGCATGGTAGGCATGATGGAGCTTACCAATACTAAACAGTGGAAGGATGAGCCCGTCGTTGATTATATCAATCGATGGCGTTCTTTGAGTCTAGATTGCAAGGATAGACTTTCTGAAGTATCTGCTGTAGAGATGTGCATCCAAGGCATGCATTGGGGACTTCTTTACATCCTTCAAGGGATAAAGCCCCGAACATTTGAAGAGTTAGCAACTCGTGCCCATGACATGGAGTTGAGCATTGCTAGCCGCGAAAGTACAAACCCTCCCATACTTGAGGAAAGCAGAAAGGAAGTAAGGAGGAATGACAGAAATGCAAAAAGCAATCTCAAAGACTCAATGGTTGTTAACATTACCGAAGTCAAGATTCCAAGAAGAGGAGCAAATGCAAATGAAAAATGACTTGAAGGATGGCAAAAGAATGAGGTGCGTCACCTGACTTTTAAGGAACGTGAGCAAAAAGTATATCCGTTCCCTGATGAAGATGTGTCAAACATCTTAAAACAACTATTGCAATTGAAACTAATTGAATTGCCAAAATGCAAGCGGCCAGAAGACATGGGGAAAGTTGATGACCTTAACTATTGCAAATATCATCGCATTATTGGCCACCCAATCTAAAAATGCTTCGTCTTCAAAGAACAAATCATGAAACTTGCCAAAGAAAACAAGATTGATCTAAACTTTGATGAAGTTGTTGGGTCAAACCACGCGACCGTTGCTTGTGATGTACTTCCAACCCTCAGGCAGGGGGCAAACATCATTGGAGCTTACAGATTGATTGACAATAATGGCGTAAGGATCGACCCCATCAATGGGAAGTTCCTTAAACACTTCTACACTTGAAAGTCAAGGATTGCTCATTGGTAAGAGTTTAAACTGCCCACTGTAGCGCTACAAGAGTACATGATGTCTTCCCATTACCCTTGAAAGTGTACCAATAAAGAGAAATTAATCCCACTCCATGTCACCAATTGCGAGTGTGGCGCAGTGGTTGGATGCCCATGTCTCCCTTGAGGCCAAGGTCTCAGGTTTGATTAGTGGTGATACCCACTATTACACACTGCGCCCTCCTTTTTTGCAAAAACACACAAGAAAAAACAATTATAAAAAAATAATAATAATAATAATTTTGAACTACGTGATGACTTGATCCCTCTCAAGGGTACGTAGGCAACTTAGTATCTTTTGTTGAGTTCAGTCACGCACTAAAAAAAAATTATTAAATAAAAAAAAAACAAGAAAAAAAAATCATCAAAAAAGAAATCATAAAAAATAAAAGAGATCATCAAAAAAAAAAATAAATAAATAAAATCTGTTGAACTACGTGATGACTTGATCCCTCTTCGGGGTACGTAGGCAGCTTAGTACTTGTCACTAAATTCAATCACATGAAAAGAAGAAGGATGGTCAGTCTAACTTGCAGAGTTTTCCAATAGTCATCAATAGGCTTTTAAGGTCCTTTTGGTTGGTAAGGCATTGCTTAAAGACAGTCGATCGCTTAAAAGGATAATCAAAGATCGTTGTAGTAGAAAATGAAGACTGTAAGGAGTTGACGTTGCTTAACTTTCTTTGAAATGATGATGAACATAAGTTGATGCTTGGTTGTGGAGTAAAACAAAATCTCCAACTTCTTTTACAGTGTTATGCACCCTTGATGTCTGAGCTATGTTACCTCTAAAAAATTGGTGCAACTTCAATGCGAGTGCAAGTGCTAATGTGGAGTGTTGTCATGGCTTCATGGCAAAGATGAACGTTGGCACGGCTTCGGTGAAAATGGAGTATTGACGTGGCTTCATGGCTTCGGCACAAATAAAGTGTTGACATAGCTTCATGGCAAAGATGAATGATGACATCGTTTCGGTGCGAATGAAGTGTTGATGTAGCTTCATGCCAAGGATGAATGTTGTCACGGCTTCAGTGCAAATGATGGTATGACTTCAATATGAGTGTAGGTGCGAATGAAGTGTTGACATTGCTTCATGGCAAAAATGAATGTTGACACGGCTTCAGCATGAATGAGGTGTAGATGTGGCCTCAATACAAATAAAATGTCGAGGCAACTTTATGGCAAAAGAAGAGTGCTGGTGCAGTTTCATTACAAAGGCAAATGGTGGTGCGATTTTATAGTAGATGCAAGCGCAAATACTGCTTCATGGCAAAAATGAATGTTGGCATGGCTTCAATACAAGGATAAACGCTGGCACTGCTTCATGGTAAAGATTCTTGGCACGACTGCATTGCAAAGACTCTTAAGATGGCTGTGTTGAAAAGACAAGTGTTGGTGCAGCTTAATTACCAAGAAAAACATGTTGTATAACAAAAACAAGCAACAACAAAAAAATTTGTCAGAGGAAAATCTCATGGCACGTCTGAACTAAAAAAAAAAAAAAATATAATAAAATAACAAAGAGAGAGAGCTTCAATTTTAATCACTAGCCTGTCAAAAAAAAAAAAAAAGGTTAGTACAAACAAAGCATTAAAAAAAATAAAAATAAAAATAATAAAAATAAAAATTTCTCTGTATAATTTCTCTACACTTAAAGTATCATACTACCCACTGAAGGTTGTTTGTATAACTCAATGCATGCCCTGGATGGCCTTATATAGAGATTTGTGGAGCTCAAAGTCAGATTTTGCAAACACTCAAGGTCAAGGAAGTATGCACCAAACCTTGAAAAGAAAAGGGTGCTCATAAATGTATCATGCTGTCAGAAAGAAAATATTACACTAGACCTCAGAAAAAATGGCTTATAGGCCTGCAAAAGTACACATGTCATCTAAAAAACTGTTGCACTAGGCCTGGGATGGAGCTCTAGCCCAAACATTGTTCAAAGCTACTTGTGCTGCCGACCTTGAAAGCAGAGACATTGTTGCTTTACTAATGTCAAACACTGTCAGAGCCACCGAAGACATTAATCCACTGTCAGAGCCGCCGAAGACTATAGAGCCAAAAAACCGACACTACGAGAGTCTTCTATGGCCTTCGACCCACCAAACCTGAAAATTCTAGGCCCAGATACGCCGCCACGAGCGGCCATAAACTCCTAACGTCCCACGGGTTTCTCATTCAAATCTGCCCAAATCTGAGAAAATTTTCGCAAAACTGGTGCCACCACTAGATCCATCAACCTCTGATCTACAAAACCTGAAAATTGTAGGCCCAAAAGTCCAGCCACGCGCCCCCACGCGAAGCCACGATCTTTCAAACGACCCGCGGCCTAGTCCTTCAAATCTATGCAAATCTGCCCATGGTCTTCTACGACTTTAGATCGACAAAGACCAAAAAATTCGAGACCAAAGAATTAGCCACGCGCCTTCACGCGCCTCCGGAGTCGCCGGCGTTCAAAACCTCAGTTTCACGCGCCACCTCACCCAGCCACGCGCTTGCACGTGCCACACGTGCCCTCCAGCACTATGACGTCACTGATGACGCCATCCTCCACTACCCCGGTCTGACCCGTTTGTCCAGATGACCCGGTTTGACCCACAAATCTGACCGGGATCTAAATTGCTTGCAAAAAAAAAAAAAAAAAAAAAGAGAGAGAGAAAATGCTTTGACCAAGTGGGCCTTTGACCTTGACCAAAAAGTCAAAAATTTCAAAACGGACCTATCCCACTCAATTTTTTGAGTACATTCTGATTTTGGGACCCGTTTCTTCATTCGAAGCTCAGAAATTGTGCAAATGTCCAATTTCCAAAAAATTGACTTTTGTGCAAATGTTGACCAAATGTCAAAATTTTTAAGATGGACCTATCTTGCTCAATTTTTCGCGTACATTCCGATTTTGGAGTCCGTTCCGTCATTTGAGGCTCGAAAATTGCACAAATGACTCAATTCCAAGATAGTTGACTTTTGTGTTGGAGTCGACCTAAAGTCAAGATTTTCAAGCCAGACTTGTCTTGCTCAATTTTTCGTGACTTGGAAACCACCAATCTGACCCACTTCTCTGAAGTACTAGCAGCGTCCAAAACTTAAGCTTCCAAGATCAAAATTTGAGATTCATCCACTTGGTCTGGATTCCCTTAAGGTTATTCTCTAGACTTTATCAAGGCTTCCCTTTCAAAATATAAAATGAACTATCATAAGTGTGTCTTGAACTTGAAATTACACTGGGTCATTAGTTCAACCTACCATTTCCATTCGGTGCCTACCAGTCTTCAACCTACCGTTCTCGTTCGGTGCCTACCGTTCCCATCTACCGTTCTCACAAAAAATTCTCAACTACCATTCTCAACTACCTATCTACCATTCTTCGTCTCTCTGCTATAAATAGGAGGGTCTGATTCATTAAGAACTCATCCAAAAAAAAAAAACACACTGAATCATGAAATGAAGATTTGCTTCTTTAAGATTTTCAAATCCTCCTTTTCACAGCCATTTCTCACTATGGCCTCATCATTCTCAACACCTAGCAACCAATATTGCTTCATAATCGGTTTGAGATCAACCCTCTCATGGTTCGGTTGAAACCCTATTTACAACATCATTGCAGTTTTGAGATCCAAACAAATTTTGTTTTTCCCCTTAACGACCACATTTGTCCATAAAATTACTTGTAACAAGGTCTGCATTGAGGTTCCATGCTTCCTCGGACTTGGTTGGCCAGGAAATCCAAGTCCAGCAGACACACCTGTTCCTAACCTCAGGGCTCTCGTAGTCTCTCTCCAATTGCTTGGTCTTCCAGCAGAAGCAGTGGTTCGGAACAAACAGCAACTTGGCTGGTTTCTAAGACCAGAATCACAAGTTAGCTCCATCTTTCATTTTTCTGTGCTTTTCCAACAAGTGGCAGTAGGTGAAGATGGTAAAAAGTGTTGGGGTATCCTACAAATTGTCTTCCATCCAACACTTGAAACAACCTCCAAGGCACCAGCTCATCAGAATTTAGCCTTTGGTGCCGGTAAATGGTCACCAAAGCCTTATTCCATGTCTCCACTACTATGGGACCCAAAGGTCATCGTTGCTGGTACCTCAAAACTCACTTTTTGGAATTACTCCAACTTAAAATCAGCTTGAAGAATTTCAGAAGGTACTCTTCTGAAATTACTTCAACTTAACGTCCGTCGACATGGTCCCATCATGCATATACATTCTACGACTTACCGTCGGACCTCATTCAGCATGCAGTCAATCCCATATCCAAAGGTGTACTTCCCATAAACTTCTACACCAAAGGATCCCTAACATACAAGGCCAACACCATGGTGTCATATGTTTCACCCATTCACTTTGCTTCATTTCCATCTTCTTCACACTAACATCAGTATCCCCAGAATCCATAAGCTTCTGAAATTACCTCAACTTAACCTAAGTGAAACAATTACACATGCGCATTCAACCACTTTCCCATATGTCCTCGTCGTAATCCAAAGTATGTTCTTCGGAAATTACTTCGCCTGGACTTCTTAAAAACACGAGGTTAGCCCTATGACTCTGCATGCTGTACCCAACCACCATTCTCTCATCTTCCCCATCTTCTACACCCTGTGATCGCCGCCAACGATCCAAAATAATCTTCTGAAATTACCTCAACTTAACCTTTGCTGAAATGATTCAATCTTGCAAGTATATCCAACTTCTTGCAAACAACTTTCAGCCTCACCAACCCACTTCAAATACCATAGAACACTCTTTTGAAATTAATTCAACTTAAACTATGCTGAGAAGGCTCGGTCATGCAAGTACATTCAAATACTGGTAGACCCCCTTTCGGTCTCATCGAAGTCTTTCATATGGGTGGGTCTATTCCTCGAAAATTATCTCATCTTGTTGAAAGCTCCATCACCTTCAACTACTTCACTTAAAGAGTCAAGTGTAAAAATCCATTTTTCGAAACTCATTCCCACACCACACTTTGAAACTGTGTGCGTGAACGAGTCTTGAGGGGGCATTTGTAGAGAGGGAAAATTCCCGACCTATCATAAGCTGACACGTCACATTACCAAGTCCACAAAATACAGCCAATTACAAAGCACCATGTATTGCTGCTAGGTTTTGCTATCACTATTCAGAAACCAACAGAAATTTGCCAAGTGTCATGCAAAAACTAATCACACATCAGCACGTGTAAGCGATGACACAAGCAGTCCAGCACGTGTAAGCAATGACATAAGCGGACCAATCTAGTTGTGACATGTGTCACCAATCAGATTCCGCAACGTGTCACTCATCCACCCCCAAACTCCTATAAATAGAAGCCTTCCTAAGACATTTAAGGGGACCAAGATTCAGAAGTGAAAAAGTTCTGCAAGAATCAAGCCTCAAAGCCTTCAAAAACTTCAACCCTAAAATCAGAGAACATTCGAAGCAAAATCATCCAAACTATCTGCCTAGATCCTAAAGTTTGCGGGAATTAAGCTCAAAGTGTTCGAAAACCTCAAGAAATCACAAATTAGTGAAGCTCAACGGATTCAAGCCTCTAAAGCCCCGAAGAACTTCCACCACAAACCTTCGAAGACGAAGAACACAAAGAACATGAAGAATAAAGGATTTCCAACAAGCTCATAGCCAGAGATTCATTGTAATTTTGTTCCAAAGATCTTCAATTCATTCTTCAGCCAAGTTGAAGTATATTGGGTGTTCGGATCAAAATCACATTACTACAAATCCAATCAACAAGTCTTTTAAGGAGATCGAATTAGAGGATAACTCTTTTGTAATCACAGAGAATTTTACCACACAATCATCAATACAAATTCGCATTTGCAACACTATTTCACTTGTTTGACTTATTTCGAACCGAGAAATTTAGTCGTCTACAATGACGTAATTGGGTTTGACGAAGATCTAAATAAGTTGGTGGAGTTTTTGCTGAGAGAAGAGGAAGCCAATAGAGTTGGTTCCATATTTGGTTACAAAATGGTTTACAACGACCCTAAAGTCTGGCAGCACTTTTTTTTTTTTTTTTTTGGGATGAAGAGACTAAAACATTATTCATTAAATTCAAATACAAGAAACATCATAGATGAGGACTTGTTCTAAGAAACAAGGATATTCCTCCATCCAATCACAATAGTCAATCAAGCCAAAAGCTTGTTTTGCTAACAAGTGAGCCGGTCTATTTCCCTGTCGTCTAACATGAGAAAAACTCACATTTCTAAACTCATTACATTCAGCTAACATCCCATAAACCAGATTATAAACAGAAGATGGAGCAGGTGAACATTCCTTAAGAGCCTGAACAATGGTTAAGGAGTCTCCTTCCAGAACAAACTCTCTGAACAATGGCAGCATTTTAACTGCTACACTTGGGTATATATCACACATCAATGTACGATGGTGCCAATTTAATTTTTAGCCATTCAAAAAATTATTTTATTTATTTTAATATCTCATTTTATAATATACCTAACATTAATAGTTTTTTATTTTTATTTTTATCATTTCATTTAAATATTATATTTTTTACAAGCATAAAACATAATAATCATGATTCACGTTTACATTGCGTGAAATAGTTTTAGATGATATATTAACATGTCTAGATTTAATTTCTCAAATTAAATTTTAAGAAAGCTGAATTATTCTACATATTTGGTAACAGATGCCTTTAAAGGTGCATTTTTAAGAATAAAAAATATTTAATTATCAACTGGAGTGCACAATTTAAATTAAAATAAGATAGGTTTATACATTGGTTGCACAGAGAGAAAGCTATGTATAACTTTTGTAATATTGTTTTTTTTTTTTTTTTTTTTTTGGTAAAAGTAATATTGTATTTTATAGAGCTAAATATTTTTGGTAAAAGTAATATTGTATTTTATAGAGCTAAATACGTTTGAGTAATGAGTTAAGCTAATTATGCCACGTCAACAAAAGGCTTGAAACAAAGGAAATTAAAAAATGGGCCCAGCTCATTCAAAGCTAAAGAGGAGAGCCGAAAAAGGTTTTAGGGCCTAGACGGATTGGGCTTTTGCCCAATAATCTTCATATTCTAAACAAATTGGGCCTAAACTCAATCTTAATTGGAATGGCGTTGAAGACCCATTATTTCTTGCTTTATAGGTTGGGCTTGAAAGCCCAAACTTCCTTACTAGAAAAATGGGTCTTAAGGCTTGTGAGAATTAGTTTTAGTGAAGCATATACTGCATGGAATGCAGTAACAAGCCCACAATCACTTCAAGTTTAGATATCAAGTTTGAAAGTTCATGGCTTCTATCTAATAAAGCCCATGATCTTTCGACTACAAGAAATGGGCTACAATAAGTAAAAGCTTCACTCAGGAAAGCCTTTTCCGCCATTAAGTTGGTCAGGCCCAAGTTCTAGCACCAGCTCAAAAAAAGTCCATATCTCTTCAACAAATAAACTGGATTGAACTCATGGCTGGTTAGCAAAAGGAACCAACCAAGGATGATTCTCCCAACTTTGTCAATACTAATGATGACGATTCTCCCTTTTTCTCTTTGTTCAAAGCTTAATTAGAAAATCAAATACTCATATGGTGACTAAAGCACACACGGTCCAATTAGGTGAGTACCTTGCACTGTTTAGGAAATGTAACCTAACGACTTGAGAAAAATTGACATACTGTTCTTATCAAATAACGAGGAACAATGGTCTAAACCTTTCCTCATAGGATCAAACCTCTCATGACTTAATTGCAAATGGAAGGATATAAAGATGATTCTAATTCGGAGTTGCCTATATTGTTCGGATGATTAACTTTGGCGGTGCTTCTGGCTCAATATATGATCCTCCTATACAGTGGTCGAGCTAGGAATATGTATTACATATGAAAATTCATTCATTTAAATACATGTTATGTTTTAATGCAAGAAAACAACACACAAAAAATGGATTAAATATTTTCTATTTTGTGTTTATCTATTACTGGTTTTGTCACATGAATATATAATTTTTTAATATTGAAATTCTACTTGCAAAATGGAATTTTTTTTAGTAGTCAAATAAATACTGAGTTCACTTTATGTAAATTTATGTTATTTTGTTTAATATAAATAATAAACATTAAAATTGTAAAAATTTGAAACTAGATTATAAGTTTTTAGTAGCTAGGGACATTTCAATTGCAACTTATGCGAGTTTTTGTTTTATTATTTCTAAAAAATAAAAGTTATATTTAGCTAACCTAACCTGTTAAAAATCATATAATTGTCATATGTTTTATAATCCGTTTTAATCTAACACATTTCTAACTTGTTAAAGAAAAAGATTATGCATGATTGTGTTTATGGTTATTTTGTTTTGATTGTTTCATATAGCATAAATTTATTTCATGAATGAAACTCTCTTCATAAAAAAAAAAAAAAAAAAAATTTCCATATTTTTTTAAACATATAAAAACAGATCTGGTTTTTCTGTCATAAAAAAACCATTTTTTTTAGATTCTTAAAAACAGATCTGATTTTTTACAAAACGAAAATCAATTTCTTTTTAATCACCAAAACATATCTAAATTTTTATCTCCAAAAGCCAATTTTTATTACAGAACAGATTTGGTATTTTTAATGAATCAAAATTAATTTCTTTTAATCACCAAAATAGATCTGAATTTTTCCACCAAAAACCACTCTTTTTTATTATTACAAAACAAATCTGGTATTTTTAACAAACCAAAATCTTTTTTTTTAATCACCAAAACAAATCTGAATTTTTTAAAAACAAAGAAGAGAATTCATTCATATATAAATTTATGTGATTTAATTTTTTTTTCACATGATCAACATATCATTCATAGCATGCATAAAGGGTACACAGGTCACAAGAGTCTAAAAGACCAGACTCTGTCTGGGTCGAATGGGTGCCTAACACTTTCCCATTCCGTAACCTAGCCTCCAAATTTAGGTCTTTAGATAAGTAGATCTAAGCCTTGTCTATAATTTTTTTTTTTTTTTTTTGGTAGAATGTAACTAGGACAAAAAGCCATGTAATTATTTGGTAGTTTGTAACTAGGATCCAAAGCCATGTAATTTTGAATTTTTCAAATATGTGTTCCTTTTTCAATCAATGAGAGGAAACAATTCAGTCATGTATTTTATATTTATTTTTTCTTATTTTTTTGTATAAAAAATAAGTGACGACTTCACACCACTTACCCAAAAAGAGAGGTGCCCTAAAAAGTACCCAAATCTCTTTTTTGAGAGGCACCCCCAATTTTGACGGTCTCTCACAAGGTTCTTATACTATTGTGATTAGTGGGGAATCATAGCCATTACATATGCACGATGGAATCACTACTATTTCCATGTCTTTACAGGTACTAAAACACTAGTTATGTGAAATTGAGAAATAAAAAATTATGTTAGATGGAACTTTTATTCCTATTAGATTTTATGCCATAATTGGAGTTCTAGACATTCTACATCATACATAATGGAGCAATCTTTAAGAGGGAATTTGGTTGAATGGAGTGTTAGGTGAATATCAGCTATGAAATTCTTCTTGTTAACTAGAAGCCCAGAGTTGAGGGTCATCTAGGTGATAATAGTGTGCTTAGTATTAGTTTGTATGCAGGATGTGTAATAAGGATATTATAGTGTGCAACTTGCCCTGTTTCATTCTCATGTGTTGGGTTTTGATCGTGGACCATGTACTTATCAACAATGCTCAATAGGTGTAGTCTTTCTAGTGACCATTACACTATAAGTTTAAGACCACAAACTAGTTAAAATTAAAGAAACGATAGAAAAAGTAAAAACTGAACTTTTTATCTAGTTGATAAAAACTTGCCAATCTGACGAGTATCCTTTACCAGGAAATATTGCTAGTCTTAATCTTTATGCACTGGCTTCAATGTTTTATGATTTAGGACATGTAGTTGTCCAATAAGCTAATTTTATCAGCCATCACCAACCAAGGAACTCTGTATATAGGATTTCCCATGCTAGTCAGACATACTAGATCCTAAATCCACAGAATTCTGCATCTTCATCAAATTGAGAATACATGAGAATTCAAAATGGCCATCATTCAACTTATGATGCACTTATGTAGCTTAAGAATTGTTTGCTTGTCACTTTTTTAATGTCCATTTACTGTGAGAGCAAGTATCATTATAACAGCCAATGAAGATGATTGTAAGTTCTATTGGTTAATTAACAGATTCACAGAGGAAAATAAAAAAATTCAATGACATGGTTCATCTATAGTTCCTTGATATAGAGAATTCATCTATAATTTTCTTTAAAATTCTTGATTGTTATCATTCATACTTCAACTAGAACATCAACCAACTTGTATTTACCTTTCCAAAATATAGGACATGCTTTTAATTACTTACTTTAATTAAAACAGGTTATTTCTACATAATGTTTTCTTGAAAATACTTAATATAATTTTGCACCTAAAGTTGAGATAAAGGCAAGACATATGCTTTTGATTACTTGTTGTTACCCGGAATACCTTCCTTTGCCACATGTCAGCTGGATAGCTTACTCATGAATGGTTTTCTGCTGAGAGGAATTCTCATTTCCATGTACTGAAAGCATTTCTTCAATTTCACTAGTTGCGATTATCCCAAAAGTTTAAGCTATTAGGAAATAGTGAATTTAGTCATTTAATCATAATTCTAACAGTGGGTGAAAAAGATTAGGTCTTTATACTATTGTGATTACTGGGGAATCATAACCATTGCATATGTATGACAATTTTTTGAAAATTTTCTGTTGAGAGTAGTATCAATTGATTATTTAGGTTTTCCATTTCTCAGATTAACTATAATTGATGTTTTAGACAGGCCTTGACTTGATAACCATATGAAAGTTCAATTTCTTTCCAAACATTTTAGAGTTAATTGATGTTTTAGACAAGCCTTGATATTAAAGATGAAGATATAGCTAGGTGGTCTGCTACTAGATTAGGCTGCCACCCTTCTGCAGCCACCGGCGATGAACTTAGGCAGATGAGGTGGAATGGTGGAGAATGTTGTGGTTTAGGCTTGCTATCCCTTGGCTGCCTTTACAGGTTGGTTGGGAATCAAAAACAAACTGACAACCAGAGAAAGATTAGCTCAATGGGGATATGCTAGGGCTGATTGTGTGTGTTTTGAAGAGACTCTATAGCCATCAAACTGCTGCCCAAACCGCCAACCAATATATATATATATATATATAGAGAGAGAGAGAGAGAGAGAGATGAGAGACTAAAGAGAAAGGGGGGAGAGTAGATATTTTTCATTAAAATAATATTTTTTTCCTTTTATCCTCAAGCTATAGTAATTCGTATATATAAGTTTTCACTGTTCATAATTGCTAAAATATTTTAGCTATACCTATTCGGATAAAGCTCAGATTGGGTTTGTTTGGTTGTAAAATAGCCATTTGTGGGGTTTTACACCCCCAATGCTAATGCTCTAAAGAATTTTTTTTTTTTTTTTTTTTTTTTGTGTGTTTGGTGATGGTACTCCGTGATGTACTAATTTGTGGGGTTGCTTGTTTGCATTGTAGTGTAATTTTTTTAGTGTTGCTTTCTTATTCCACTTTTATGACTTTGCTATGATTGCACACTTTGTTCATGTATTATGTTGAATTAAGGAAACTAATGTATCATAGGAGGAGAAAAATAATTCTCCATTTAATGTGGGATTCCTCATATTTCTTTATCTTTTGTTTATCTCACAACATTTTAGATGTATATTGTTTATAGTGAAGCTAGTTTAGTCTGTCCTAGTGTTAAGGTAGTAGCACTGTATCTTATTGAGTTGGGAATATCAATTAGCATGGATGGAAATTGCTGCTTTTTCTATATCAATATAGTAACTAAAACACCAAAATGCACAATTGAGAAATAAACAATTATGCGGACAAATTATGTTAGATGAAACTTCTATTCCCCCATTTAAAAAAAAAAAAAAAAAAAAAAACCTTCTATTCTTTTTAGCTTTTTTATGCAATAATTGGAACTCTATAAATTCAACATCATACATAATCAGAGTAATAACTAGGAAGGAATTTGGCTGTTCTTAACAAGAATTTAATTCATTCTAGTTGAATAGATTGTTGGGTGAATATGAGCTGCAAAATGCTTCTTGTAAACTAGAAGATGAGGTTCTTATACTATTGTGATTGGTGGGGAATCATAGCCATTACATAAGCAGGATATCTTTTTGAAAATTTTCTATTGAGAGCAGAATCAAATGATTATTTATGTTTTCCATCTCTCAGTAGACCCATAATTAATGCTTTAGGCAAGCCTTGAGTTGATAATTATATGAGAGTTTTATTTTTATGCAAACATTAATTTTTAGTGTTTATTACTTGGATATCTTAGCATAGTTTCACTCTAACCTCAAGGATTGTAGAACTTTCTATGCCTCCATTGGCAACGAGAGGAGTGCAAGATTTTACCATATGACATGTATTTTTTTACCATAAAGGTCCCACAAGATTTGTACATGGGGTTGCAGAGCTGTCCTAAAACTTAGAAGTGAGGTTAGGAGGTTCATAAAGTTTGATGTTAGGGATGGTCGAAGGTTTTCTTATGACATGATAATTGGGATCCTACTAGGATCCTTTTCATAAAGTATAGCTTTAGGATTATCCATGGTGCAGCAACTAAATATGAAGCAAAGATGGATTCTGTTTTGAAGAACAAAATAAGGGTTTGGAAACCTGCAAGGTCCAACGAATTAATCACCATACAATGCCAGTTGTTTTTGGTTGATCGTAAAGTTGATAAAGCTAGATGGTCCGTCACTAGGTCAGGCTGGCTGCTCTTGTGCAGCCATCTGCTAAGAACATAAAACTACGGCATTTGGGGTGGGATGGTGGAGACTGAGGTGGTTTAACCTTGCTATCCACCTAGTTGCCTTTGTTGGTTGATTAGGAATTAAAAACAAACTAACAACTAGTGCAATTTGAATATTTTGGAACAAAGACGTACTTGTATTCAACATTTGACTATAAAGAATCTGTAAATTAAAAGGGAAAAGTACTCTTAACAAAAGGGAGATTTGAAAATCTTGCATCTTAGAATCATTATTGAAGTTTTAAAGAAATTAATTGGTATAAATATCTCTAAAAAAATCTAGATCTTATTCCTTGATGAAAATAGGATTTCTAATTTATCAATCTTCCCATTTTGGATTAGAATTTTGTAACTGTGATGTCAGGTATGAGAAAAAAGGGAACTCGCACAATCATAAAGACACCCAACCACTATTCATAACCAAATTATTATTTTTTTTCATTTATTTAATTTGAGCTAGTCCTTGATATTCAGATTTAGTAGTGTCAAGGTCATTAGAGAAACTACTCATATTGGAACTTTTTTGGTCAGTGCATAAACATTTTTTATTCATTAGTGAACATAACAGAAGGAAACACGGCAGTCCATGCAAACTACGTAATTTTTTGTATATGCATACAGCAGGGCTAGTTTTTTTATTCTTTAGTAAACAAAGAGAGAACATGATATCACAGTTATAAAATTTATTTGTAAGAATTTTGTCTCCCCAAATGTCTCCTCCTTAATTTGGACTACAAAGTAGAGATCGAGGGAAGAAAGACTTCAGACTCCTCCCACAACAGTTAGTTAATGAATTCTTAAGGTTTGTTCATTCACACTGAATAGTGGAACTCCATAGAGAAGGCATTATATATGACACTCACAAAGGGCTACCTATAATTATTTATCACCTCCGGGCTCAGATGTCCAAGTCATTCTTTATCTTGTAAAGGCGTTTATTTCTGCTTTGCCTAACCTTAATTGTTGGAAGCCAATTGTGTACAATGCTTTATCTCACGGATGTTATGTACTGAGTCTTTGAAAGCTTGATTGTAGGCTTTGGAGAGCAAGGAGAACAACAGGAGGAGGAAGAAAAGCAAAGGGTTAAAGGATAAAATCAGAGAGAATGGCCAAGATTCTGGGGATAAAGATGCCCTATTGATTTTTCATGCCTCTGCTTTGATCCATGAAGAGGCTCTTCTCATTAAACTGATACAATCACCAAGTTCTGATGTTCTCACATCTAGTGCTTTTGTTTATTTGCATTCAGATGAACCTATAGTTAGAGGTTGTTCAGGGAAAGGTTTTTTTTTGGTCCTGCGCCAGACAATGTGATCTCATTATGCAAATTATGCCACGTCAACAAAAGGCTTGAAACAAAGGAAAATTAAAAAAAAAAAAAAAATGGTCCCAGTTCGGAGAGCCCCAAAAGGTTTTAGGGCCTAGACGGGTTGGGCTTTTGCCCAATAATCTTCATATTCCAAATGAATTGGGCCTAAACTCAATCGGAGTGGCTTTGAAGGTCCATTATTTCTTGCTTTACAGGTTGGGCTTGAAAGCGTAAACTTACTCATAACACAAATAGGCATTGATACATCTTAGAATTAGTTCCAGTCTTAAGTCAATTTTTACCATATAATAAAATCTTAAGCTTTACTTTGTGAAGATATTTGTGGACTTGTATGACTTTTCCTTTTTATATTTATATTATTGTGTGGTATATCTTTTTTTTTTTTTTTTTTCCTATATAACATTTTGGCCCACATCCCGAATCCAAAAGTAAGTACTTAATGGTACATTTGGATAGGATTTGAGATTATGGATTTTAATTTGAGTAATTAAAATTCAAAATACTTGTTTGGATAGTTTAAAAGATCAAGAATTTGGATTTCACCAGATCCACCAAGGATTTTGAACATTTTAAATTCTTGAATTTGAAATGATATCTAAAATCAATGGATCTGAAATCAAGATATTTAAAATCCAAATTCAAATTTAAGTTTTTCAAATGCAACCTTAAGTCCGAAAGACAAAAAACATCAAACCTAGAACTTGGAAACCATGCATGCATGTATAAACGAAAGCCAAGGCCTAACTTATTAGCCAGCTCAATCCAAAACATAACTGCTCAGAGGAGTAAAGCTAGTCATGCATATAGGTATTTGTGTAGTAGGCATTAATGCAGAGGAGTAAAGCTAGTCATTGCCTGCTGTTCAGCCCCTTGATACAGACACAAAACCAAAGAAACATGTTAAAAAGGTAGTAGCAACCACCATGCATGTATGTGCGGCCATAAAAATGTGTTCAAAACATAAATTCATAGAAAATTTATTTAATTAAGTTCGATTTTCACTAAAAAAAAAAAAAAAAAAAAACAGTGGCGTTATTAATATGACATCCACAATCCATAAAGAAAGAACTATTCCAATATTATTGGAATATATATATAGTAACGTGGTACTCTTTCTTGACTCGGTTTTCATTGCTTAGTTTATCTCATGTTAGTAGACATTGTAATAGTCTGGCACATGCCTTAGCACGACGTGCATCCTCTACCCTTGATTTGTCAATCTAGTTGGAAGAAATACCACTAGACCTTAACATTGTATAAATGGCTGATTTTAATGGCCTTAGCTAATAAAATTTTACTGTCTTGATTCTAAAAAAAAAAAAAAAAAAAAAAAAAAAAAAAATCATAGTGAAATTTACCCTTTATGTGAGATGAAAGAGTAAACCCCAATCTACTATATATAAAAGCACCTAATACTTCTTTTTTTTACAACTTGCTTGAACTTTTTGTTTTTTCCCGGGGAGAAGTCTATGTCCTCATTCCTCTTTACACGGAATATTAATTTGATATGTACCTCATTGTTCAAGTAAATCAATGACTACATTATGGTTGGTAACATATTGGAATGCTAGCTTAGTAGCTGTATATGATTATATAATAAGATGCAATTTGGTTAATTGGAATGCTAGCTGTATGGGACTATAATAACATGCGACTTGTTGATCTAATATGACAAATTGGCAGGTGAGCAGTGTCTACTAATATCGATCGTATCATATATTATGAAACTTGTTATTGACATACCGGAGTCATTACGCAAGAGTTAGAAATAAATAAATAAAAATAAAAAATTGATACAAAAGATGGCAAAATTACCATAATCTAAGCAAGAGTTAGAAAAAAAGAGACTTCCAAATCTTATCAATTGTCTTTCTCTTGGGAAATGTCTCCTTTGCTATGAAAGAGTTGATTGCATTCTAGGATAAAGAGGACCACATTTTATTCTATTTTCAAAAATTAAATATATTTGAACATAGAAATCTATTTCATTAAAACAATGATTTTATAATCTTATCACAACACATGTTAACATAGTATATCTCAACAGACTATCTAGGGATGGTTACATGTATTTTTGTGTACTATTTTATTATATCCAAAATTATGTTTTCTTTCACTTCATTAAGTAACATGTTTATTATACTAGTTCTATCGATATTATTTTATTTCTTTAGGATTCCTCCTCAACATGCCAAATATGGGAGAAATTTATCCATGTCATACGAAAAAAAAGAAGAAAATTTTAATAAAAACAAGCATCTTAACGAGATGAAGGTCATCAAGGTAGAAAAATGTGAAGGATTATTTTATAATATTGAAATGAATAATAACATAAATTACTTTGTACACAACTTGCATATAATTAGATGGAAAGCTTGAAGCATTTCCCTCTCTCTCTCTCTCTCTACCAACTGGCTCTATTCTATTCCCGTTGTAGTTAGGCTTGAAATAATTAATTATTCAGTAATATAATTAAGTGTTAGATTAAAGCTTGTAGAATGAGTAAACTTGATTAAGTCAAACAAACTTTCGAAAATCACACTGCTTTTTGGTTTATTAGGACATTTTCATCTCATATAATTAACCCGACTTCATCATCATCATCATCATGGCTTCTTAAAGATTGTGCATGATATATGATCCTTTTCACACGGTATACCCACATGCCATGATGTTAAAGTCAACATGTTTGACGAAAATTAATTTAATTAGAATGGTAGGTGATTGTGGTCACGTGACTCTCTCACATATAACGGGTAGAGCAAGCTGTATATATATATATAGCAAGTTGTCCCCTCCCCCCCCACCCCACAAAAAAAAAATAGCAAGTTGTCCCCCCAAAAGTCTACACGTTCTCTCCCTCTCCCTTGTCTTATCTCCCTCTCCCTTGTCTTATCTCTTGTAATTTTTTCTCCACACGTTCTCTCCCTCTCCCTTGTCTTATCCAAAAGTCTACACGTTCTCTCCCTCTCCTCACCTTCCTCCATGGCCGAACCATTGAAGGTCCTTTATCCTTACCACCACCACCTCATATCACCTCCTCAATAACTTGAATCCATCAAGTATGATCTTCCATGAATTTCGGCTACCCTAAATTACGATTTTAAGGTAAGTTTCCATAGACCCACTTTCTTGATTATTTCATTTATGGCTCAATGCTTGTGTGGAGTTTATCTAATGGTTGAGGATAACTCTTTGGTAGTGGTACTATGATTTTTTATGGGTTTTGAGGTGTGGGTGTGTGATGGTATTACGGGTATTCAATCATGGAGGTTTTGGGCACCTTGGTTTATTTGAGAGAGGAGGAGCTGATTTTTAAGTGTTTTACGATGATTTTTCTATTTTGAGTTGTGTCGTGGGAATATGATTTTTGACATGTGAAAAGTTGAAGAAAATAATAATCTTTTGTCCCAATTTCTTTATTTTTGAAAAGTAGAAAGAGAATATTATTTATTGTCTTATAAAAATTATAAGTTTATAAAATTACCTTTAAATAAATTTATCAACTTTGTTATAAAGTGTTATTTTTAATGAAGCAGTTAGAAAGGTGTCCAATTAAATTGATTTTTTAAAATATTAGTTAGTTTCCTTTTCAAATAGTTTTGAAAATAGAGTAGGAGTATGATAGTAACATTAGTAAATTAATAATTTTTATTTTGAAAAATGAGACAATATTTTGGGACATTCCAAAATAGGATAGAGGACAAATAAACTAGGACAAGGATAGTAACTATTATTTATTTGCTTTAATGGTGTGAGAATGTGCTTATTGCATGTCATGTGTTTGATTTATTTTTAAAAACACCGAACAATTGTGCCTTTTTGTTTTGCCCGTTAAGTTTCAGTATCTACTCACTATTTCACATAAGATATATGTACCAAAACAACAAACTTAAGATATATGTACCAAAACAACAAACTTTTGTTGAGAAGAAAAACATTGATAAGACGTAGGAAGGAGAATGAGAAACTTGAGAAGAATAACATTCGCAAAACGTGTAAAGAAATCGTTTAGTATTAATATTACTACCATTGGTATGGCTTGATTCTTGGACCTTTTCACTATTTAACCAAAAAAAAAAAAATCAACTTACAAATAGCAATTTTAGAGAAGAAAGATGAAAGATAAGAAGTTGAGAAGAAGTTTTCATTTTTTTTTTTTTTTTTTTTTTTTTTTTTTTTTTTTTTTTTGAGATGATATAAACAGAAAACATAGGGTATGGCAAAAGAAGGAGTGGAAAGACAAGACTTACAACACTAGCACTTACAAAAATGGCATAAATTGAGAAGAAGTTATCATATGAATATGAACCATTATTTATACCCAAAATATTATAGCTCTTCAATAGACACATTTTCAGTTAATAAACACATTTTCGGTCAATAGGTCAGCCGTAACAAACTTTACAAAATATATATATATATATATATATATATATATTACTGTGCAATGTCCATGTAAAAGGTATTAATCAGGAAAAAGAATATATAAATTAAAATAAAAATCTCAATTCACACAGATACGTTCAGGTACAACAATCACAAAGATTCAAAGTTGTTGTTTATATATCAATAGCCAAGAATAATAATAATGAAATATTATACTATTCAAATCAACGAATCAAAAAGAAACAGTATAAATAGAACGCCTTTGCAATATTAAGATTCTCAACGCCCAATAAGTGATATAAACAACTTCTTGTAAACAACTTTTTATATATAAAAGGCTATAGAGAAATATATGCAATATAAGCAACAAAACTATAGCGATCTCAATAATCAAAATTTGCTTTTTGAATCTAAAGCAGACGGTTAAGTTTCAAAAAAGTTCTACAACGACGGTTATAAAATAATAACGTCCAGGAGTCTGGCCAAACCGAAGTTTTTTTTTGAAAATGTAAGTCAATATTTAAAGAAATCCACTATAAAAATATTGAACAGTTGTGACTTTTCATTTTGTCCATTAAGTTTTAGTATCTACTCACCGTTTCACATAAGATGTATATATTAAAACTAAAAACTGTCATTAAGAAGAAAAGTATCAATAAGGCATAGAGAAGAGAATGAAAATTTTAGAAGAATAGCATTCGTAAAATGAGTAAAAAAATCGTTCAGTATTATTGTTGCTACCGTTAGTATTGCTTGATTCTTGGAGCTTTTCACCATTTAACCAAAAAAAAAAAAAAAAAAAACCCAACTTACAAATAGTAATTTTGAAAAAAGTTCACAAGTTTCTTGTGTTTCTAAAAAAGATGAAAGAGAAAACGTCAAGAAAAAGTTACCAAAAGAGTATGAACCACTATTTATATCCCAAAGGATTATGACCCTTCAACATGCTTCTTTTCATTCAATATATACATTTTCGGTCAATAAACACATTTTTATTCAATAGGCACATTTTCAGTCGATAGAAACATTTCCATTCAATAAGTACATTTTTATTCAATAGGCATATTTTCATTCAATAGGCACTTTTAATATATATCCAATATGAAGAATTATGACCTTTCAATATTGACCTTTTAGTATATCCAATTTAAAGGGTTATGACCTTTCAATAGGCACTTTTTGGTATATATATTATAACCTATCTTGTATATATCTATATATAAAACATAAACTACACTAGAGAAGCAATATTATGTCTCTTATTCTTTTCCACAAAAACTAATATATAAAAAAACATTGCTTTTTTTTTTTCTTTTTTTTTTTCCCTTAAACTTATCTAATAACTATTCCGTGCATTGCATGGTTAGTGACTGGTTTAACTAATGTTTATTATGGATTGTTCTTTGGTTTGGTGACCAAAATAAATTCATGTGACTCGCTACTCTATTTAACAATGACGTGTATTGATCCTAGGGATTTCTTGTGTGCTTGTGTGATTTCCTACTTTAATAGGGAATAGGTCCTTACTATAGTCTAACCAAGCTAGGCTTTAGGCCATTTGGTTGGATTTTTAGAGTATCTTTATGATTAATTGGAGATAAGTGTGATGATGTACTTGGTGATGGGCGTTATTTTTGCTTGATGTTTGCATTTCTAGGTTTCAAGGTGCTTGGTGATGGACCTAGTAATTTGAGTGGTTGATTGGTTGTGCCCAATTGAGGTAAAATTGAATTGGACTTCCGAGGTAAGTGGCTTCTTAATGAGATTTTTTTAGGAACATAATCATATTGCATGAAACGTTGTTTTGGGTTAAACACATTTTGAAAAATTATTTATGGAACTATGTTTTCCTAAAAAGTGTCATCTTGTGACCCTACCATAAATGATTATATATGAAAAGCGCATCATGTTTAATATTTGTATATGGGAAAATGCATGAATATTTGGCATAGAAAAGACAAGCATCTTTGAATTCCTTTGATAATGGATTTCATGGATTTATGGTATCATTTAAAAATACTAAAAACGCTTCTTATTTTGTATTATTTGGGAAATTGATGCAAAATATTTTTGACAAGAAATTGTTTTGAGGACTTTGAGAATATTGTGGATATTTGGTTATTGAAATATTTTATGAAACTACTTGAAAGTGGACCATGTATTTCAAATACATTAACTTGTGAGCTTTTGATGTGGGTTTGCCCTTGTACTATAATATTGGTGATTATCTTATCTTTGTGACGATGGCTATGTGATGTGTGATTACCCTGTCTTTGTGATGATGAGCTAATTTAGAGCCTCTCACTTTGCATGATGCAGGTAAATCCCTGGGTGTGTAGGTGAGGCCATTGCCCATAGGGCCAAAAGATCACATGCAAAAGGGGTACTGCATGACACGTCATTCCTTGCCCTTCACGAGGGGAAGAGGTAATCCTTGAGTGTGTAGATGAGGCTACATAGAGACAATAGACCATATGCAAAAGAGGTACTATATGGCGCATTATTCCATACTACCCATGGGGGGAAAGTGTAATGATCCTAGTATCCCACTTAGATTAAGTATAAGCTTAATTATGTGTTTATAAGCTCTTGGGCACCTTTCCCTTGCAAGCCAATTTTTAAGGGTGAGTTCTACCCATGGGTTCCTAACAGAGAGAGGTAAATCATTGAGGGTGTGGGTGAGGGTGTTGCCCATAGGGCCGATAGATAACATGCCAAAAGAGGTACATATCATGCAATTGTGTCTGGGTTCTGACTTGTTTGTGGCAGTATGTCTTGGTAACATATCCGTCTTTGTGGCACTTTGTCACATGGCCTTGGGTGAGGTTTTTGGTTTTGAAATAATATTGGATATTTTTTTGGCTCACAGCGAATAATATGTAGTTTCATAATTATTTTGGGAAACTTAGTGCTACATTATTTCTATCATTCTTGTCGTGTTGTTGATGAAATTGATTTTGTAGAAATTAAATGGAAATTCCTAAAAAATTGCATGTTTTATAAAATGCTCATTATCATGAAACTTGCATTTCCCCCACCCTCATTAATTATGCTACTTATTGGGCTCTAGCTCATCCTACTCTTTCACAATTTTTCAGATTAGTTAGTTATACCTCAGGCATGGAGCTTTCCTTGTTAGTGGTGGTTGGATTGCTATGCTAAATGGCAGACTAGTGTTATAAATGGTTAGTGACTCAGTCTTGCTAATTTTGAAGAGCCTATAGTTAGTTTAATTGGAGGTTAAATTCTTGAAGTTGTAAGCCTTGGGTGTGCGAATCCTAGATTGGTTGGTGGAGGTCTATGATCTTGTGTTGATTCATTTGGAGTTTCAAAAAAAAATTCATGTATTTTGGAGGCACGTGATATGTAGTTGTATGTTGTAATTATGTTATAGAGCTCTGACATATATTGTGGGGAGGTCAGTTTGTTTATTTATATTTATCATAAAGAAAGAGAGAAAAAAAATTCCTTTTGATGGTTCTTTTTTTCATGCTTTGAACTCTTTTAGGTTTGGGGCGTGGAGCGTGACATACAGAGCAAGCTGTATATATATAACCAGATTCATGCTTTGAAATATGGAAAAAGAAGTGCCAAAAGGGTAGGTTGACTAGAGTCATACAAAGAGGGTGTTACCAATTCTTGCGAAGTGTGAAGTAATATTCAAAGCTTCCATTCATCTTCTTTCTGGTGAAGAGCAATGGCAGAGTCTGTTGTCTCCGGTGTGGCGACAAGGCTTGGTAACTTGCTCGAACAAGAAGCAAAATTCTTGTATGGTGTGAGTGATCAAGTTCAGCAGTTACAAACTGAGCTTAAACGGATGCAATCCTTTTTAAAAGAGGCAGATGCAAGGCAACACGAATCAGAGATTGTAATGCAGGGCGTTGCAGAAATGAGAGATCTTGCTTATGATGCCGAAGATATTATTGCAACTTACGCCCTCAAAGTTGCTTCCAACAAGGGAGGTGGCGTACAAAAGGCCCTCAAGAGGTTCGCTTGCATCTTGGGTGAAGGAATTACAGTGCACCAAGTAGGGTCAAAGATTGCAGATATCATGACGAAACTTTCTAATTTGAGAAAGAGTTTCGAAGACAATGGCATAAGAGAATCAATAATGCAAGGACGCGGACCAAGTTCATTGAATGAGACGCAACGAGAGCGAATGGAAACTTATCATCATCCTGAACGTATCGTTGTTGGGTTGGAAGATGATACAAATAAATTGGTGGCGTTTCTATTGAAAGAGGAGGGAGTTGCTTCAATATGTGGTATGGGTGGTCTGGGAAAGACCACTCTTGCCAAGATGGTTTATAATCACCATCAAGTCAAGCGGCACTTTGACCGCCGTGCTTGGGTATATATCTCTCAACAATTTCAAACAAGACGGGTTTGGGAAGACATTCTGATTAGCCTTCTCTCTCCATCTAAAGATCAAAGAGACGATATCCGGACCTTGAACAATGCAATGCTCGTTGAGAAAATTCGTCAAGTTCAACAGGAGCAAACTTGTTTGGTGATTCTAGATGATATTTGGAAAATTGAGGATTGGAACATTATACGTGAAGTCTTCCCAATGGAAAATACTGATAGTAAAATTTTGCTTTCCTCTCGTAATAAAAATTTGGCTTTGTATGTGGATCCTAGAGGTCTTCATGAACTACGATGTCTAAATAACGAAAAGAGTTGGGAATTGCTTGAGAAGATCGCAATATCTTGGAGATCAGGTACAATTTTATTTTTTTTGGAAAAATTAATTTGATGAAATTTTATATAAAAAAAAAATAATTTGAAGAAAAAGAAGATTAGTTGCTGGTGTTGCACGCATAAAACATATTTCGCGTGAACTTACTACTAATGCCCATATAAAGCAGACTTAATCAATAAAAGAAAAAAAAGAAAAAAATAATAATAACTTGTAAATAATAAATTTATCTAGATCTGAGTTTTTTATATGTTATGTGTGTGTAGCCAATATTTATTTGGTGCATGTGTTCAATGTATAAACTAATTAAATCCAAACTTTTGAACAAAATATAGCCTCAAGGAAAGGAAAAAAGAGGGTCCTATTTCAATGTTTTTTTTTTTTTTTTTTTCCTTTTTTTTGAGAAGCATATTTCAATTTGTTTCGGTATGGTTAACTTGCATTTGATGACAACAAAACATAAAACTTCAATATGACTCTTTCTCTAAAAATTTTTAACAAGAATTTTTAACCAGTGTACGTAAATGCTAGTTTTATATATTATTTTAACAATAGATGAATTAATGCATGCATATAGGCTCATTAAAACCCATTGTACAAACTTTAATTAATATTTAACTTATAAATAGAAGTAATTTCATTTGGACTGGAAGACCATTATTTATTTTGAGGGAGAGAGAGAGAGAGAGAGAGAGAGGGTGGGGGTGGGGGAAGGAGATGCTATATTCTTGGTTTTGAGGGGCTTTAAAATATTACTATAAATTGGGAAAATTCTTTGACGAAAAGGTAGAATAGAAAATCAAGTTTTAACACTTTTAGAAGAGTGATGGAAAAGAAAAGAAAGTTATTTGGGTGTAAATATTTTGTTATATATGAGAAAATAACATATGGTCAATCAAATCACATAGACACATGCATGTTTTTTCATGTATAAAGTGTGTGTATATATATATATATATATATATTTAAGGTATATAATTAGTTGGCTCCCTAGAAATTTCTGGCTCCATGCTCCTGAAGTGGACGGGCCTCTCCTAGTCTCTACTAGAAAATGTAGTTGGGATACATGAACAACAATAGACCCTTCAAGCCTAATCTACCCAGTGTACTTAAGTCCTCTAAGCTTCTTGCTCCAACAAGGTTGCGCCAAACCTATTTCTTTTCTAGCTTCTTGAATTCCGCTACTTGACCATAGCATCAACCAATGTGAAATTGGTTTTTTCCTAACTGCTTCCCAGAACACCAAACAGCCCTCTCACAGTAATGGATATGATGAGAAAAGGTTTTAGTAAAAGGCCTCTCAAGGATTTAACAATGAAGAGGAAGAGAATAGAGGAATTTGAAGAGTCTCTTATGTGAAGATTATGGATGAATCAATCTTGTTTTACTCTAGGGTTTCTCTCTCTGAAAATTCTCTCTGGAAGCTCTCTTTCTTTCGTGGGTATAAGAGGTATTTATACTTAGGTGAGAATGGAATGTGAAGAGTCAGGTTTTTCAAAACAGGGCTGGCTCGCGGCTTGGCCTCGCGGCTTAACTGAGTCGCGAGATCCAGCCGTGAGATAACTGAATGGTCAGTTGTCCTATTTTGTCCTATAGTGCTCCAGCTAGCATGAAGCTTCAACTTCTGGCATGTCTGGCACGTGTGCAACTTCTGATGGCTTGCAGTGCAAGTCACCCGCGAGATCCAGTCGCGAGTCCTTGTTTATCTTGTACAGTCTTGAGCATTTCTTCACACTATCTTACTCACTACCCTTATAAGAATCCCACCTAAATATAGGGTTACTAATTGCTGAAATACAAGCAAATTTAGTACGGAATAAAGCCAACAAGTTGGTTGATTAAATTCAACCTTACACTTCCCGTCCAACATTTCCTGGTGATAGTTGCCTTGCCTGGAATAATGAGTGACCTTGTAGGGTCCTTCCCAGGTTGGGCCAAGCTTCCCTTGGGTTGGGTCCTTGGTAGCAAGTGTGACTTTGAGCAGGATGAGGTCTCCTATATTAAATTGTCTGAGCTTCACTCTCTTGTTGTAGTACTTGGCCATCTTCTGCTGGTACTTCGTCATCTTATTGGATGCTTCGTCTCTAAATTCATCCAAGCAATCCAGGTTGACTCTTAGTTAATTGTCATTGTTGCCTTCATGGAAGACTTCTCATCTCATGCATGTGATTCCCACTTCGACTGGGATTACTGCCTTGGTGCCATAGGTGAGCCTGAAGGGGGTCTCTCCTGTTAAGGTTCTTGTTGTAGTCTTGTACACCCACAGGACATTGGGCAACTCCTTTGGCCAGGAGCCGTTTGCATCGTCCAATCGAGCTCTGATGATCTTGAGCAATTTCCAGTTTGTCACTTCCGTTTGACCGTTAGCTTGGGGGTGGCCTGGGGACGAGAATTGGTTCTTGATCCCTAGCCCTGAAAAGAAGTCCCTAAAGCCTTGATTGTCAAACTACTACCCGTTATCCGATATGATCATCCGTGGTATCCCGAATAGGTAAACTATGTTCTTCCACACGAAGTTCTAGATCTTTGCCTCCGTGATAGTTGATAGTGCTTCTGTTTCAACCCATTTTGTGAAATAGTCAATAGCGACTAGCAAAAATTTTACTTGTCTCTTACCTTGAGGTAATGGGCCGACGATGTTAATCCCCCACTGGGCAAACGGCCACAAGGAGGCTATTGGCGTCAGTCTCTCTGCTAGGATGTGTTGAACATCCCAAACCTTTGGCATTTGTCGCATCTCTTGACGAACTCCCTTGCATCCTTCTGCAAAGTAGGCTAGAAGTAACCTATTCCGATAACCTTGCTTACCAGGGATCTTGTGCATGGTCTCTACAAAATCCTTAATGGATCTCTTCCATAATGTATTTGGCTTCCTCCTTGTCTACGCACTTTAGGTAAGGCATGGATAAGCCTCTTTTGTATAGGGCGTCGTTCAAGATCGTGAACCTAGCTGCCCTTTGGCTGCCTTAAAAAAAAATTTAATTTTAACCATTTGTAATTCCACTCTCTTAGTGGAAAAAGAATCCTTTTTTTTTTCACTTTCTAATCACATGTAAATGGTTTAGTCCTTAAAAAATGTATAAAAATGAAATTTGATATCGACCTAGAGTATGTTGATGAGCTAAAAGCCTTATATTAGTACAGTTCATACAGATAGAGCAAAGTTCTCCAAGTTGTTCATCTCTAGACTTTCAAGTCTTGAATTATAGTTTGATGTAACCTATATCTATATATATCAGAAAGCTAAAATATAGTATTTATTGTTACTACGTTTTTATTGAGCCATATTTGCATAGTCTTCCATTCCATTCGATCTAATTCAATGATGCTTTGGGAGGGGATGTTTGTGTAGGAAGAGGATTTACTTTATTGAAAATTATGTCACTTTCTCAGTGTAATGTTGATAGATTCTAATAAAATTACATTTTTTTTTTTTTAATGTTATTAAAGTCTTGTTTCTTTTTCTAATATCAGTGATAAATTTACTTATATCTGCTCCCTCTTTAAACCATTCAAGACTTATAAAGGATGAATCTTTTGTAAAGAACTCTAGAAACAAATTTTAACAACACACTACATTATTTACAAAATATCTCGCCTTATATAATAATTGAATGCAAAATGTATCATGTTTGCTTTAAAAAAAATTCAAAGAACAAATATAGAGAGCTTAATTTACAAAACCTAATATATTGTATTAGCTATATTTTGTTTCCATAAAAAGAAACTATATTTTGTTAGAAAATAATTACATCATTTTAAGAAGGATTTAAGATTAACACTTATATGTCTCGCCTACTATTTTCATTTTTTACTTAAGAAAAAAGGTCATCAAATTTGTAAGCACATCACAGGGTTCTACTACTAGCTATTTTTATTGCTAACGTTGCAGTTGTGGTATTTCAAGAAGAAATTATATTAATTTTTCAATAAAAAAAATTGATATTAGTATTTTGTTTGTTTTTGGTTTTCCAGACTCTATAACGAAAACTAAGATGGAAAAGTTAGGGAAAGAAATGATTGGATATTGTGGGGGTTTACCATTGGCCATCACTATACTTGGAGGTCTTTTAGCCACAAAGCAAATAGAAGAATGGGAGGATGTTCTTAGACATGTCAAATCATACCTTTATGAACAACCAGACTTACGACTCACCAAGGTAATGGGATTAAGTTATGATGATTTGCCTTGCTACTTGAAACCATGCTTTTTATATTTAGCCCATTTCCCAGAAGATTTTGAGATACCAAGAAAGGAATTGACTCGTATGTGGATGGGAGAAGGCTTTATATCACAAATTCAGCACAGAGGAGGAAGAGAGGATACAATGGAGGATGTGGGAGAGAGATATTTGCAGGAACTAGTGCAGAGATGCATGGTTCAAGTGGGGAAAAATGGTTCACTTGGAAAGATTAGAACTTGCCGAATCCATGATCTTATGCGAGAATTTTGTGTATTAAAAGCCCAACGGGAAAATTTTCTCCAAATCACCAATATTCCTTCCATGGAAGAAAGTAATGCACATATTGGTAAAATTCGAAGACTTGCAATCAATTTGGAATCAAGTGATAATTACCTCGAGGGGATTAAATTCAATAAATATCCTTACCTTAGGTCTCTTCTCTACTTTGTGCCTCATGACAATAATTTGTATCTTAAAGAATCTTATTTCAAGAAAATCAGGTTGCTCAGAGTCTTAAATCTAGAAAATTGTCATTATTATTGTGGAAACTTACCTGATGACATTGGATATCTCATCCACTTGAGATTTTTATCTTTGAAAAATACCAAGATAGAAATCGTGCCATCATCTATGGGCAATTTGAAGTGCTTGGAAACACTAGATTTGCGGTCTCAAGAATATGGTATGAAAGTGCCAAATGTGTTTAAGAATATGAAACAGTTGAGGCATCTATATCTACCCATTTATTATCGGGTAAGTGAGAAGTTGGAATTGTCTAATCTTCATTATTTGCAGACATTGGTGAATGTTATCCCTGAAAGTATCCACATTCCCTCAAGTTTTAGATTCAACCGTCTTCGATCTCTTCGCACGACGACTTTTTTAAATGAATGGGAATGGGATTCAGATGTAGTACAAGTAGTATCAAGTTGTCCTGATATATATAAAGCTTAATCTACACCGCTTAATAAAGAAGCTCCCAAAAGCTCACCAATTCTCTCCCAATTAGGCCAAGTTAACCTTATGGAGAACTGGTCTTGCGGAAGACCCAATGGCAACATTAGAGAAGTTGTCAAACTTAAAAATCCTCCGCCTTCTTTTTAATTCATTCTTAGGAAAGAATATGGTTTGTTCTCAAAGAGGATTTCCATTGCTTCAATCTCTTGTCCTTTCTGAATTGAGATATTTAGAGGAGTGGAGGGTGTATGAAGGAGCCGCACCCAATCTTTTACATTTGGAAATTAGAGAATGCTGGTGCTTGATGACAATTCCAGATGGATTGAGTTTCATCGCAACCCTCCAGAAATTGGAGATCAATGACATGCCAAAGTCATTCAAAGATAGGCTTGACAAAGAAGGAACTGATTTTTACAAAGTCCAACATGTCCCTTCCCTTGTATTTCAACAATGTGACAGAGAATGATAATCTTTGGCTAACAAGGTACGTCAATGAATTCTTGCACTCACATTTTTGAAATATTTTATGGTGCGTCTTTTGTTTCAAATCTCTCCCCAATTAATTCAATTTTTTCCTAAATAATATTGGAAAAGGTTTATCTCTAAACATGTTTGGAGCCTTGGGCTCCAACTACCAATAAGAAAATGACATATATACCATCATATATAATATATAATTCATTTGGTTAGTTGAGTTAAGTGAGTCATGTGTATTGCACTTGATAAGGATTAATGACATCTTCCTATTAGGAGCTCAGGACTCCAAATATATTTAAAGCCAAACTTTGTCCAATAATATTTTACAAAATTTTACCTAATGCAAGGATACTTCTTCTTTTGATTAGAATGAAGAACCCCCCCCCCCCCCTCCTCAATTTACATACTTATTTACTTTCTTTTCCGCTTCATTTTTGTGGGGACTCTTATTTTTTTTCCATGTTATCAATAAATTAAGCAATGAATTTTTATTAACAGCTTCTTCTTTCTACTTTTTTTTTTTTTTTTGGGCCTTCCTACTTTCTCATTTCATTTCCGTAGCATGAATATATAGGTTAACTACATATGGTTCTAAGTGTTTGTTTGGCAAGATTATTTTTGCCAACTTATTTTTCTATTCAGCTTATTTTTACTACTATTCATGGATCCCATTATACTTTTTGGTACTATTCATGGGTCTCATTGTATTATTTTAGTTAACTTTTACCTTTTTCTAAAGTATTTTCAACAAAAAATTTTCAATTTTAACAAAATAAGCAAATCTTAAGTGTTCTTTAATGAGTTCATGTCTACAGCATACTTCATTTTATTTTTATTTTTTTTATGTATTGGGCTTAATCATTTTAGTTGGTTGTCTCATTTCTTTTTCTTCAGGTGATCTGATCCATGGTGCCAAAGTTTCAGCTCTGCAACTTGTACAAGTTCGTGTCTATTATACAATTTGAAGAACTTGATTTCACAGACTCATTAAACATATTCTCTGATGCGTAAATGTAGTGGTGTCAAGAATTGTTTACTCGGTGATTGTACTCTGCGTTGTACTATTTCGTATAGTGGTTTGTTTGGAATGTTGTGTGTTTGTTTGGAATGTTGTGTGTTTGTTTTAGTGCTGCTTTCTTTTTCTTTTTCTTTTTCTTATTTTGATAAATAGTGCGGCTTTCTTGTTCCTCTATGATTGCACTCTTTGTTCATTTATTCGGTTGAATAAAAGAAACCAATGTATCTTATTGAGCTGGGAATTGTGAGAGACTGCAACCTTGGCCTGCTGGATTTTTGTATCAGGCCAGACCCACGCGAATGGAGGAGATCGTGCTTCAACTTAGCTCGTTATTGATTTGGTTACTGGCTTTAGCTTAAGATTGACAAGAAATTGTTGTTTGTTTACCCTGCTCATGTTGTTGCTGTGATAGTAATGAATTGTATTGAGTCCGAGAATACATTTGGGTTATGAAGCAAGAGAAATTTAAATGGGGTAAAAATAGAGGTCCACATAGTATTGTAATTAGTAGGTACATGATAGCCATTACATATGAATGGCATCATGAGTTCAAAATATTGTAAAAAATTGACATCCAGACACACTATTTTACAATAATATTTGTAAGTTGTAACTTGGAGAGCTCTGCAGTAAGTCTACTTCATCCAAAGGTTGTAGAACTTCCTACCTTTATGTCTCTCAAGTTAATGTCAGGAGTGCTACATATATACAAATTTACTCTCATGTAAGTAGTTGCACAGAATTTGAAAGAGATGACTCTCAGACGATGTCGTTTTCCGTAAGTGACCAAATGCCTTAGACTAAACGATGTCGTACCAATAAAAAGCCAGGTGAGACGTTGTGGTAGACTGGTAGTGATGAGGAATCAACTTAAGTCAGTCACGTGTTTGTTACGTGCTTTTGTAGTTTTGTTAACATAGAGATTACTTTAGACACGTGGTTTATCTTGAGTGGTTGGAACTGATGATTTATGAGTTTGTTTTAACTAATTAGGTGTCTTCCTTTTTTTTTTTTTTTTTTTTTAAGACTAATTAGGAGTGATAGAGCATCTTATGCCTTTTGTTTTTGATCAATGAGAAAACCAATTTTATTTAGAGGAATCAAGTGTTCTAAAAAAATGTTATTTTAATATGTCAAAAAGTTACCTTTACAACAAGGATAGACCCAAGTGGGGGGCCGGCCCCCCTAGCCTTTTATTTATTTATTTATTTATTTTTTTTTACATATGCTTTTTTTTTTTTTTTTTTCATTTTTGTAGTTGGCTCCCTCTTCTAAAACTTTAGTCCACTCCTCCTCGATCAATCTAGTCAGCCTAGCACAACTAGCAATTATCTAGTCTATCCAACCCAAAAACTTAACCAAAAAAAAAAAAAGAAGCATTCATAATGGTAATTGTATTTTAGCCAAAAAAAAAAAAACTATTTGATCACCAAAGAACCAAAAAATCATGTGTTATTGGAGAAATCAAAACTATTTTTTTTGCAACTACAATAAACTGGTATAAATACCAATTGACTGTAAAAGGTTGTTAAAAATAAAATAAAATATTTTCTTAAGATTATCTCTCTTCTTTCAATTAAAAAATTCAAATTCTCTCTCATTTTTATTATTTTTAATGAGTTTTTTTAATATTATTTAAATAAAGTGGTAAAAAAATAGAACATTTGATGTTGGGTATATTGTAAATGAAGAAGTAAAAAAAAAAAAAAAAAAAAGACATAAAGTAGCCTTTTAAGGTGACAAAACTAAAATTTTTAGCACCACTATTGTAAATGCTCTAATTTAAAAAAAAATAAAAAATAAAAAATAAATAGCTAGCCTAGTTTAAAAAAAAAAATTTTTTCTTTTTTTTTTTTGTGTATTTGTATTTGTTGGTAGATGATTGCATCTTAATGTTTTATGAAACAATGATTTTGTATATTTATAATTTGTTAATATTATATAGATGCCTATTTGGAGTTTTTTGTTTTTGTTTTTTAACTTATACTCTGACCCCCTCTAACTTAAAATTCTAGATCTGACTCTATTTTACAATACACTTTATATCACATCATGTTAAAAGTTTACCATTTAACACCTAGTACTATGATAAAATGCAATTAACTTTCAATATATAAATTTGAGTCTTGTACATACATAGAGTAGAGAGTCTTCAATCAATCATTCTGTCATAAGGTAAAACTTGAAGCAAAATATTAATAATGGGCTATGGATTAATGTTCAATGAAACAACTATTGTCTTTCAGTTATTAATCTAAATTTAGCTGAAAATAATCTCAGCACAATGTCTTAACATATGAAGTTTTCCTAGAACAAAACAAAAAGCCCTAACTCTTAATACTACTTTGATTCGGTACTACTACATTTAAAAATAAAAATTAAAAAAACCTTTCCTAGACAAAACATTGATGTATAAAAAACAAGGACAAAGAATGAGGAGTAAACATTCTTAATCTTATTTAACAATAAAGAAGAAAGTGGGAAGCAAGAATTATTATTGTTTGTAGCAGGCCAATCCCACGCGAATGGATGAGATCGTGCTTCAACTTAGCTCGTTATTGATTGGTTACTGGCTTTAGCTTAAGATTGACAAGAAATTGTTGTTTGTTTACCCTGCTCATGTTGTCGCTGTGATAGTAATGAATTGTATTGAGTCCGAGTATACATTTGGGTTATGAAGCAAGAGAAATTCAAAAGGGGTAAAAATAGAGGTCCACATAGTATTCTAATTAGTAGGGACAAGTTAGCCATTACATATGAATGGCATCATGAGTTCAAAATATTGTAAAAAATTGACACCCAGACACACTATTTTACAATAATGTTTGTAAGTTGTAACTTGGAGAGCTCTGCAGTATGTTTACTTCATCCAAAGGTTGTAGAACTTCCTACCTTTATGTTTCTAAAGTCAATGTCAGGAGTGCTACATATTTACATATTTACTCTCATGTAAGTAGTTGCACAGAATTTGAAAGAAACGACTCTCAAACGATGCCGTATTCTGCAAGTGACCAAATGCCTTAGACTAAACGATGTCGTACCAATAAAGAGCCCGGTGAGACGTTGTGGTAGCGATGAGGAATCAACTTAAGTCAATCACGTGTTTGTTACGTGCTTTTGTTAACATAAAGATTTACTTTAGACACGTGGTTTATCTTGAGTGGTTCTACCTGGTGATTTATGGGTTTGTTTTAACTAATTAGGTGTCTTTTTTTTTTTCTTTTTTTTTTTAACCACTAATTAGGAATCTGTTACCCTGTATAATAGAGCATCTTATGCCTTTTGTTTTTGATCAATGAGAAAAGCAATTTTATTTAGAGGAATCAAGTGTTCTAAAAAAAATGCTATTTTAATCTGTCAAAAAAAATTAATTTATCTATTTTAACTTATCATTTAAATATATATAAATATATATATATATATATATATATATATATATACCAAATGGGGGTAAGCTACAACAAACAGAGGGGGAGCGTGCCGATCTGGGCAGACTCGGTGCGGAAGTGGAATAAGGTTACAAATGTAGTTCTGGTACATTGGTAAACTAAGGGGGAAGAAAAGAAGAGAGTCATTACAAGTGAAAGACCTCTGAGGTAATTCTGAAGGAATGCCTAGAATTGAGCCTGCCGAAGACTGAGGCCAAGGATGCCTTATATAGAAGGAGAGAGCCTTGGATGCGTTCAGGAAGCTGCTGGAAATCCGGAGGGTGAATTGCTTTTACCTTCAGGTGAATCTCTTTTCAGCCGAAAGCAATAGTAATCATTTCGCATGGGGTACTGTGGAGTGAACAGTAGCTGGTCACTGTTTAGGAACAGTATCTTGTCCCCTTGCTTTTCCGGAATAGTAATTCTGCATAGTGTTCTGGACTGTGCAGTTTTGTCTGTAGTTCTGCATGCGGGTACTGTTCTGAATAGCAACCGGTTCTTTTGCAGATGGTGATTTCTTTTACGGACTTCTGAAGCTTTTCTGGAGCGTCTGGAAGTCTGTACTGAACTTGGTCAATCAGTATCATGACCAGAAGGATAACCATCATAAGGATCCCATGGTGGATCATAATCATAGTTATGGTCGTGGTATCTGGCAAACTTATCACATACGCCGCAGAACAGGATAGGTTCATAGTCCACTTGTCTCATTACTATCTGTCCGGGCTCAATGTAGTCAATCCTTTCCGTATGAAGAGATTCAGAATATGGCCTGGTGGTGAATACTGTGATTCTTCCAGTATTTCCAACAAAGTGGTAATTCTGCCATAACTCGTGGGTGACATCTATGATCTCGTTGTTGAAGTAACCACTCCAGCATCTTGCAAGAGTTTTAGGGTTTTCATCATGGAGATAAGAGTCTCCTTCATACCAAGGACCATTGTGGGTGTACCCGTTGATGAGTACAAGATGGTGAGCAGGTTGGTTTTCCATCCAATTGTTTCTGTCCCAGTGGGGAAGAGTGCTCCAACATCTGATAGAGACAAATGGACTTTTGATTTTTGAAACAACCTGTCGGATGATCTGAGGGAATTGGCTGATCTGATCATGGCTTGTTAGCCTGATGAGGCGAACGAATCCATATTCAAACATTCTTGAAAGCCAGCTTGGATCTTCTTCAACGGACCAATCTTCATAGTTGATTATTAGGCCGGGGAAGGGATGTTTCTTCTCGTAGATCCTTTGGCTGCTTCCAAAGTACTTTTCCCAAGTGGATAGGATAAAGGCAGCATCTTCTGATTCATCGTATACTGGGAAATGGGTGATGACCATAATTTGTAAATGTTTGAACCATAGGTCACATGATTCAGACATAGCCTTGCTTTGGAATATACGTTCTTGTATATCAGACGGCAAGTTGGCAACAGCACTTCTTAGCTGGGCTTGAGTCTTAAGACTTAACCGAGCATAATCGGTGCCCATGATAGTCATTCTATCCGTTGAATGGATATCCTCTTTGCCAAAGAGTTGACTAATGGTATTTCTTCCAATCTCAATTTCTGCCTCAAGGTTCACTAGGTGTAGTTCTAATGCTTTGAGGGTTCTTTGAAAAAGATGATTGTTGCTTTGGGTATAGGCTCTTTGAAGGTTATCGAGGACAATTTTGATGGAGGGTGGAAGTCCTGTATATACTCCATTTACAAATTGAAAATTCCTGGATAAAACTTCATGTAAAGTAATAGTCCTATTACCACCTGTAAATGTTACTTGAAGTGGAACATGTTCAAGAAGGGATGTTACTTCCCTGGGCTCTGGGCCAGAGGAAGCGCCTTCGTGCATTTGAGAAGGAGAACCCTGAACTGGGGCTTTTCCTTTGTTCCTACTTGAAGAAGCCATTTTCCCCTTACTAGTGGGGCTAGTATGAAAAGTTATTTGCTTTTCTTCCTGCCATGGATTAACAAAATGGTTAATTCTGAAAACATTTTTGTTAAAATCATGCAATGTCATGGAGCAAATACTTTTATATGCAATGTGATGAGATGATAATTCAGGAGGTTCATCAAGGCTCAAAGAATTATCACATATGATGGGAGGTACAAATCGATCAAGGTTCTTGGCTTGATTTGGATTAAATAAGGAAGTTTTGGCATTGATAAGGTTAAGATTTTTAGAAACAGAAACTTTCTGGAGACTCTCAATCTCTCTAGGTTCAGGATTTCTAAGAAACTTAAACTTGACTGGTTGGCCAAAAGGGTGGGTAGTGATTCCTTCACTATCCGTAATGAAAGGATACAACAGACATATGAATGGGTTTCCTAAGATGACCCTATCTGTTATATTTTTGACAAGAACAAAGGTGGTTTTAAAACACGCATCGTCTTGGCATACATGTGCTTTTGGGATTTTGAATTCAATTTGCATTTTCCCACCACTTGCAGAAGTCAACCGTTCTTGGGTTTTCTGGAAGTATTTAGGGGGAATAATTCCTTCTTGTATGCAGTTGAGATCTACGCCTGAATCCATTAAGGCAACTACCTCTAATTCAAAATCTTTACCTATGACAATCCTGACTTTGGAATGCCATTTCTGGAAATTAATACTACTGATGGTTTGCAGGAACAATCCCTTGGATGGTTCAGGTTCCATATCTGCAGTAGGATTAATAGTTTCATCTTCTTCACCATCAGAAGGGTTCTGTAATGAGATTCTGTCCTCATTGCTTTGCTGGTTGGTGAATTCTAGGTTTTTGACCCTCAAATCCATGAGACCATGATCAACTCTAAGGATTGTTAATTCCTGTTTAAGGTTTCTCATTTCTGCTTTGTGATCCTTGATTTCTCTCTGTAGATCTTGGATGGTGACCTCTTTCTTGGATTTGGTAAACCTATTGTAGATCTTTTCCAAATCAACTAATGGTTCCTGTACCCGAGGTTTGGATGTACTGGCTTCTTTGACTAGGGTTTTGTGGAACTCACTAAGTCGCTGGGCTTTTTCTTCTGGATCCTTGATCTGTTCTATGAGATCGAGGAGCAATTCTTCTTGCTTGGAGAGGACATGGACAGTCTTGTTTCTACAACAACTATCCTGACAGGCTAGGATTTCGTCTGTATCACTAGAGGAACTAGAAGATGCTCTAGAGGTTTCAGAAGATGTCCTAAACAATTGGTGTTTCTCTTGGTCACTAGACTTACTGCTTAGGTGATCGAGTTCTAAGAGTTTGAAGATCTCATCCTTGTTGGCTTGGTCACTAATGAGTGTATTGATAAGGGTTTTTGCCTTATTCATACAATCTTTTTGGAAATGACCTTTCTTTCCACAGGTAAAGCATGTTCCTGATGCTTTAGATGTGAATTTACTTGTGGGTTGGGATCTAGCTTTAGATCTGCCTTTTTTATAGAAATCATCAGTTATGAACTTCTGTTTTCGATAATGTTTGGAGGCAGATTTCTTCCTATGGGATTTCTTAGAGGGTTCATCACCTCTATGTTTGGTTTTTCTTTTGGGAATGATAGAAGGTAAGCCATATTGTATACAGAAATTCCCTATTTCATGCTTGGCTTTGCTCTTGCTGGCTTGACTCTGGATTTTAAGATCTCTACACATTTTCATTCCTTCATTTCGGATTGTGCTAGAAATGTCTCCATAAGTTAGGTTATCATAATCTATGATACCTAGAGAGCCTGCAAGGGTTTCTTTGACCTTCTGCCCAAATAGTGTGGGTAAGCCATTGATAAACTTCTCCTTCCAAAATGGAGAGTTACAATCGCTTCTATGCATGACACGGGTGGTGAACACATCTTCATACCACCGGTATTCTCCAAGGTTTTTGCATCTAAGGTTACTTAACTGGTCGTAAATCCTGGATGTAATGTTGCTAGGTTTGCCTAGGAAGTGTTTCATGATCGTATAGATCAGGGTATTGACTCCATCGGGAATCCCTCTTCCAATGCGTTCGTCAAAGATGGGGTTCTCATCCGCATCTTTTTGAACAGCATGCTTAATATCTTCCTTGGAAGCTGCTGACAGGCAATTGTTCCACCAAAGTAGCAGTTTTCCAGTAAATCCTAAAACAATGAGATCAACAACCTCGGTATTTGAAATACCATCGTTCAGATAGTTATTTGCTACCATGGTTATGTGTTGGATCTTGTTTTGGATTTCTTGTTCTGAGAGGCCATCTATGTTCCATTCATACAGTTTGGCACTGGATACTGTGAACTGGGTGGTCCTTTCCTCATACTGGAGGTCGGGGGGTGTTGGTCTGGGATACCAATTTTTTGTGAGGCTGGTTGGCGTAACCCTGGGATGGTAAAGCCTATTTACCTGCAGTCCTCGGAATTGGTCTTCTACTTGTTCTATCTCCTTTTCAGTATCTGAGGAGGTTCTGCTAGAACTGCTAGAAGCTGTATGGGTATGTAGGGTGACTAACCGAGACTCGAGTCTAGGATCCCTACTAGTTGATGTGGGGTCAGGTGAAGGTTCCTTCTTCACAAGGTCTTCAAGCTTTTGAGCCACTATTTGTAAGGCTGTTTGGTCCTTAGGTTTGAGGCTAGCTTGTCTGGTTGTGGGGAGCTTGACAAAAGGTTTTTCTAGAATCTGGATTGGTTTACTAAGGTTTCCTGGCTGGGGGAGAACCTTGTTATCAATACAATCTTCTATCCTATCAAGCTGTTTCCCTATGACTCCTAAACACTGGTTAGTGTAGTTGTTTTGCTCTATTACTTTCCTGACTACCGTTTCTTCGGGAGCTACGGCGCATTTGAAAGGAGAGGCAACAACTTCTGACTTGCCAGTTTTGAAGAGTATGGTTTCCTGAGGAGGATGGCTGGACCTAACAAATTCTGGTTTGCTAGAACTTGGTGCATCCTTTTTAGGTGGTAGTTTCCAGCTGGTTTTGGTAATAGCACAGTTCTTTTTATGCCATTGGAAATGTTTCTCACAGTATTCAAAGAAAGGATAATCTGCTTTCACCGTTCTTATGAATAACTTCCATTTCTCCAAAACTTCAATTTTCTGTTCCTTGGTATGGTTGGCTCGATAGGTTTCTCTTTTAACTCTGTTCTGTTCAGAATTAAATTCCTTTTCGAGGTAATCCATATCTGGAACGAATTCATCATCCTTGTTCAACACTAGGAGCTGATGATCGTATTCAGTTTCCTGCTGAATAGGATTTCCTTTAAAATCAGATCCTGATGGTGAGGGAGGTTTAAGACTATCTTGGCTGTTGTCATCTTCCTCATGATCAACAACTGAGTCTTGCTTGGCTGTGTAACAAGGGGTACTAACCTGGGAATGGTCTTTGACACCTTGAAACTGTGGTCCTAAGTCTGGTCTAGACGTAGGGAATGGAGCTCGTGTTCTAGACGAACTACACTGGGATGCAGGTCTATCTCTAAGAAGGATAGTTGGCTGCCTAAAGGGTTGGCGTAGATCTATGGATCTAGACCTGTGATGTAAATCTATGGGAGATCTGGGTTTCTCATAGTCTAAAGGTGATCTGAACCTAGACTGGTCAAAGCTTAGTCTAACTGTTCCATCGGCTAGCTGCTGGACGATATCTAGATCTGGACTCCTAACAGGGTTCTGAACCTGTAAAGGATAATTCTCATTTTCCAAAGTCCATTGTGCTGGGAATGTTATTTCAGACCATTTCAGGGTTTTGGGTACCTGAACAGTGGATCTAACATCTGAGGTTTGGATAAGAGTAGTTTCTCCTGGTTTTCTCTTATCGAAAGCTTGTATGGACATATTGGTTCGCATGCACTTATAATACACCCTGTATATAAGAGCACGCTGCTTGGTTCCATGTAACACAAGGTTTCCATGGGTCTTGAGGTTGAGAGTGAGGACCTTCAGGATGTGAGGGTCGTCAAGTGCAACTGTGAGGTTTGGGTAACAATCGAAGTGAACTGGACCATTACTCAAACTGGATTCTATGGTTCCTAAGAGACTGTCTCTAAATCTGATAAGACGGGTGTCTCGTAGTGCCATAAGGATCGAGTTGTTCAAACCTTCTCTGATCAATGGTTTTACTCCAACTTGGACAAGTCCTATGTGGAGGAATCTATGACCACTTTCCCTGTGAGCTTTCATGGCTGCAGGGGACAACAAATAACAGGTTTCATATTCCTTGTTAATGCTGTAAACTTGTTCTATAGTCCTAACATGGTAGTCCGTTCTGAAAGACTTTTTCAAGGACCACGATGATGACTTATAGACTTGGGTTGTGGGAACTTTGGGTATGTTCCAATCTCCTAACTTCTGATCTAGATCTGAAAGCTGGTACGACTCTGAGTTGATTGTTCCATCTTCTTGTGGAATATCAGGAGGGTTTGTACTGCTAGATCTGATGGAAGTGGAAGAGTCACTCCTTCTAAACATCCTATTTATCATTCTGGATTAAAAGCCTAAGAAATCAATTACAACCTAGACTACCTTTATCTTCCAATTTCTGGATCTAACCTTAGATCTGAAACAAGGAGTGTATGACTACCTTCCTATGATATGTTACCACTTATGGCTGTTTCCGGATGCCTCCTGTGTCTATTGCTGCCACTGACGACCGCTTTCCCTTGCTACTAGTGTATATGAACCTTCTCTTCTCCAACCCTAACGCCTAACGCTCTCCTGGCTAACGGCTCAACGGGCATTACGGATACGACTCTGGTTCACACTAACCTCGGGGTATAGATTTACCGGACAGCAATACCAACACAGAACTGGACTTCTACCTAGACTTATCGGGCAACATGTCTTCATAGAAACTGGTTTAGTACACATCTGTAACAAATTTTCTGGAAAGAAACAAAGACAAGAAGAAGAAGATAACTGGGAAGCAAAGGATTAGCTTAAACAGGTAATCACAAGATAATAAACAGTTTGAATGAACGGGAGGCTCAGCCTACCACCAAAAGAAAGAACAGATACTACAAACTGATATGAAGTAGTAGATGAAAAATGCAACAACCGCCATAGTTATCCATTATTTTGTGGCTATTCATTACTTTGAAGTATGTTATCTCTAACAAACATTATTTTGTTTTACATCTATTTTCTGATAGCACTTCCACTCCCATATGTTGCATTTTTCATTTACTACTTCATATCAGTTTGTAGTATCTGTTCTTTCTTTTGGTGGTAGGCTGAGCCTCCCGTTCATTCAAACTGTTTATTATCTTGTGATTACCTGTTTAAGCTAATCCTTTGCTTCCCAGTTATCTTCTTCTTCTTGTCTTTGTTTCTTTCCAGAAAATTTGTTACAGATGTGTACTAAACCAGTTTCTATGAAGACATGTTGCCCGATAAGTCTAGGTAGAAGTCCAGTTCTGTGTTGGTATTGCTGTCCGGTAAATCTATACCCCGAGGTTAGTGTGAACCAGAGTCGTATCCGTAATGCCCGTTGAGCCGTTAGCCAGGAGAGCGTTAGGCGTTAGGGTTGGAGAAGAGAAGGTTCGTATACACTAGTAGCAAGGGAAAGCGGTCGTCAGTGGCAGCAATAGACACAGGAGGCATCCGGAAACAGCCATAAGTGGTAACATATCATAGGAAGGTAGTCATACACTCCCTGTTTCAGATCTAAGGTTAGATCCAGAAATTGGAAGATAAAGGTAGTCTAGGTTGTAATTGATTTCTTAGGCTTTTAATCCAGAATGATAAATAGGATGTTTAGAAGGAGTGACTCTTCCACTTCCATCAGATCTAGCAGTACAAACCCTCCTGATATTCCACAAGAAGATGGAACAATCAACTCAGAGTCGTACCAGCTTTCAGATCTAGATCAGAAGTTAGGAGATTGGAACATACCCAAAGTTCCCACAACCCAAGTCTATAAGTCATCATCGTGGTCCTTGAAAAAGTCTTTCAGAACGGACTACCATGTTAGGACTATAGAACAAGTTTACAGCATTAACAAGGAATATGAAACCTGTTATTTGTTGTCCCCTGCAGCCATGAAAGCTCACAGGGAAAGTGGTCATAGATTCCTCCACATAGGACTTGTCCAAGTTGGAGTAAAACCATTGATCAGAGAAGGTTTGAACAACTCGATCCTTATGGCACTACGAGACACCCGTCTTATCAGATTTAGAGACAGTCTCTTAGGAACCATAGAATCCAGTTTGAGTAATGGTCCAGTTCACTTCGATTGTTACCCAAACCTCACAGTTGCACTTGACGACCCTCACATCCTGAAGGTCCTCACTCTCAACCTCAAGACCCATGGAAACCTTGTGTTACATGGAACCAAGCAGCTTGCTCTTATATACAGGGTGTATTATAAGTGCATGCGAACCAATATGTCCATACAAGCTTTCGATAAGAGAAAACCAGGAGAAACTACTCTTATCCAAACCTCAGATGTTAAATCCACTGTTCAGGTACCCAAAACCCTGAAATGGTCTGAAATAACATTCCCAGCACAATGGACTTTGGAAAATGAGAATTATCCTTTACAGGTTCAGAACCCTGTTAGGAGTCCAGATCTAGATATCGTCCAGCAGCTAGCCGATGGAACGGTTAGACTAAGCTTTGACCAGTCTAGGTTCAGATCACCTTTAGACTATGAGAAACCCAGATCTCCCATAGATTTACATCACAGGTCTAGATCCATAGATCTACGCCAACCCTTTAGGCAGCCAACTATCCTTCTTAGAGATAGACCTGCATCCCAGTGTAGTTCGTCTAGAACACGAGCTCCATTCCCTACGTCTAGACCAGACTTAGGACCACAGTTTCAAGGTGTCAAAGACCATTCCCAGGTTAGTACCCCTTGTTACACAGCCAAGCAAGACTCAGTTGTTGATCATGAGGAAGATGACAACAGCCAAGATAGTCTTAAACCTCCCTCACCATCAGGATCTGATTTTAAAGGAAATCCTATTCAGCAGGAAACTGAATACGATCATCAGCTCCTAGTGTTGAACAAGGATGATGAATTCGTTCCAGATATGGATTACCTCGAAAAGGAATTTAATTCTGAACAGAACAGAGTTAAAAGAGAAACCTATCGAGCCAACCATACCAAGGAACAGAAAATTGAAGTTTTGGAGAAATGGAAGTTATTCATGAGAACGGTGAAAGCAGATTATCCTTTCTTTGAATACTGTGAGAAACATTTCCAATGGCATAAAAAGAACTGTGCTATTACCAAAACCAGCTGGAAACTACCACCTAAAAAGGATGCACCAAGTTCTAGCAAACCAGAATTTGTTAGGTCCAGCCATCCTCCTCAGGAAACCATACTCTTCAAAACTGGCAAGTCAGAAGTTGTTGCCTCTCCTTTCAAATGCGCCGTAGCTCCCGAAGAAATGGTAGTCAGGAAAGTAATAGAGCAAAACAACTACACTAACCAGTGTTTAGGAGTCATAGGGAAACAGCTTGATAGGATAGAAGATTGTATTGATAACAAGGTTCTCCCCCAGCCAGGAAACCTTAGTAAACCAATCCAGATTCTAGAAAAACCTTTTGTCAAGCTCCCCACAACCAGACAAGCTAGCCTCAAACCTAAGGACCAAACAGCCTTACAAATAGTGGCTCAAAAGCTTGAAGACCTTGTGAAGAAGGAACCTTCACCTGACCCCACATCAACTAGTAGGGATCCTAGACTCGAGTCTCGGTTAGTCACCCTACATACCCATACAGCTTCTAGCAGTTCTAGCAGAACCTCCTCAGATACTGAAAAGGAGATAGAACAAGTAGAAGACCAATTCCGAGGACTACAGGTAAATAGGCTTTACCATCCCAGGGTTACGCCAACCAGCCTCACAAAAAATTGGTATCCCAGACCAACACCCCCCGACCTCCAGTATGAGGAAAGGACCACCCAGTTCACAGTATCCAGTGCCAAACTGTATGAATGGAACATAGATGGCCTCTCAGAACAAGAAATCCAAAACAAGATCCAACACATAACCATGGTAGCAAATAACTATCTGAACGATGGTATTTCAAATACCGAGGTTGTTGATCTCATTGTTTTAGGATTTACTGGAAAACTGCTACTTTGGTGGAACAATTGCCTGTCAGCAGCTTCCAAGGAAGATATTAAGCATGCTGTTCAAAAAGATGCGGATGAGAACCCCATCTTTGACGAACGCATTGGAAGAGGGATTCCCGATGGAGTCAATACCCTGATCTATACGATCATGAAACACTTCCTAGGCAAACCTAGCAACATTACATCCAGGATTTACGACCAGTTAAGTAACCTTAGATGCAAAAACCTTGGAGAATACCGGTGGTATGAAGATGTGTTCACCACCCGTGTCATGCATAGAAGCGATTGTAACTCTCCATTTTGGAAGGAGAAGTTTATCAATGGCTTACCCACACTATTTGGGCAGAAGGTCAAAGAAACCCTTGCAGGCTCTCTAGGTATCATAGATTATGATAACCTAACTTATGGAGACATTTCTAGCACAATCCGAAATGAAGGAATGAAAATGTGTAGAGATCTTAAAATCCAGAGTCAAGCCAGCAAGAGCAAAGCCAAGCATGAAATAGGGAATTTCTGTATACAATATGGCTTACCTTCTATCATTCCCAAAAGAAAAACCAAACATAGAGGTGATGAACCCTCTAAGAAATCCCATAGGAAGAAATCTGCCTCCAAACATTATCGAAAACAGAAGTTCATAACTGATGATTTTTATAAAAAAGGCAGATCTAAAGCTAGATCCCAACCCACAAGTAAATTCACATCTAAAGCATCAGGAACATGCTTTACCTGTGGAAAGAAAGGTCATTTCCAAAAAGATTGTATGAATAAGGCAAAAACCCTTATCAATACACTCATTAGTGACCAAGCCAACAAGGATGAGATCTTCAAACTCTTAGAACTCGATCACCTAAGCAGTAAGTCTAGTGACCAAGAGAAACACCAATTGTTTAGGACATCTTCTGAAACCTCTAGAGCATCTTCTAGTTCCTCTAGTGATACAGACGAAATCCTAGCCTGTCAGGATAGTTGTTGTAGAAACAAGACTGTCCATGTCCTCTCCAAGCAAGAAGAATTGCTCCTCGATCTCATAGAACAGATCAAGGATCCAGAAGAAAAAGCCCAGCGACTTAGTGAGTTCCACAAAACCCTAGTCAAAGAAGCCAGTACATCCAAACCTCGGGTACAGGAACCATTAGTTGATTTGGAAAAGATCTACAATAGGTTTACCAAATCCAAGAAAGAGGTCACCATCCAAGATCTACAGAGAGAAATCAAGGATCACAAAGCAGAAATGAGAAACCTTAAACAGGAATTAACAATCCTTAGAGTTGATCATGGTCTCATGGATTTGAGGGTCAAAAACCTAGAATTCACCAACCAGCAAAGCAATGAGGACAGAATCTCATTACAGAACCCTTCTGATGGTGAAGAAGATGAAACTATTAATCCTACTGCAGATATGGAACCTGAACCATCCAAGGGATTGTTCCTGCAAACCATCAGTAGTATTAATTTCCAGAAATGGCATTCCAAAGTCAGGATTGTCATAGGTAAAGATTTTGAATTAGAGGTAGTTGCCTTAATGGATTCAGGCGTAGATCTCAACTGCATACAAGAAGGAATTATTCCCCCTAAATACTTCCAGAAAACCCAAGAACGGTTGACTTCTGCAAGTGGTGGGAAAATGCAAATTGAATTCAAAATCCCAAAAGCACATGTATGCCAAGACGATGCGTGTTTTAAAACCACCTTTGTTCTTGTCAAAAATATAACAGATAGGGTCATCTTAGGAAACCCATTCATATGTCTGTTGTATCCTTTCATTACGGATAGTGAAGGAATCACTACCCACCCTTTTGGCCAACCAGTCAAGTTTAAGTTTCTTAGAAATCCTGAACCTAGAGAGATTGAGAGTCTCCAGAAAGTTTCTGTTTCTAAAAATCTTAACCTTATCAATGCCAAAACTTCCTTATTTAATCCAAATCAAGCCAAGAACCTTGATCGATTTGTACCTCCCATCATATGTGATAATTCTTTGAGCCTTGATGAACCTCCTGAATTATCATCTCATCACATTGCATATAAAAGTATTTGCTCCATGACATTGCATGATTTTAACAAAAATGTTTTCAGAATTAACCATTTTGTTAATCCATGGCAGGAAGAAAAGCAAATAACTTTTCATACTAGCCCCACTAGTAAGGGGAAAATGGCTTCTTCAAGTAGGAACAAAGGAAAAGCCCCAGTTCAGGGTTCTCCTTCTCAAATGCACGAAGGCGCTTCCTCTGGCCCAGAGCCCAGGGAAGTAACATCCCTTCTTGAACATGTTCCACTTCAAGTAACATTTACAGGTGGTAATAGGACTATTACTTTACATGAAGTTTTATCCAGGAATTTTCAATTTGTAAATGGAGTATATACAGGACTTCCACCCTCCATCAAAATTGTCCTCGATAACCTTCAAAGAGCCTATACCCAAAGCAACAATCATCTTTTTCAAAGAACCCTCAAAGCATTAGAACTACACCTAGTGAACCTTGAGGCAGAAATTGAGATTGGAAGAAATACCATTAGTCAACTCTTTGGCAAAGAGGATATCCATTCAACGGATAGAATGACTATCATGGGCACCGATTATGCTCGGTTAAGTCTTAAGACTCAAGCCCAGCTAAGAAGTGCTGTTGCCAACTTGCCGTCTGATATACAAGAACGTATATTCCAAAGCAAGGCTATGTCTGAATCATGTGACCTATGGTTCAAACATTTACAAATTATGGTCATCACCCATTTCCCAGTATACGATGAATCAGAAGATGCTGCCTTTATCCTATCCACTTGGGAAAAGTACTTTGGAAGCAGCCAAAGGATCTACGAGAAGAAACATCCCTTCCCCGGCCTAATAATCAACTATGAAGATTGGTCCGTTGAAGAAGATCCAAGCTGGCTTTCAAGAATGTTTGAATATGGATTCGTTCGCCTCATCAGGCTAACAAGCCATGATCAGATCAGCCAATTCCCTCAGATCATCCGACAGGTTGTTTCAAAAATCAAAAGTCCATTTGTCTCTATCAGATGTTGGAGCACTCTTCCCCACTGGGACAGAAACAATTGGATGGAAAACCAACCTGCTCACCATCTTGTACTCATCAACGGGTACACCCACAATGGTCCTTGGTATGAAGGAGACTCTTATCTCCATGATGAAAACCCTAAAACTCTTGCAAGATGCTGGAGTGGTTACTTCAACAACGAGATCATAGATGTCACCCACGAGTTATGGCAGAATTACCACTTTGTTGGAAATACTGGAAGAATCACAGTATTCACCACCAGGCCATATTCTGAATCTCTTCATACGGAAAGGATTGACTACATTGAGCCCGGACAGATAGTAATGAGACAAGCGGACTATGAACCTATCCTGTTCTGCGGCGTATGTGATAAGTTTGCCAGATACCACGACCATAACTATGATTATGATCCACCATGGGATCCTTATGATGGTTATCCTTCTGGTCATGATACTGATTGACCAAGTTCAGTACAGACTTCCAGACGCTCCAGAAAAGCTTCAGAAGTCCGTAAAAGAAATCACCATCTGCAAAAGAACCGGTTGCTATTCAGAACAGTACCCGCATGCAGAACTACAGACAAAACTGCACAGTCCAGAACACTATGCAGAATTACTATTCCGGAAAAGCAAGGGGACAAGATACTGTTCCTAAACAGTGACCAGCTACTGTTCACTCCACAGTACCCCATGCGAAATGATTACTATTGCTTTCGGCTGAAAAGAGATTCACCTGAAGGTAAAAGCAATTCACCCTCCGGATTTCCAGCAGCTTCCTGAACGCATCCAAGGCTCTCTCCTTCTATATAAGGCATCCTTGGCCTCAGTCTTCGGCAGGCTCAATTCTAGGCATTCCTTCAGAATTACCTCAGAGGTCTTTCACTTGTAATGACTCTCTTCTTTTCTTCCCCCTTAGTTTACCAATGTACCAGAACTACATTTGTAACCTTATTCCACTTCCGCACCGAGTCTGCCCAGATCGGCACGCTCCCCCTCTGTTTGTTGTAGCTTACCCCCAAATATATATATATATATATATATATATATATATATATATATATATATATATATTTATATATGCTATTTTTATTTTTGTAGTTGGCCCCCTCTTCTGAAACCTTATGTCCCCTCCTCCCTAACCAGCCTAGCACAACTAGCAACTATCCCACCCAAAAACTTAACAAAAACAATAAAAATATTCACAACAGTAATTGTATTTTAGCAAAAAAAAAAAAACCTATTTGACCACCAAAGAACCAAAAAACTGTGTTATTAGAGAAGTTAAAGCTAAATTTTTTGCAACTACAATAAACTAGTATAAATACCAATTGATAGTAGCAAGTTATTAAAAATAAAATACAATATTTTATTAAGATTATTTCTCTTCCTTCAATTAAAAAACTCAAATTCTCTCTCATCCCTATTATTTTAATGAGTTGTTTACATGATTTAAATGAATTGATAAAAAAATAGAACATTTGATATTAGGTATATTGTAAAGTAAGGTAGTAAAAAATTGATAAAGTATCTTTTTGAGGTGCTAAAAGCTAAATTTTTTAGCACCACTATTGTAAATGCTCTAACTTCAAAAAAAAAAAAAAAAAAAAAAAGGCTAGCCTAGTTGTTAGGGTCATATTTTCTATGTATTGGCATATCCTATGACAAAATGCATTTTATTTGTAATTGAATAGATCTAAGATGGATTTAATATATCAAGAAGTATGTAAAGTTTATATTACAAGTGATATCATTAAAAACATGAAGATTGAACCAAGAAACTAATAAAGAAAAGCTGAAGCAGTGAAGGTCGACACTAGTTTCGACACTAGCATCTATCGAGACAATAAAGAATTCTCGACATAAGCTCGACAACTCTCGATCTATTAAGTTGACGGATTTCAAAATATAGCTAGCAACATTTTATTCTAGGAGGCTATTTGCTTATGAGTTTGTATAATCCTAATAGGGTTAGGAAAGCCCAAGGTTTGTATAAACCTAATCTAATTGAAATAAGAGAGTCTAATTAAAAGGCCCATTAAGCTCCTATTTAAATAAGAAGGTGGAGAAGAAACAGATATTGATGCGTTTCTTGTATGCCTTTGGGTTCTATAACCAAGCAAAGTCTCAAGCACCAACCATTGAAGATCTTATTGGTGTTTCTATGTGAAGTTGTTGTAAATCAACTACAACAATTAAATGGTTGTTGTGGAGTTAGTCATGTATTGGGATTCATGCAAAAGAGTTAGTCACGTACTGAAATCCATGCAAAGGAAGAAGTCTTCTATAAGATCAAGTCCAATTGGGGATTGGAGCAAAGGTTCAACTGTAGGTTGGTATTTTGGGATAGGCTTGGTAGTGGTAAGATCCCTTATACTTTTAACCGCTTGTTCTTGATTAGTGGATTCTTGAAAGTGGTGACCTGAAAATTACCTAGTGGGATTTTTGCCTTGCGAGAGATTTTCCTCATTTGTCAACAAATCGTCGTGTTTTTTTAATTTTCACTGCATATTAGTTTATTCGGTGATTTGTTGGTGCCTCCACGATTTGCATGTAATTTGACCTAATTAATTAACTTGGGTAATTGAATTAATTAACTAGAGTCAATCTATAACCCAACACTAGTTTTTTTTTTTAAAAAAAGCTTTTTTTTTTTTTGGTCTTTGTTGGTAGATGATTGCATCTTAATGTTTTAAGAAATAATGATTTTGTGTATTTATAATTTGTTAATATTGTAAGGATGCCTATTTGGAGTTTTTTTTGTTTTTTTATTTATTTTTTACTTATACTCCAAACCCTTCTAACTTAAAATCCTAGTTCCGTTCTTATTTCACAATACACTTTATATCACATCATGTTTAAAATTTACCATTCAACACCTAGTACTATGCATGGTTTTAAAAACCGGACCGGACCAAGCGGTCCGACCGGAAAACGGCCCATAATCCAATCCGGTTATAGCTAAAAACCGAAAATCATCTAAAAACTGAAAATAATAAAAAATCGGCCGGTTCAACCATAAAACCAGAAACCGGTATGATTGAACCGGTTTTGCAAAATACAGAGAAAATGACTTTGTTTCTCTTTATTTCTTCCCCATTCGACTTCTCTCATTGGTGCAGCAGTTACTTTGTTGCTGTGAATGATGGGAATGAATGATTTCTCTTCCTCATTTTGAGAATCTTAGATCTGTTGTAAATAAGATTTGGTGAGTGAAGCTTTTAAATCTGCGGGTATAATAAAATTTGGAGAGGAGGTAAGGGAAGCAACATGAGAAGGGTGGAGGAAGGTATTTTGGTTTGAAGTTTGAACTATTGTTAATTGATATGTTGCAGAAAGATGGAGTGATGGGTGGGCTTGGCAGAAAAGGTGAAAGGGAGAGATAGATTAGAGAGAGAGACGGATGAGAGGTTATGGGAAATTGCCAATTTGGATTCTACTGGATTTCTCTTAGAAAAGTGGAACGGCTGGGAGTCTTGGGACTTTGGAGAAGTAAATGATATGTCATAAAAGTCCAAAAGTGGGTGGGTGTTAATAGTTAGTAATGGCTGGGAGAAGTAACCTAAGTGGGGTGGGTTTTTTATTTATTTATTCATGATCCATTTTCCTTTTTCGGTGGAGCTTAGAAGTCTTATAGTTGTATGTGCCTCTTTTAAAGTTTTAACCATATTGGTGAACAAATATAGTAAGTTACCTTTCATATTTAAATGATATTTATTATATAAGTTGTGAAAAATTATTAACATTATAAAAATAAAATATATTCATTATTATTTATTTATATAATTTAAAAAATTATTAATTAAATTATTTATAATGTCACCTATTCGACTATCAGTCGGACTTTGGTTGGGCCAAAAAACCGATAATCAGTCCCTTTTTCGGTTCTTTCACCGTACCGATTTTTAAAACCTTGGTACTATGATAAAATGCAATTAACTTTCAGTGTATAAATTTGAGTCTTGTACTTACTTAAAGTAGAGAGTCTTCAATCAGTTGTTCTATCATAAGGTAAAACTTGAAGCAAAATATTAATAAAAGATCAAAATGGGCTATGGATTGATGTTTGATGAAACAACTATTGTCTTTCAGTTATTACTCTAAATTTTGCAGAAAATAATCTCAGCACATTGTCTAAACATATGAAGTTTTCCTAACACAAAGACGAAAAAGCCTTAACTCTTAATACTACTTTGATTCCAGTGCTACTACAATTAAAAAAAATAAATAAATAAATAAATAAACCTTTCCTAGACAAAACAGTGATGTATAAAAGACAAGGCCAAAGAATGAGGAATAAACATTCTTAATCTTATTTAACAATCAACAATAAAATGGGAAGCAAGAATAACAATAATAATAATAATAATAATAATAATTTTTTTGAATTGTCCGTTGAAATTGTGAATTCTATTCTAAAGATAAAAAAACTCAAAAATACAGTGGGCCTAGAGCCCGTTGGGGCAATACACTAATATATTTTAATTTTAATTTTTAATATCCAAACAGGCTTTTGAGATGGAAGATTCTGTTTCTTCTTTAGTTCTTTACCTCTCTTTTTTCTATTACAAGCAGAAGCAAAGAATATATAAAGGAAAGAGAATAGTTTCCTTTCATAAGCATTGCTTTCGATGGGGAAACAAATGGAATCGGATTAAAGATAGCTCGCTTAAGGAAAAGAATAAAGGAAAAACGAATGTGATAAATAAATGAGAAAGATTGCAGAATTAGATATACATTCTTTAATTTATTCATCATCCAAGGACCACGCAAAAGAAAATGGATGCGCGATAATGGAGCATCCAAGGAGAGATGCTCAAGCGACAAGTGTTAAAGATAGCTCGTTTAAAGAAAAGACTCAAAGAAATATATTGATTTTGTTTTCTGGTGTAATAGAAATTCCAAAAGAGATAAAATCCCTTTAACTTAAATATCTCCATGTTTTTTAGCCAGTGTTTGAGTCATAACTATGTACTTTAGCCCAATTAAGAACTCTAAAATTTTTTAAACTAAAATAAAATAACCTGCAAAATTTTAAGGTTATAAAGAAGATGATTGTGGTGGACTGCCGTGCTTCCTTCTGTTATGTTTATTGGTGAATAAATTTTAAGGTTTGCAGTGAGAAAAGATGCTCCAATATGGGTAGTTTGTATTGACCTTTACACTATTAAATCCAAAGATATGGACAAGTTCAAATTAAATAAATGAACCAACAATTTGAGAATTGTATCAAATGATAAAGATGAACCGGATGAGTTTGAAAATACTTTTGCGACAAAAAACTGAGGACCTGATACCATTGTAATTAGTAAGGATTTTTTTATCCATTATATGAAAGACAGATGTGCAAAAGTTATTCTGTGAGAATTGTATCAAATGAAAATTCATCTTTTTTGTTAGTAGCAGTGGTTAATGAGTGTTACTACTTACTAGTATTGAGACTAAACAATGTCATTACATTAAAGAGCCCATTGGGTTGAGAATGAGCAATTTTGGCTTGAGAAGCAATGGAGATTTGAGCAATTTTGGCTTGAGAATGAGGGCTGTCACGATACTGTTGCAGCAGCATGGAGAGAGCTCTCTTGGGGTCCACCCATGGTAGAAGTGATGAAAAAGATTGAGAATTGCCAAAACTAGCTACGTAGATGGAGTAAAAATTCTGCCTGCAATATTTCAAAAACTTTGCTGGAGAATAAAAAGTCTTTAGAATTGGCTGAAGCAGCAGCAGTGAGGGGGGGGGGGGGGGAGTATGGATGTTTTCCTAAAATTAAAATCTGAAGTTAACGATCTCCTCAGAATGGAAGAGAAATTATGGCAACAAAGAGCTCACGACCATTGGATGGTTTTGGGAGACAAAAATACAAGTTATTTCCACAACAGGGCTTCCCAAAAATTTAGGCAAAATACTATCACAGAGCTTAGAGATTCAAACAGTGAGATGGTCTCGGGGGAAGATGAGATTGCAACATTGGCCGTGGGGTACTACAAAAACTTGTTTTCTTCTTCAACACCTGGTAATATTGAAGATGTGGTGCAGCACACTCAGCGGGTTGTCAGTGAGGAGATGAACTCAGATTTGATTGCCAAATTTTCCAAGACCGAGGTGGAGATAGCTTTGAAACAGATGGCTCCTCTAAAGGCTCTTGGCCCGGATGGGTTGCCTCCAATTTTGTTTCCAACACTATTGGTCCAATATCGGTGATGACGTGGTAAAGGCAGTCCTCTCTTGCCTCAACTCTAACCATATATCTTCGGGTCTGAATCATACATTCATTACCCTTATTCCTAAGGTAAAGAGTCCTGAATCTATTACCGAATTTCGGCCTATTGCTTTATGTAATATTTTATATAAGTTGGTCTCTAAAGTTTTGGCTAATAGATTAAAAAGAATTTTGCCTCAGATCATTTCTGAATCACAAAGTGCTTTTCAATCTGACAAAGCAATTTTGGATAATATCTTTGTTGCTTTTGAGACTCTCCACCACATGAAGACAAAGAAGTATGGAAAAGTGGGCCACATGGCCCTGAAATTAGATATGAGTAAGGCCTATGACAGATTGGAGTGGATTTTTTTTGCAAAAGATCATGGAAAAAATGGGGTTTCACAGTATATGGATTGGATGGATAATGGAATGTATAAAATCTGTTACATATTCCGTCTTGGTGAATAGGGAAGCAAAAGGACATATTATTCCATCAAGAAGTATTTGCCAAGGAGATCCCCTCTCCCCCTACCTTTTTCTCCTTTGCTCAAATGGCCTAAATGGACTAATCCAACATGCAGTGGATGAAGGGGAGGTTGAAGGTGTCTCTCTCTGTCGCAATGGCCCAAAAATATCTCATTTGTTTTTTGCAGATGATAGCCTACTTTTTTGTCAAGCTTAGATTGAGGATATCAATACTATCCAAGAAATTTTGGGAAAGTATGAAAAGGCTTCAGGACAAAAGATAAATTCGAAGAAGACAAACCTTTTTTTCAACAAGGGTGTACCTGAATCCTCCAAAGACCTATTAAAAAATTTGCTTGGAGTTCTGGAGATCAATGAATATGAAAAATACCTCGGGTTACCTACAGTGGTTGGTAGAAGGAAAAAGGTAAGTCTAAACTATATAAAAGATAGGGTGTGGAGCAAATTGCAAGGTTGGAAGGAAATATTATTGTCTCAGGCTGGAAAGGAAGTTCTCTTGAAGGTGGTGGTACAAGCCATTCCTACTTTTGCTATGAGTTGTTTCAGATTGCCTATAGGCCTTTGTCAGGATATTAAGATGCTCATTCGGAAATTTTGGTGGGGTCAAAGGGGCGATAGACGTAAGATCCACTGGAAGAAGTGGGAAGTTTTGTGTCAACCAAAGCCGGAAGGGGGTCTAGGTTTTAAGGACTTAAGTAAGTTCAATGAAGTAATGTTGGCTAAACAAGTGTGGAGATTAATCCATGATACAGATTCCCTATTTCATAAAGTTTTCAAAGCTAAATATTTCCCCCACAGTTCGATCTTGAAGCAAAGTTAGCATCGGGATCCTTTGCCTGGAAAAGTATTTTGTTTGCTAGAAAACTTGTTGAGAGGGAAGCTTGGTGGAGGGTTGGAGATGGGAAATTTATAAGGATTTTTCATGATTCATGGTTACTGAATTCACTAGATGCTAAAGTGGTTTCCCCTCAAAATTCTTTAGCACCTGAATCCATGGTGGATACACTTATTGATGCCCAAATAGGTTGATGGAATACTCACCTCATTGATCTTTGTTTCTATTTGCCTGAAGCTGCACTTATAAAGTCCCTGCCTCTGTGTACCATTCCTCAACCCGACATCCTCATTTGGCCTAAAGAAAACTCCGGTACTTATTCTGTGAAATCAGGGTACAAAAGTCTCATGGAAATGGCTACCCTAGATATTGTCAGACCAACAGTTTCTGCTGCACAGAAGTCTTTTTGGAAGAACATTTGGAAACTGAATGTACCGGGGAAAATCAAACATTTCTTATGGAGATCATGCACAAACCCTCTACCCTCAAAAGAAAATCTGAAGAAAAGAGCCATTCCTATCAATCCCATCTGCCATCTCTGCTCAAGGGAGAATGAATCTATTTTCCACGCTTTGTGGGGCTGTGAGAAGGTGCAAATGGTTTGGGCAACAGACTTTGGCTAGGTTGACAAAAACAAAGCTGCCTCGGGTTCTTTCTCTGATTTAGTGCAGCTGATTCAGGAAAAACCTCACACAGTTCCGTTGTTCAGCATCACAGCGTGGTCTATATGGCACTACAGAAATAAATCTCGCCTCCAAGAACCTTCTTTGCCGTTGGCTAGAGTTGCGGATTTCACACGAGATTATCTTCGAAGCTTTAAGACTCAGGGAGCTTATGAAAGTCACTTCACGGGCAGTAGACATCCCTCTCAAAAGCATTGGCGCCCTCCACCTCAAGACTGTTTCAAGACCAATTATGACAGAGCAATGTTCAATGAATCAGATGAAGTTGGCCTCGGTGTAGTCATCCGAAATTCTGAGGGCCAAGTTATGGTTGCTTTGTCCGAAAAAATCAAGAAACCACCTTCAGTTGTGGCTCTGGAGCTACTGGCAGCAAGAAGAGTAGCAGTCTTGGTTTCTGAAATTGGTTTCCAACAATCTTGTTTTGAGGGTGATTCGGAGGTTGTAGTAAAGTCTCTACGTGGTAGTGGTATGGAAAAATCTGCTGTTGGTCATATTTTAAAAGACACTTTGTCTTATGTTAGATTGTTAAAAAGCTATTCTTTCTCTCATGTCAATAGGCAAGGCAATGCAGTTGCACACGCCTTAGCTCAGAAAGCAAGACTTTCCTTTCCTATACAAGTCTGGATGGAGTCTGTTCCACCAGATTTGGATGCTATTATTTTGGCTGACTTTAAGCCCCTTGATTAATTTTATGAAAGTTATTTCCTTTTCAAAAAAAAAAAAAAAAAAGCCCATTGAAACGTTGTCGTCGTGATCAGGAATGATAATCTTAAGTCAGTCATGTGCTACAGTTAATGTAAGGATTAGTTTGGAGACTTGGCATATCTTGATTGGTTGTAACTGATAATTAGTGAGATTGTTGTAATTAATTAGGAGTCCATTACACTGTATAACAAAGTGATGTAGGACACAATTTACTATTTAATTATTGTAATTTATTATTTTTGGTATTTTTATGTAAAAAACGTTATTTTAGGTTTAGGTGATTTATTTCCTTGTTTTTAGGTGCATTTAATGCTTTTTAGGTCAAACTTTATTCCTAATATGGTTAGGTATCAATTAAGAGTTATTTTATAATATAATTTCTTATCTGTCAAGTTTTATGGAGCCCTTAAATAGTCATCTAAGTCTGTAAACGTTTTTCATATATTATTGAATAAAAAATCAGAAAATGTGAGGGTTTGCTCTTCTTTTGGTTCTTCAAGAACCCTGAACTTATCAGGGATTCTTTCTTGTGGCGTTCAAACTTTATACATTTGGTTCGCGTTTCACTTATAAACGTTGGGTCAGGGTTTTCTATCAAAATCTGAATTTTAGCTTTCTTGGGCAAGTATTCCAATATTTTTGTTGGGTCTCAAAGCGCGTCGATTGAGGTTCGCAACATATTCCAATATTTTTGTTGGGTCTCAAAGCATGTCTATTGAGGTTCGCATCACAAAGCATCACGGATTTAGATTGTAATTTTGCTCACTATTTTTAATCAATGAGAAAAACCATTTTATTTAGAGAGTCTTGTACAGACATAGAGTAGAGAGTCTTCAATTGATCTTATCATATCCTATCATAAGGTAAAACTTGAAGAAATATATTACTAAAATATCAAAATGGGTGTGGACTGACGTTCAACGAAACAACTATTTTCTTTCAGCTATTACTCTAAATTTAGCTGAAAATAATCTCAACACATTGTCTAAACATATAAAGTTTTCCTAACACAAAAAAGCCACATCCCATAATACTACTTTGATTCTAGTACTAATGCATAAAAAATAAAATAAAAAGAGTTTACTGATGTATAAGTGATGTAGGACAAAATTTACTATTTAATTTTTGTAATTATTTAATTTTGATATTTTTATGTAAAATTCGTTATTTTAGGTTTAGGTTATTTATTTCCTTATTTTTAGACGTTTTTAATGCTTTTTAGGTCAAATTTGGTTTCTGTTATGGTTAGGTATTAATTAGGAGTTATTTTATAATATATTTTCTTGTCTGTCAAGTATTACGGAGTCCTCAAAAGAGAGAACATCGTGTGAAGTTGTTGCAATCAAAGGGTTGTTGTGGAAATAGTCACATATTAGGATTCATGCAAAGAAGTTAGTCACTTACTGGATCCGTGCAAAGGAAGAAGTCTTCTACAAGATTAAGTCTAATTGGGGATTTGAGCAAAGGTTCAACTATAGGTTGGTATTTTGGGATAGGCCTAGTAGTAATAAGATTCCTTTTACTTGTAACTACTTGATCTTGATTAGTGGATTCTAGGGAGTGGTGACCTGAAAATCACCCGATGAGGTTTTTGTTTTGCGAGAGGTTTTCCCATTCGTCAACATATCACCATGTCTTTTAGTTTCTGTTGCATATTAGTTTATTTGGTGATTTGTTGGTGCCTCCATGATTTGCATATAATTTGACCTAATTAATCAACTTGGTTAATTGAATTAATTAATTGGGTCAATCTATAACCCAACACTAGTTTAAAGAAATAATAATAATAATAATAATAATAAACTTTTTTTTTTTTTGTCTTTGTTGAGAGATGATTGCATCTTAATGTTTTAAGAAACAATGATTTTGTGTATTTATAATTTGTTAATACTATATGAATACCTATTTGGAGTTTTTTTTTTTTACTTATACTCCGGCTCCCTCTAACTTAAAATCTTGGATCCATTCCTGTTTTACAATACACTTTATATCACATCATGTTAAAAATTTACCATTTAACACCTAGTACTATGATAAAATGCAATTAGCTTTCAGTGTATAAATTTAAGTCTTGTAGATACATAGTAGAGAGTCTTCAATCAATCATTCTATCATAAGGTAAAACTTGAAGCAAAATATTAATAAAAGATCAAAATGGGCTATGGATTGATGTTCAATGAAATAATTATTGTCTTTCAGTTATTACTCTAAATTTAGCTGAAAATAATCTCAACACATTGTCTAAACATATGAAGTCTTCCTAACACAAAACAAAAAGTCTTAACTCTTAATACTACTTTGATTCCAGTACTACTAACATTTAAAACAAAATGCCTACAGCAGGCACACTCATTAGCCGGGTTTGCTAGAGATATAGAGAATGAAATTGTATGGCTGGAAGATTCGCCACCACTGGCCTTAGAGGCCCTGTATTCAGTCTCTTTTATTACTATGAATGCATGAGTTTTGGTTGGGCCTTCAAAAAAAAAAAAAAAAAAATGAAAAAAACTTTCCTAGACAAAACATCAAATGTATAAAAAACAAGGCCAAAGAATGAGAAATAAGCATTCTTAACCTTATTTAACAATCAATAATAAAGTGGGAAGCAAGAATAATAATAATAATAATAATAGTTTTTTTGAATTGTCCGTTGAAATTGTGAATTCTAATGATAAAGAACTCAAAAGTACAGTGGGCCTAGAGCCCGTTGGGCCATTACACTAATATAGTTTAATTTTAATTTTTAATATCCAAACAGGCTTTTGAGATGTAAGATCTTTTTTTTTTTTTTTTTTTTTTTCCAGGCAGAAGCAAAGAATATATAACAATAAATTAAAGAAAAGAGAATAGTTTCCTTTGGTGAGAATTGCTTTCGATGGGGAAACAAATGGAATCGGATTAAAGATGGCTCGTTTAAAGAAAAGAAAGATTGCAGAATTAGATACACATTCTTTAATTTATTTAACCAAAAAAAAAACATTCTTTAATTTATACATTACCCAAGGACACACGCAAAAGAAAAGGGAAGCGTGATAATGGAGCATCCAAGGTATCACAACCATTAAACAAACAAGATCAGAAATGTATACAGGATAAAAGCAGAGATGCTCAAGCGAGAAGTGTTAAAGATAGCTCGTTTAAAGAAAAGACTCAAAGAAAAATATTGATTTTGTCTTCAGGTGTAAAAGAAATTCAAAAAGAGATAAAATCCCTTTGAACTTAAATGTCTCCATATTTTTTTAGGGAAAGGCTTGTGTCCAGGGAAAATTTTCACTGGACACGGCAGGATTCGGACACGTGTCCAAGAGTGGACATGTGTCCGCAATCTAATGTGTCCAGTAAGAACTTTCACTGGACACAAGCTGGACCCTTTTTTTTATTAGCTATTGTTTTGAGTCATAATAACATAATTAAGGGTTTGACTTATTTCTAGTACTTTTTTAATTGGATATGTTCTTTTATTTTAAATATACAATAACAAGTGATAGTGAGTTTTAATCTCCATCTTTTATTTAATTAGCGAATGATGTGGTAGTTTCTCGTTTAAACAAAATGAGATTCTAGTTAAAAAAGTAATTGAGGTAAGCCAAACCCCATAATTAAACCAGTAATTGCACTTTATCATATAAGGAGTAGGAGTGCTACAGCAGGTTTGACTGAATTCATACAAAGAGAGCGCAAATTCTTGCAAAGTCTGAAGTAACATCCAAAGTCCCCATTCATCTTCTTTCTGGTGAAGGGGAATGGCAGAGTCTGTTGTGTCCGGTGTGGTGACAAGGCTTGGTAACTTCTCGTACAAGAAGCAATATACTTGTACGGTGTGAGTGACAAAGCTCATGAGTTACAAACTGAGCTTGCACGGATGCAATGCTTTTTAAAAGAAGCAGATGCGAAGCAGAATGAATCAGCGTTGGTAAAGAATAGCGTTGCAGAAATGAAAGATCTTGCTTATGATGCAGAAGATGTCATTGCGACTTATGCCCTAACAGTTGCATCCAGAAAGGGAAGAGGCATACAAAAGGTCCTAAAGAGATGCGCTTGCATCTTGGATGAAGGAATTACGGTGCACCAGGTTGGGTCAACGATTGATGCTATCAAGACTAGAATTTCTAATTTGAAACAGAGTTTTCAAGAATATGGCATAACAGGAGAATCAACCATTCAAGCTGGTGGGCCGAGTTCTTTGAATGAGCCACAACCAGATCAAAGAAAAACATATTCTTATCTTGAAGATGAGCCTGTTGGGTTCGACGATGATCTTAATAAATTGGTGGAGATTTTGCTGAAAGAAGAGGAAGGCAATACTAGAGTTGCTTCCATATGTGGTATGGGTGGTCTGGGAAAGACCACTCTTGCCAAAATGGTTTATAATGACCCCAGAGTCAAGCAGTACTTCAATGGCGGCCGCGCTTGGGTATTTATCTCACAACAATGTCAAAAAAGACCTGTTTGGGAAGAAATTATGATTAACCTTCTCCAAAAGGAAAAATCTCAAAACGATCAAAAGGAAGAAATTAAAGGGTTGAGAGAGGAAGATCTTACCAGGAAACTTCGTGAAGTTCAGAAAAAGCAAAAGTGTTTGGTTGTTCTAGATGATATTTGGAAAATTGAGGATTGGAACATTTTATGCGAAGTCTTCCCAGTGAAAGATACTAAAAGTAAGATATTGCTTACCTCTCGTAATAGTGATGTGGCTTTGAAAGCGGACCCTACAGGTTTTCATCATAAACTGGAGTATCTAAATCCTGAAAAGAGTTGGGAATTGCTTAAAAAGATCGCAATATCTTGGAGACCACCTGGTGTACCAGGTAATATCTAGTACTACTTTATTAAATTTCCTTTTTTGGAAATATTAATTTGAAGAAAATTTTTTTTTTTTTTTTTGAGAAACTTTTCATCTTTTAAATTAATTGGCGAAATTTAAGAGTAGCGGAAGGTGTTACACGCATAAAACATATTTAGGGCATGTCTGTAGACTATAATAGACTTATAGACTTCATCAAAAAAAAAAAAAATTGACTTATAGACGCTAATGTCTGTATAAAACGCAATTAACTGACATAAGAATTTAAGACAAAATAAACAATAACTTTTTAATATTAAATTTTGCTAGGTCTAAAGGAAAACATATATGTGTGTGTTTGTTTTTTTCCCTCTAACATCAATCTTTATTTGATGTGAATGTAGAAATTAGAAACTTAATCCCAAATTTTTGAACAAAATGTCGCCTCAAGGAAAAACAAAGGGTCTTATTTCAATTGTTTTTTTTTTTTTTTTTTTTTTTGATGAAAGTCTTATTTCAATTTGTTTTGGTATGGCTAGCTTGCATTTGATGACACCAAAACATAAAATTTCAATATGACGATAAAAGATAGAGAAATATTTCTTTAAAATATTTGAAAAAAGTGTACGTAAATAATGGTTATATAATTTTAACAATTGATAAGATAAGTGGGTTCTATTTAGCTCAATTAGTAAAGTCTCTGATGGTTAAATATTAATTGATATCTTGGTTTAATGATTAAAAAATGCAAAGTTAAAACCCATTGGACAAATTTTAATTTTAAATTATGTATAATAATTTTTCCACTCAATTGTAACTTCAAATTTCTTATAATAAATGCAAAGAATTAAGTAATTAACTGGTTAATAACATAAGTCATTTCATTTGAACAAAAAGACCATTATCTATTTGGGGGTGGGGGTGGGGGGATAAAAAAAGAAAGGAGATCCTATATATTTTGTTTGGGGTTGGGGGTGGGGGGTGGGGGGATAAAAAAAGAAAGGAGATCCTATATATTTTGTTTTGAGGGGCTTTAATATTACTAGATTTATATAACGGGAAAATTATATGACAAAAATGTACAAATTCAAGTTTGAACACTTTTAGAAGAGCCTCTCCTTGTCTCAATGAAGCCCTTGTTAATTAGTGTTAAACTAAAAAATATGTTTTTCTTCTCTCTCTCAAAAAAATTAAAAAATTAAAATAATTCTTGTCACTCTAGACATAAAATTGACAAATGGCCAAGCTAAAAGATCATATTTAAATTTTAAACTAGACGCAAACCAACTAATGATAATTCCAGAAATTGACTTGAGGGTATATTAATAACCATAGTTTTAAAAATCGGAAAGTCAAAGAACTGAAAAAGTGTCCAGTTCCTAATTTTTACAATTTTTATTAGATTAGTTGAAGGTCCAATCTCCGATTAAACCAACTAGTCTGATCTAGTTTTTTAAACCATGGTAATAACTTGGTGAATTTTATTTTCAAAATGTTTGATAAATATTAATGCACATAAAATGGAATTGAATTTTAAATAAATATTAAGTTTAATTGGATTTTAAATAAATTTGTGAAATTGATATGGCCAAGCACTTCTAGATAGGCTAAAGGCCATATATTAGTATATTACATAAAGTAGTGCTATTGGCACACCAATTTCAAAATAAAATCTAGATGGCAAGTTATTACTAGTTTTTATGTGGGTCTACTACTAATTTCACATTTTTACCTATCATTAATAACTTGCCACCTAGACTTTGTAGTAAATTTATTGAAAAAATGTTGCTCATAGCTTGATTCTATTAATTTCATAAGCACGGAGCAAACATAAATATACATTCATATATATAGACATACACACACATACTAGTCGATAACTTGCCAATGCATAGTCTAGTTTAACATAGTATGATATTCTTCTTCTTTTTTGTATGATATATAGTTATTAATAGCATTTGACATTTATTAGGATAAAATTTGTATATGGAACTATATATTCTACCATTTAAAAAAATATGATGTGAACAAATTCTAATAAAGGATTTGAATATAAAATATAATTTAATTACAAATATATGACGTGTCAAATGGTGAGATTTCAAAAGTTTATGTGACACAATATTATGAGGTGAGACAAAAGTCAAACGGCTTTGGTTGTATATTTATATAAGTTGGATTCAAGTTATACTTACTATAACTTTAAACAATATTACACCACTTAATATTTTTTTTATTGAATGTGAATTTTAAAAAATCCATTATTCGATAACAATTGTATCTTATACCCTCCATGCTTTAAAAATTTCAAGATGATAAAAAAATTAATAACTATGTCATTTATCAAATGTTTAAATTTTAAGTTTTTATATTTCAAAAATATGCATAAAAACAAAATTTATAAATAAAATAATAAGCAATTGTGGATTGGCATGAAATTTTGTGTTAGTTTTAAGCATATAGAAAGCATTTAATCCAATGGTCGGATTTTTAAAATATTAATCCAATAAAAGGTATTAAGTAGTGTATATTATTTAGAGTTACACCAAGTAATTTGAATCCAACTTGATATAATAGTGTTTAGGAACCTCAATCATATATAGTGTTTTAGCATTGTATCTAAACTGACACCTTCTTGTATTTCTAATGGAAATATCGAGTGTTCAAAACCCTCACGGCCTCACCTTTCATTGTTGTAACTACCAAATTATATAAACAAAATAAAAAAAATGTGTAAAGTGGTGTATTCCTTGAGAAGGAAAGATAATTCTCTTCATTTAACCTTCCACATTATTAAACTTTATATTTGTTTTAATATATTAATTACTTGCCATGTGTTTATAAGGTAAATGCATTTATTTCCAATGTAATACTAGTTATTAATATATGGTGCATTAATTACTATATATATTATATTAAAGTAAGAGGTTAATCAAGTTAGAAAATTGATGATGATATAGCTTTAGTGGATGAATGCAAAGTTAGAAATTTGGCAAGACGCTCTAGAATTTAAAGACTTTTGATTAAGTATGAATAAAACAGAGTACATGAAATATAAGTTTAATTAAAGTAGAAACGAAAACAAAGGGGCAATAACACTTGATGGTCAAGAGGTACTAAAGAGCAACAACTTTTGATACATATTGGATCAATAATTCATAAAGACAGAAAGATTAAAGAGGATGTGAATCACTAGATAAAGACATAAGAGTATGTTGTATGAAGTTGAGAAACACATCATGAGTTTTATGCTATAGTAAAATACCTATTAAGTTAAAGAAAAATTTAATAAGATTGCTATATGACTATGCTATATGGTATTGAATGTTGGGCTGTTCAGAAGTAATATATTTACAAAGTAAGTGAATTAAAATGAAAATGTAAAGTAATGTTACACCACCTAATAATTTGTTATAAAATTCATATTTTGAAGATCCCACCATTGAATTACATTTTCTATATGTTCTTAATATTTATGTCAATTTTCATGTTAATTGGATGTTATTTACCAGTCGATCTAAAAACTCAACTTTTATGCATTATGTTATACTACAAAAACTTGGATTTAAACAATTGATTGATGACATATCTATTAATCTTTAATCACCTTGAAATTTTGCAAGCATAGAAAATATATGAAAATAATGTAATCTAACGGTGGACTTGTCAAAATTCATATCCAATTAAAAAATATTAGGTTGTATAACATTGCTTAAAGTTTCATAGTAAATGCATATAGACAAAATTTAGCTACAAAACTGGTTGTAACCCAATGCTACAACTTTACTCAATAAAATAAATGTTACTATATATTTTGAAAATCTAACTATTGAATTGCGTATTCTACAAGCTCTTAATACATATGCCAAATTTTGTGTCAATCGGATATTATTTACTATATGATCTATAAGCTTATATATTACATATAATTTTAAACTATAAAAACTTGCAATTTAAACAATTTATTGATGATATAGCTATAAATCTTTAATTTTCTAGAAATTTTACAAGCATGGGGATATAAGAAGAAGATATAATCCTATGGTGAATTTCTCAAAATTCACCCCCAATAAAAAGATATTGAATAAGGTTGTAGTTTTAGGTTACAACCAATTTTGTAATTAAATTTTGTCCAGTGCATATTTCCCATTAAAACATGACTATTAATTAGTAATACTTTTGACATAAATGCAACATTGGTGAGATGAAAGACTAAAAGAAGAGAATTATGAGGAATGCATACATGACATAACCTCATAAGGGCATCCGTTAACCATAAAAAGTTAATGGATTTATGCCATTTGTTAACATGGCATAACCTCACGTGTTTAGAGGACAATTTTAGAAATTTTTTATGGAAAAATAAAAAAGTAACTAATTTTTTTTTTTAATATATATATATATATATATATATATATATATATTATTTAGTATTTCTAAGCCCAATGTGAAGCTTTCATGTCACCATAGCCAGCCCTCCTAGTAACTGTTGTTGACACAAACACTGCTATGGCCAAAGACCTTGCCACCACAACACACACCATTGCCATGCCAAGTTCCTTGCACCTTTTCTTGTCAAATACCACTGTCACACCAAGAAAGAGAAACGCATATGTGCAAACAAACTCTAAAGAAAAAAAAAGTCTATCTCTTTCCTTTAATGTTTTAAATAAGAAGTTTTATATCTGTTTTATGCAAGAACAACATCCTAAAAAATGCATTGTTTTATACATTTTTATTGAAATTCACTACTAACATACATAGTAAAATTTAATGCTTTATATTTAAAAGAAAACATTTTTTTAGATGTTTCATTTTCCCTATAACTTTATCTCATCATCAAATAAATTTTACTATCATGTCTTTTTCTTTCCTTCATATTAAGAATGATATAAGTATTGTAAAATTAAAATTTTTATATATCATAATATAGTCTCAAAATTTATATAATAATCCTTTTAAAGTTATATAAATATTGTTAATATATTAAGAGATTTTCATGGTTCTTTTATGTAATATTATTAACTTAAATAATAAAAATAAAATTTCATTCATTGTTTCACTAATAATGTCTATTGATTAGAAATGATTGGAAGCAAAAATATTTTTTTTTTTTTTTTAAGGATTATACTTTTACCCAATATTTTAAATAACAATACTTATGAGTTTTCATGCATCACAATAATAAATAATAGTATTAATTTTAAATTTTTTTTTGAAAAAGAAGCCTGCAATGCATGGGCCTATCACTCTCTCTCTCTCTCTCTCTCTCTCTCTCTCTCTCTCTATATATATATATATATATATATATATATATTAATAAGTAAAGCTTATAGAAAATCCAATTAGATTCTACAATTGAAATCCAATGTTGAGCCATGTGTTATAAATTATTTATTTTTAGAGAGTTTTATTTCTTAATTTTGGAGCCAAGTGCAGGATCACATCATAAATAGTCATCAAAGTGAATTATTGAGTACAAAAACTAAAAAATCTAGAATTAATGAACTGTAAAAAAAAAAAATTGCTTTACAATATCAAAAATTAAGAATTAATAATAAAAAAATATGGACAATTTACATTTTCTACCTAATAATATTCTTACAAAATTTTTTAAAGAGTTAACAAAATATAAGAATGACTATATGTTAATAGTATTTATGCTACTATTTACGGGGCTTCTCCTATTTGGGATCCTCGTTTTTTTTTTTTTTTTTTTTGGTTCAAAAATGGCCCTACACCCCTATGTTTAAGTAAAGACAAAACTAAAGAAAACTCCGGTAAAAATACAACTCTAACTCCTACTAAAACATTGCCTAAAAAATAGAGCCACTCTCCTTTTAATCTTCAAATTGCTTTATTCATCTATAAATTAGATTCTCAATATATATATATAAAATAAAAACACAAGTTTTTTTTTTTTTTTGCAAAAAGAAAAGTCTCATCACACGTGCAAAATGCGTGTGATGAGGCTAGTTTAAATTATATATATAGGAGTTATAATATGCATATTAATATATATATATTTTAAGTATATTCATGCATATGCATGGGGTTATAAGTTAGTATATATAAAAGCAATAGCTTGGTCAAATGGTCTAAGTTTCTACCAAGTGGCACATTTCTTTAGAAGAAAGAGAATTCTTTTAATTTAGCCTTCCATTTCATCAAAACTTTTCATTTATGTTAATGCATTAATTAACTTTCATGTGTTAATGGGGATAAAAACATTAATTTCTATGTATTAAAATTTTACAAATTGTGCATTAACTATTTATATATAAAAAAAAAAAAATATATTCGTAAACTTACTATAGATTTTATTTTATTTTTTGGGAATATGATATTCTACCTCATATTTAATTACTTTGACAACAATGGAACCAAAAACATTAAAAATACAAAATAAATAAATAATAATAACTGCAATAAAAGTATATATAAAAAAAAAATCATTGTAATATGGTCATATTTATAATTTATTTATCTTAAAAATTTATACTTCCTAACTTTTGTAATGACATGTAATAAGTGTTTTTTTTTTCTTTTTCTTTTTTTTGGGGGGGGGGGGGGGTGGGGGGGACAATAGAGTAATAGCCTAATTATGTGCTTTGTAAATAAGAAAAGAATTAATTGGGTAAATGCATTTATTTTTATTAATTAATTGCATGTAGGAGCTACTTTAAAAAAAAATGATATTCTTGCTCAAATTGACTTACTTTCGCAATAACTGAATCAAAATCTAGGAAATTATAAAAACAAGTTTAACAACATACAATCAAGAATATAAAAAGTAATTGAATGCTTGCATTTGTGGAAACTATTAACTATTTGTCAATTCACTCAAACAATAGATATGTATTCTTAATTATATTAATTCTAACCATTTATATTAACAAAATTGTACTTTCTCACTTTCTAATCACATGTAAATGGTACAGTCCTGCTAAAAAAATTGTATAAAAAAATGAAATTTGGATATTGACCAAGAGTCTGCTAAAAGCCATATATTAGCACTAGCATTGAAAAATACTATGCTATACTATTATACCATCTCAAAAAACCACTTTATTACTTATACCATCCCATTTTACAATACCTCTCACATCCTAAAACTCTATTCTTATTAAAATATTATTCTTTAATCTTTTTTTATTATTTCTTTTTAACCAATACTTTTTTTCAGTTCCACTTTCCTACGCTTTCCAACCGTTTTTTTTTTTTTTTTCCTCAGCCTCCCTCAACCTCCAGCACCGGTTCATCTCACAGAACCACACACACAGACCCATCAACAGAGCCACACACACAAACCATCAAACCAGAGCCAACAACGGCCACCACACCCACCACCCAAGCCACCGATCAGAAACCACACCGCCGATTTGAAACCCAGCCTATTTGAAACCCACCGGAGCAAACCCATTCAAAAAATATCATCACCGGCGCTACCAATGATCAACCCAACCGATCCACCCACTGATCAACAAATCTACCATTTCAAACCCACCATCAACCGATCCCAGCCCACCGATCCAAACCCAGCTCGCCGATCGATGATGAGAGATGAGAGAGAGGCCGTGTGAAGCTTCGTCGATCCACGACCAACAACCAACTTTAGCCACAACCCAACCACGACCCAAACCTCGGACCCAACCACGACCCACAACCCCTTTAAGCACCGGTCACAGCCAGAAAAAAAAAAAAAAAAAAAAATCACAACCACCACAGTGACCCACGCCGTCACCCACGACCTAAGCACCGGACCCACAACCCAACCACGACCCAAGCACCGGACCCAACCACGACCCACAACCCCTTTTAAGCACTGGTCATAGCCAAAAACCACAACCACCACACCCACGCCGTCACCCACGACCCAAACACCGGACCCACAACCCAACCACAACCCAAACACTGGACCCAACAGAGAAGGAAGAGAGAGCAGAGGTGGCGTTTGGGTCCGTAGAGAGGAAAGAGCAGAGATGGAGAAAAGAGAAGAGAAGGAAGAGAGAGAAAAGAATTGTGGGTTGTGAGAAAAAATCGGAGGGAATAAAATATATATATATATATATTTTTTTTTTAACATTCTGCTACAGTACAATTCTAAACTTAGAATTGTACTGTAGCACTATTGCAAAAATTTTTGCAATAGTGCGGTTTAGCATTGTTTGATGCAAGTGTTTTTGTCTTTTAAAATGTCAAAAATGCCTTAAATATGGCTTTAGCATTTTTCAATGCTAGTGCTATAGTCCGTATGCATGGAGCAAAGTTCCCCAAGTGGTTCATCTCTAGGCTTTCAAGTCTTAAAATATAGTTTCATTTTATTATTTTAGTTGCTAATGTTGTGGTTCTCGTTGTTCAATATTTAAAAATATTATTTTGTTTGTTGTTGGCTTTCCAGACGCGTTGATCAGAGGTTATTACGCAGTGTTAGGCGAGAATATGATTAAATATTGTGGGGGTTTACCATTGGCCATCACTGTACTTGGAGGTCTTTTAGCAACAAAGCAAACATCGAATGAATGGGATGATGTGCATAGACATGTCGAATCATACCTTTCTGGTGAAAAAAACTTACAAGTCAACAGTGTGTTAGCTTTAAGCTATAAGGACTTACCTTCTTACTTGAAACCATGCTTTCTTTATTTAGGCCATTTTCCAAAGGATTTTGAGATACCAACAAAAGAAATGATTCGAATGTGGATGGGAGAAGGTTTTATATCACAAATTCAGTACGGAGGAGGAAGAGAGGATACAATGGACGATGTGGGACATCGATATTTAAAGGAGTTAGTGCAGAGGTGCATGGTTCTAGTGGAGAAAAGGAGCTCACTTGGAAGGATTAAAACTTGTCGAAACCATGGTCTTATGCGAGACTTTTGCGTATTAAAAGCCCAAGAGGAAAATTTTCTCCATCTCACCAATATTCTTTCCATGAAACAGCGTGAAGTGCAAATCGGTAAAGTTCGAAGGCTCGCTATCATTTCGAAATCAGGTGAAAATCCCATCAAGGGAATTAAATTCAATGAATATCCTTTCCTTAGGTCTCTTCTCCACTTTTTGCCTACTGAAGCTTGTTTTAAAGAGTCCCGTTTCAAGAAATTCAAGTTGGTTAGAGTTTTGCATCTAGAATATTTTAGAAATCACCTAAGAAAATTACCTAAAGACACTGGATGTCTCATCCACTTGAGATATTTATCCCTCAAAGGAAGCAATATAAATGAGGTGCCATCATCTATTGGCAATTTGAGGTGCTTGGAGACACTAGATTTGCGGATCGACTTAGACGCATCGGTATCCCTCTACATACCGAGAGTGCCAAATGTGTTCAAGTATATGAAGCAGTTGAAGCATCTTTATTTACCCAGTGAATATAGAGTATGTGGTAAGTTGGAACTGGCTAATCTTTCTTATTTGCAGACATTAGTGAATGTTCAGCCCAAAACCATTCAAATTCCCACATGGTTTGAACTCAACCGTCTTCGGGTTCTTAAAGTGAGGAATAATAAACAGGCCCAAGATGCAATGCAAATGCTATTTAGCAAAAAAAAAGAAGATGCAATGCAAATGCTAATATCAAGATGTCCACTTGTAGAAAAGCTAAATCTATATTACCGTATAAAGGAGCTTCCAGAAGCTCACCAATTCTCTCCAAATCTGGCCAAGTTGACCTTAGGTGGGACTCGGCTTGAAGAAGACCCAATGCCAACCTTAGAGAAGTTGCCCAATTTAAAAATCCTCTGCCTCTTTTATGAGTTTTTCTTAGGGAAGGATATGGTTTGTTCTGAAGGAGGATTTCCTTTGCTTCAGAATCTTTATCTCAGTTGCTAGGACAAACTAGAGGAGTGGAGGGTGGAGAAAGGAGCCATACCCAGGCTCTGTCGTTTGGTAATTTTCAGTTCAATAAATCTAAAGAAGTGGGAGGTGGAGGAAGGAGCCATGCCCAGTCTCTGCCATTTGATAATTAGTAAATGCGACAACCTGAAGACTATTCCAGATGGATTGAGGTTCGTCACAACCCTCCGGGAATTGGAGATCAGAGACATGCCGAAGTCATTCAAAGATAGGCTTGACGAAGGAGGACTGGATTTTGACAAAGTCAAACATGTGCCTTCCCTTGTATTTCAAAATTGTGACAGAGAATGATAATCAAGGTACAGTAATGAATTCTTGCATATTTGATAAATTTTAGGGCACTTCTTTTCTTCTAAATATCTCTCTCCAATTAATTCAAAATTTCCCCCATAATATTAAGCAAAATATTTCCGTAATGTAAGGGTATTTCTTCTTTTGATTAGAATGAAGCTCTTATCTATTCTTTTTTACTTATTTATTAGGTTTTGAACCCACAACCTATCTAATCATTATATTAGAAGCAAATTCTTTTCTGATTCATCTTGTGGTGGACTCTTAATTTTTGCCTCTGTTATCAATAAATTAAGCAATGAGTTTTATTTGACAGTTTTTCTTTTAATTTCCACAACTTAAATATATTGGTTGACGAAACAAACATAGTTCTAATGTTGCTTTAATGAGTTTTGTATACAGCATATTCACTTTAATTCGTTTTTGTTGTTTTGGGCTTTAATCATTTTGCAGGTTTCGCAGGCCACCCCCGCTCAATTAGAATTAAGAATGTATAGCAAAACTCATTGTTGATAATATCTTAACCAGGTCAGGTTCCTGTGTGATATAATTTGTGGCACAAGTTAAAACCTTTCTCATTTCATCTACAAGCATCACACATATTGACATATATAATATAACATGCATTTTGAGTTCAAATTTTGTAAGTGTTATGTTACGTAATATATGCATTTATTTTTTTTATAAATTTACTGTTGGATTACATTACCTCTCCTAATCTTCTGTAATTGTAAATTTTATTAAGATAGTAATCATCTAGCAAAATTTTCTACTCTGCTTCAACTAATGAAAAATCAACAAGATATTTTTCACTGCTTTGCAACTTTGTATGAGTTTGTGACAGTTTGGGGTCTTAACTACTTTTGTTTTTTGGGTCCTACTTTTTCTTTTCATTTCAACAGCATGACTATATTGGTTTTCTAAATATAGTTCTAAATCTTACTTATTGAGTTCATGTAGATAGGCTAAAGCATATTTCATTTTAATTCGTTTTTTGAGCTTTATCACTTTAGTTGGTTTTCATTTTAGTTTGTGTTTTTTTATTGCCAGGTGAAATCATCCATCGTGCAAAAGTTTCTACTCTGCTTCAACTCATGAAAAGTTAACAAAATATTTTTACTACCTTGCAACTTGTACGGGTTGGTATCAGTTAAACAATTGCAAAGATTCTTTACAGCACCATTGACTACCCAGGAGTGAGCACAGCAGTAATATAGAAGCATAAACAATGATAAAATAGTTGATAAAGAAGATAATAGCAAAATAGATATATTCAAAAATAGATTAAAACAGGGTATGGAATATGAAAACTGAAACAAATAAAATCTTACTTGAAAATACTTCTGTCTTTGATTAAACTTGAAAACAAACTGTCTTTCTTACAAGCTTTGAAAATAAGAGCTGTCTGAAGAGTTACAAGATTACAACTTAAAGGCTGTAAAGGGTTACAAGATTATCTGTCTGGAAAGGTAAGGTTACAAGCTGTCTGGCTATAAGATTACAAAAGTACAAAAGTCTGTAAAGGGAGAATACAAAAGTCTTTCGGGGAAAGGGAAAGGAAAAGCTAAAAGTCTATCTGAGGATTGGACCTTGGAATAGAAACTAAAATTTGAACCTAGAACTTGAACCTAAATTTTGAACCTATCTTCTGTCTTCGGAGTCTGTCTTATTTATAGATGAAATGAACCATGGTAAGTCTTCAAAAGTAACCTGAGTTGAGTAAAGTGAACTCAAGTTAATCTGTCGGTAGAATCTTGAATAGTAAAAGTCTTTTCTGTCACGGGTCTGTCTTCTGTCTTCTTTTTGTCTTTTCTGTCACGGGTCTGTCTTCTGTCTTCTTTTTGTCTTTTCTGTCACGGGTCTGTCTTCCGTCTTCTGACATCTTATCTTTTGGCAATCTGTCTTTTCTGTCTCGTGTCTTCTTTTTGTATCTATCTGTCACTTGTCTTCTTTTAGTCTCCTTCTGTCACATAAGTCCTGTAGTTTGGAGAGGATAAAAAAGGATTTCTTCTGTCTGTATCTGTCGGAGAGTAATCTGGCGCAAGGGGATAGGGACCTGGCGTAGTGTCTATCTCGTCTGGCAAATTGCAAATTGTCTATCATGTCTGTCTTCTGTCTAACAATTTGAATACACTGTCATTTCTGACCCTGTATTCTGAAGGGATATTATCTCTATTGAGACGCCTTCATGCTTTAATTGAAATTTGTAATAAAGATTTCTATTTGTGGCAGTATTTGGTCTGAGATTTTAGCCTTAGAATGGCTATCTTGCTTGCTAGGCAATTGACCGTTAATTTTAAAATTAACTATTGAAAGGTTATTATGAAATGGTAGAATATATGATGAGAAAGGACAAGAATAAACTAAAAGTCATGAACCTATAGCACAAGACAAAAATCCTAGCAAAGAGATAGGAGATACGTATAAACATAGAAACAAAAGAAGGACTTAGAATAGTCAACAAAAGTAGGGGATTTTTTTTTTTTTTTTACTTGAAAATATATATATATATATATACACGCATATATATACATGCTTAAGTATATACTTACTTAAGTACTACTGCTACTGGGTAGAATAGTATTATCTACCATTGTAGGAATCTCATCATCATCTATTACTAAGTCTGCCATTGTAGGAATCTCATCATTACTGTTATCTTTTGAGATGGAAATTTCTTTCAATAAGTGTATATCTTTGGGGAATGGGGGTAGGAGGAACTTAAAGAAAACTTCTGTCTTTAAAATATTAGTACATATTCCGTTATCTGTCGTGAAGAAAGGGTAGATTAAAGCCAAAAAAGGATTTCCTAATATAACTTTAGAGGACAACTTATCTGTCAAGAAGAAAGGTGTTCTGAACTTAATTCCATTATTATATATGTATGCCTTAGTTAGTTTATTACTTATTTTAAGTCTATCACCATTAGCCTGAGTTAATCTGTCTGTCGTTGATTCATAATACTTAGAGGGTATTAATCCTTCTTGTATGCAATTCATATCAGCACCTGAATCAACAAGGGCAATAACAGTTAATGAAAATTCTTTATGAATTACCAAAGTTATCTCCGTGTACCACTTTTGAAATATCATTCTGTCAATTATATTTAAAAATTCATCTTTATCATCTTTTTTATGAGAACTTTCACCAATATGATTATGTCTGTCAAGAAGAGAGGAGTCTGTTAGAGGTTCATTACAATATTTAATTCTATCTTTTATGCTAATTACCTGCGCAGTTATCTGTTCAACCATTTCTTTTAATATGAAATTTTCTGATTTTAATTTTCTCCGTTCCTTTTTTAGGTTATTAATGTCTGTCTGTAGGTCTGTCACAGTTATGGGTTTATTGGGTTTAAATCTATCAGTAATTTCAGTAAAATTATAAGTTGACTTATAATCTTTTAGATCTATTTCAAATCTATCTGTTTCAGTTAAAGATTCTTTTAATTTAGATAAATAATCTTTTTTAGATTGTAGGTCTGGCAGTTTATCTATCAAATCCATTATTATGTCTTCTTGTTTTGTTAAGACACATACTTTTAATTTTCTTTTACAATAACAATTATCAGGATTGTTACAGTTACATAATTGAACATTTCTATCATGTGAAGAAACATCTGTAGAGGAGGATGAAGTACTGTCAATATTATCTATCTGGTGAATTTCATTATCTGTTTCATCACTATCTGTCAGTTCCATTATACTTATTAATTTATCCTTTAATTTTCCTGATAAATCAAGTTTATTTATCTGTCTTTGAAAGTTACAGTATCTGCTAGTGTGTCCCTTTTTTCCACATTTGAAGCAAGTAATGTCACTTTCCCTACGTCTATCATAATTCTTTCTTTTGGATTCTTCTTTCTTGTCTTTAGACTTACTTTTATAATATCTTCTATTATTGTTCTTATATCTATCACTTCTGTCATCTTTCTTATATCTATCACTTCTGTCATCTTTATTATCTTTTCTTCTTTTCCTAGAGGGAGCAATTAATGGATCAAAACCATATTGCTCACAAAAAGTTCCTAATTCTTTTTTAGCAAATCTTTTTTCTTTTTCTATCTGGTTTTTTAGTCTTAAATCATTACATAGCCATAAACCTGTTTTATTAATTGAGGATATTATGTCTCCATATGTTAGGCTAGGATAGTCTATAGTTCCGTCATTATTAACTATATCAAGTCTAACTTTCTGAGCAAAGAAATAGGGTAAACCAGCAATAAATTTTTCTTTCCAATATGACTGTTGACAATCATTCCTACTTAAAACTTTTGAAATAAAAACATCTTTATACCATCTAAAATCTGAAAGTTGTGGACATCTTAAATTAATTAAAACATCTGAAGCTCTTTCTTTATATTGATTGGGATCACCAACAAAATGTTTGGTTATAGTAAATATTAAAGTATTAACTGCATCTTGTGAAGGCTGTCTATCTGTCATTATAACACTTCCATCTGTTTCTCTTTTAACGGCTGTCAATATTCCATTTCTGTCATCATTATTTAAATAATGATCCCACCAGCCTTTTAATTGGCCAGTAAAACCAGTGACAATTAAATGAGCTATCTGATGATCCTGTTTTCCATGATTTTTATAAACATTAGTGAGCAAAGTCATTTCATGTAAAAGGTTTATTATTTCATATTCTGACATTCCATCAATATTCCATTCATAAATTAAGTCCGGCGAATAAGATGAATTAACATAAGTATGTCTTTCTTCAAATTGTAAATCAGGGGGAGTAGGTTTAGGATACCAATTCTTTCTGGGGTATAGATCGTCAATCTTTCCTTTTTTACGATCTTGTGATGAAGATGCTAAAGTTAATTTACTAATTCGTAATTTATCTGTAAATTGTGATTCCAAATTATTTATATCTGTCAAATCTATCAATCGATTGTCTTCTGATTCTTCATCCTCTGAAGAGTCAGTTCTTTCTTTTGTATTTAATGTTATAATATTCTTATTTTTTAATGGCTCCATATCCTTTGATGATTCTAGTTTCATTAAGTCTAATTTTTTATTTATTTCATTAAGTAAATTATCAGTTTTCTCTGTCATGGGTTTCTTTAAAGGTGCTCTAAGGTGAGGAGGTATCTCATGAGGGATAAATAAAGGTGTATTGGACGTGTTTTCTTTTTTTATGGAAGTAGAAGGGGGTATTAGTCTGTCTTCTATATCTTGTAGCTTTTGGCCAATAGTTTTTAGATAAGTATTGGTGTAATTGTTCTGTTGAATTATACTGTCTAGATTCTTATTATCATCACTTAGACTGGGTCTTTTAATAGGTGTAGCCAAAACTTGGACTCCACTATTTTGACTCAATATAATTGATTCAAATGGTGGATAAGTCTGATACACTTTCTCATGATTTTCTGTCTTTGTCCATGATAATATTTTCTCTATTACACTTATCTTTTTGTTATGATAGTCCAAAAAGTCAAAGAAACTAAAGTGTGTCTGTAAGTCTGTCATCATTTCAAAATACTTAGTTCTTAAACTGTTTCTTTCATGTTCATTATATTCTTCAAAAAATTGGTTCTTTCTGTCATTATTTTCAGGTTTTAAATAATCATATTTTAGTAGTTCTTTATCTAAAACAAATTCTTTAGATAAAACATTAATCTGTCTATCATCTGTAAATCCTAATATATCTGTATGGGTAGGAGAATCAGGTTGAGGTTGGGGCTGATAAAGAGGTTGGTGAACATTAGGGGTAGGTTGTGTGGTATCTGTCGGATAATAAGCTGGCTCTGTCTGAATAGGGGTTTTCCTAGTATTTATAGGAGGAAGGTGTATAACTGGAGGAAGATTCTGAGGAGGTAAAGGTCTGGAATCAGAGAAAGGTGTCCTAGAGGAAAAGGAGCTTCTAGGGGTAAACATCATTGGGGTCTTTCTGCCTGTAGAACTACTGGGTCTTATAAGACTATCAGTATGTCTGTCATTATTATTAAAAGAAATAATAACTGTACCATCTATATTTTGGGCTATGAAGTCTGGTTCAGTGTTTTCTATTTTTGGTGTGGGGGCAATAGTATCAAGTTGCCATCTTTCAGGAAGGGTTATATCTTTCCACTGTATTTGTTGAGGTACCCGCAATCTAGTATTCCGGGTTGAGGCTTGCAAAAGGAGAGTCTGTCCTTTAGGGGAAGGGTCAACTATGGAGTCAGGGTCTAAAGTGGTTTTCATTAGTTTATAATAAATCCTATAAATAATAGCTAAAGGTTCTGAGCCTTCTTTCATGTAATAACCATTTGTTTTTACATTTAAAGTTAAAGCATCCATAATGTTTCTGTCAGAAAGGCTTAAAGCAAAGTTAGGATAACAATTAAAATATACTGGTCCTTTATGTAAACTTGTTTCCATCATTCCAAGAAGTGAGTCATCAAATCTTAAATGTCTGTCATCTCTTAAGCAAAGTAAAACACTTGCATTTAAAGCTTCTCTTGTTAATGGTTTAACAGCTACCTGAACTAAACCAACATGTAAAAATGCATATTTCTGTCTATGTCTGTCAATTGAATCTACTGAGAATAACTGAATTGTTTCATATTCATTAAATAAAGAGTAAGTTCTTTCAACAGTTTTTATGGTGTAATCTGTCAAAAAAGATAACTTAGAAAAAGTAGTCTGTCTGTAGATTTTATCAGTTCTTTCAGTTGGTATATTCCATTTATTCCATTCTAACAAATTTCTGTCTATATCTCTCATGCTAAATTCTTCAGAATTAACTATCTTATCACTTTCCATGTTCAGATTAGTGTGTGCCTGACCTAAGTGTGTCTTAGCAACAGATGATGAGCGACTAAACATATTCATTTTATCTCTAAGCAATTAATAATTACTGGCAGAACTATTACTAACCACTGGTATCCTTGTCATCGGGACCACCTCCTCGGGAAAACACCATTGCGGGACCACCCAAACACACGCCTGTCCGTCGGCTACAACAAAGGGGCTGACCAACGCGAAACTATGGTTTGCCAACGAGTCTCTAGGCTGACCAACGCTAACAAGGAGCAAGTAGTGGCTGTATAGTAATATAGGTTCCTAGTAACTTCTTAATTGCAAAGAAATAAAACTCATACACCTACCATCCATGGCTCTGATACCATTGACTACCCAGGAGTGAGCACAGCAGTAATATAGAAGCATAAACAATGATAAAATAGTTGATAAAGAAGATAATAGCAAAATAGATATATTCAAAAATAGATTAAAACAGGGTATGGAATATGAAAACTGAAACAAATAAAATCTTACTTGAAAATACTTCTGTCTTTGATTAAACTTGAAAACAAACTGTCTTTCTTACAAGCTTTGAAAATAAGAGCTGTCTGAAGAGTTACAAGATTACAAAGTAAAGGCTGTAAAGGGTTACAAGATTATCTGTCTGGAAAGGTAAGGTTACAAGCTGTCTGGCTATAAGATTACAAAAGCAAGTAAAGTACAAAAGTCTGTAAAGGGAGAATACAAAAGTCTTTCGGGGAAAAGGAAAAGGAAAGCTAAAAGTCTATCTGAGGATTGGACCTTGGAATAGAAACTAAAATTTGGACCTAAAACTTGGACCTAAATTTTGAACCTGTCTTCTGTCTTCGGAGTCTGTCTATTTATAGATAAAGTGAACCATGGTAAGTCTTCAAAAGTAACCTGAGTTAAGTAAAGTGAACTCAAGTTAATCTGTCGGTGGAATCTTGAACAGTAAAAGTCTATCTGGCAATCTGTCTTTTGTCTTCTTTTGTCTTTTCTGTCACAGGTCTGTCTTCTGTATTCTGTCATCTGTCTTCTGTCTTCTTTTGTCTTTTCTGTCACGGGTCTGTCTTCTGTAATGGATCTGTCTGGAAGCTATCCATGCATGTCGGTGAATAGTGATCTGTCGCTGGTGAATATTGATCTGTCGCTGCTGTCTGTCGGAAGAGTATTCTGTCTGCCTGTGCCTTCTGTCTATCTGTCTATCAATCTGTATCCGCATAGTTATCATAATCTAGCGGATCAGTGTTATCCTCAAACTGCTCATGCTCGTGGAGCACTCCATACTCATTACATAGGGCACAATATGAAATAGGAATGAAAACAGGAACATGATCTTTGGCTGTCATCAATCTGGGATCTTTAGCAATCCTTCTTTTCCCAATGAGCCTTCCTGCTGAAGGTCTTGGGCCATACACGGCTATTCTGTCAGTGTAGCCATATAAATGAAAACCTCTATCTAATTCTTTCTGTCTTTCATAAATCTTGTTACTGATAAAATTAGACCATTCTTGGGCCAAAGCACCTGGGTCCTCAAGTGATAAGTAAGTATCGCCTGTATACCAGTCATATTCAAGGATACTACACCAATCATGGATAAGGACTAGAATGTGTGCTGGCTGAGCTTCCATATAATAGCTAGTGTCCCAAACTGGAAGAGTACTCCAGATTTCTATCTTCATATAATTAAGTCCTCCAATTTGTGCTGCTGCTTCTTGGATGACTCTGGGAAATAAACTAATCTGATTTGCAGAAGTAATGGTTAATTTTCTGATAAACCCTGCTTCTAGCATTTCAGATAACCATAAGGGATCACAGATTACTGGATCTTCTGTCTCTGTATTGATAAGTAATCCCGGGTAGGGATCAAATCTGTCTCCTGTTCTTTCATAAACTCTGTCTGAATTTCCAAAACTGTCATACCATTTAGCCTTATGAGATAACCATATATCACCTGTCATGTCTTCTGTTCTGATAAATGCTGTAGAGACTAATAATTTAAAGAGATACATCCATCTGTCATAAGAACTTGTTATAGCTTTATGAGTTAATATATACTGTTGGATTTCAGGGGGTAAGGTTCTAATAGCAAGTCTCGTTTTTTGCTGAATCTTAGGGTGGAGCTTTGAAAAGCTTGTTCCCATAAGATAGCTTTTTAGAGACTGTAGTTCTGTCTTTGTGGAGCTTGAATCTCCATCCTCCCTGCCAGGGAGTTGACAACCGAGTGCTTCAATAAATGCCCCGGTGCTAACAAGATGTAATTCCAAAGCCTGAAGGGTCATTTGGAATAAGGGTTTCTGTCTGAGGGTGAATGCTGCCTGTAAATTATCAAGAAGTAATTTAATATGAAGAGGAAGGTCTGTAAATTCTCCGTCTTGAAACATAAGATTTCTGTCGGGTACTTTTTGCAGAATTACACTTTTATCACCACATGAATACATTGCCTCTGCTAGCAGTGTATCTTGAAGGGATATTGTCTCTATCGAGACGCCTTCATGCATATCCGAAATTTTTACTGAGGGCTTTCGGAAACCTCTGGGTTGCACCGATGGTGCCTTGCCCTTGTCTTTCTGGGAGAATCTTTTACTCATGGTAGTCTGCAATTGGGTTTTTGGAAAAGGATTATATTTGGAACAAATAAAAACTTCTTTAACAACCCTTCTGTCAATGTCTTTCTGTGAAATTCTTTTGAAATATTTTATAATAAAAGCATTTATAAAACAAACAAAATCTATAAAACAAACTTTTCTTTGCATACTTTTGTGCTCTTGCTGAGTAGCAATAATATTAGAAAAGTCATGATGGAATCTGTCAAGGTAAGTGAGATTCAGAATATTTCTTAAATCTAGTACGATTCTGTCTTCGTAAAGTCTTTCATTAATAGGAGAATCTGTCAAGGGATTATAATTAATTCTTCTTGTTGGGAAATTAAATCTGTCATTATTCAAGAAATTACCATAATTAATGATTAATAAAAGAGAGTCTGTCAAAGCTTCTTTTATTAAAATATCTGTTATGTGAATATTTAAATATGCTATAAAGAGTGTGCATCTGTCATTTAGTGCCTTTATCAGTCTATCAGTATGTCTGTCATTAAAAGAAATAATAATTGTTCTATCTATATTTTGTGTGGGGGCAATAGTCTCAAATTGCCATCTGTCAGTCCATATACTATTAGTCCATGCATATTGATTACAAAAGATTGCATTTATATTTCCGTCTTCTATGAATTCTTCTGTTGATTGGACTTTATGTAAGAAAGGAGAATAAAAACAAAGAGAATAAAAACATATCTCTGTCTTTCTGTCTTGTTTATATTCTTTTCTGTCATTTTCTGTTAATTGATTAACAAGTAGCATTTCTGTCTTTAAAGATAACAAGCTTCTTTCAGTTCTATAGATTCCTGTATCGTTGATATCTGTTAAAATAGTAACCTTTTTGGAAAAATGTATTTCTGTCAAGACAAGTGGTGAAATTAATTTAAAGAATATATCTTTTTCTAACACATTAGTTTTAATTCCTTTATCTGTCATTAAAAAAGGATAAATTAAAGCCATAAAAGGAGTTCCTAAAATGATTTTAGAAGGAAAGTCTTTAATTAAAACAAAGGCTGTCTCAAAATATATTCTATTATGGCATATATGAATATTAATTATTAGTCTTTCTCCATTGGGCTGAATTAATCTGTCAGATGATTTGTCATAATACTTTAAGGGTATTAATCTTTCTTGTATATAATCCATATAATCCATATAAGCACCTGAATCTGTCAAAGCAATTTCTGTCAAGGAAAACTCTAAAGTAATTTCTGTATGCCATTTTTTGAAAATTACTCTGTCAATTATACTTAAGAAATTCTGTCTATCAAATTTATTAGTATTGTTTGAAACATTAATATCTATAACTTCTTTATCTGTAGGAGGAACAAGGGGGTCTATCATGAGATTAGAAAATTCTTTTGTAATATCATGTTCATTTATGTTTGTCGGATTTTCTCTTTTAATTTCTTGAATATCATTTTTTACCATTTTTGCTTCTGTCATTAAGTCTTGTAAAGCCACTGGTTTTATCTCTACACTATTTTGTTTTATTTTTACTTTTTCTTTCTTGTCTTTTTCTTTCTCTTTCTTTCGACATTCTGTAACATGGTGTCCATATTTCTTACACCTAATGCAAGCAATAGGTATTTCTATAGAGTCTTTTAATTTTAATAAATATTCTTTTTTGTCTTTATGGTGATTCGGTAGATTGTCTATAAGTTTTATTATTATGTCTTTTTGTTTTCTGTTTCTTTTATTAATTTTAAGTGGGTTGGTTGATTTTAACTCTTTCTTTAGTTGATCTATTTCTTTTTGTTTAAATATTTCCATTAATTCATTTATTATATCTTCCTTAAATTCTAATTTACTAATTTGTCTAGTAATTCTATTATGTCTGTCACATTGTTTTTTAGTATGTCCATAACTTTTGCATTTATGACAAATAACATTATTAACAAGTCTGTCAGTTTTCTCATTATTTGATAACTTAATAGTATTTAAAACTGTTATGTCTCTTTTTCTGTCTGTCTCCATTGGTAAACTTAAAAGTTCTATCTTTTTAGCCAATTCTATTAAACTGTGGTTTTCAGTTCTGTCAATTGTTTTAAGTTTCTCATCAATTTCTTCTTTAAAACTATTACACTTTCTGTCTTTTACTTCCATTTTTGCTTTTACTACACTATAACTATTTGCTTTTTCTTTTAAATTAGCATAATTATTTTTCCTACCATTGTTGACTTTTTCTCTTTTATGTTTTATCTTTTCTTCTACTTCTATCTTCCTACGTAGGGATTCTTTACTACTATTTGTTTTTGGTTTTTTCATGTCCTTTACTTTCCCTACACCTTTACTATCTTGTCTTTCATGTAAGTCTTTCAAACTATCATCATAATTTTTAGGACTATCATGTTTCTTTAGATTGTCTATTCGTTTTCCTATATCTAGTTCTTTACGTAGAGTTGCATTTTTTAATTCACAATTTTGTCTTTCAAACATTTCTTTCATTCTGTCTTGTACTATAGTATTAGTCTTTTTATCTTTTAACTTCTGACTTAGAGATTCTTTGAGGGAGTTATTTTCTTTACTGTTTTGTCTTTCTATGTTTTCTATCATTTCTTTTACTATGCCTTTCCTTATCTTACTTCCTTCTTTATCTTCATTTATTATATCTTTGGCACTTTCTATAGTATCTTTTATACGTGTTACTCTTTCCTTAATAGGGCCAACTTCTAAATCAGCTCTTCTGTCAATTGTTTTTAACATCTGTAAGTTCTTATCTATAACTTCTTTTGAGTTACTGTTTATAAACCAATTATCTGTCATAGTTTCTGTAAAAGATGATCTATGATGGGGTTCAAATTCTATATCTTTTTCAACATGCGAGTTTAAAGCTATCATTCTTTCATAGAGGTTCAAAAAGCTATCATTTTTCTTTTCAACTTTAGTATATATATTAGATCTGTCAATATTTTCCAAGGACTCCAATTTACTATTAATTCTGTCTAAAAAACTATTATTGTGGTTATTAGTCTGTCGATTGATTTTATCTTCTATTAAATTACACCAATTATTTGTTTTACCATTATAGTTATAATTATCCATTTCACTGTCAGAATCAGAATCTGTCTCATATTCCATATCACTATTTGACCCATTATCATCTATATCTGTCATGCTATAACCTTCATCATAATCTATATCATCATAGTTCATGTTTCAATTAGTGTGTGCCTAGCCTAAGTGTGAACAAGCAAACAGATGAATGAGCTAATAAGTGTATTTATTCTCTTTCTAAACAATTAATAATTACTGGCGGAACTATTACTAACCACTGGTATCCTTGTCATCGGGACCACCTCCTCGGGAAAACACCATTGCGGGACCACCCAAACAACGCCTGTCCGTCGGCTACAACAAAGGGGCTGACCAACGCGAAACTATGGTTTGCCAACGAGTCTCTAGGCTGACCAACGCTAACAAGGAGCAAGTAGTGGCTGTATAGTAATATAAGTTCCTAGTAACCTCTTAATTGTAAAGAAATAAAACTCATACACCCCTTTACAGCCTTTACTTTGTAATCTTGTAACTCTTCAGACAGCTCTTATTTTCAAAGCTTGTAAGAAAGACAGTTTGTTTTCAAGTTTAATCAAAGACAGAAGTATTTTCAAGTAAGATTTTATTTGTTTCAGTTTTCATATTCCATACCCTGTTTTAATCTATTTTTGAATATATCTATTTTGCTATTATCTTCTTTATCAACTATTTTATCATTGTTTATGCTTCTATATTACTGCTGTGCTCACTCCTGGGTAGTCAATGGTATCAGAGCCATGGATGGTAGGTGTATGAGTTTTATTTCTTTACAATTAAGAGGTTACTAGGAACTTATATTACTATACAGCCACTACTTGCTCCTTGTTAGCGTTGGTCAGCCTAGAGACTCGTTGGCAAACCATAGTTTCGCGTTGGTCAGCCCCTTTGTTGTAGCCGACGGACAGGCGTTGTTTGGGTGGTCCCGCAATGGTGTTTTCCCGAGGAGGTGGTCCCGATGACAAGGATACCAGTGGTTAGTAATAGTTCCGCCAGTAATTATTAATTGTTTAGAAAGAGAATAAATACACTTATTAGCTCATTCATCTGTTTGCTTGTTCACACTTAGGCTAGGCACACACTAATTGAAACATGAACTATGATGATATAGATTATGATGAAGGTTATAGCATGACAGATATAGATGATAATGGGTCAAATAGTGATATGGAATATGAGACAGATTCTGATTCTGACAGTGAAATGGATAATTATAACTATAATGGTAAAACAAATAATTGGTGTAATTTAATAGAAGATAAAATCAATCGACAGACTAATAACCACAATAATAGTTTTTTAGACAGAATTAATAGTAAATTGGAGTCCTTGGAAAATATTGACAGATCTAATATATATACTAAAGTTGAAAAGAAAAATGATAGCTTTTTGAACCTCTATGAAAGAATGATAGCTTTAAACTCGCATGTTGAAAAAGATATAGAATTTGAACCCCATCATAGATCATCTTTTACAGAAACTATGACAGATAATTGGTTTATAAACAGTAACTCAAAAGAAGTTATAGATAAGAACTTACAGATGTTAAAAACAATTGACAGAAGAGCTGATTTAGAAGTTGGCCCTATTAAGGAAAGAGTAACACGTATAAAAGATACTATAGAAAGTGCCAAAGATATAATAAATGAAGATAAAGAAGGAAGTAAGATAAGGAAAGGCATAGTAAAAGAAATGATAGAAAACATAGAAAGACAAAACAGTAAAGAAAATAACTCCCTCAAAGAATCTCTAAGTCAGAAGTTAAAAGATAAAAAGACTAATACTATAGTACAAGACAGAATGAAAGAAATGTTTGAAAGACAAAATTGTGAATTAAAAAATGCAACTCTACGTAAAGAACTAGATATAGTCAATGGTATCAGAGCCATGGATGGTAGGTGTATGAGTTTTATTTCTTTGCAATTAAGAAGTTACTAGGAACTTATATTACTATACAGCCACTACTTGCTCCTTGTTAGCGTTGGTCAGCCTAGAGACTCGTTGGCAAACCATAGTTTCGCGTTGGTCAGCCCCTTTGTTGTAGCCGACGGACAGGCGTGTGTTTGGGTGGTCCCGCAATGGTGTTTTCCCGAGGAGGTGGTCCCGATGACAAGGATACCAGTGGTTAGTAATAGTTCCGCCAGTAATTATTAATTGTTTAGAAAGAGAATAAATACACTTATTAGCTCATTCATCTGTTTGCTTGTTCACACTTAGGCTAGGCACACACTAATTGAAACATGGACTATGATGATATAGATTATGATGAAGGTTATAGCATGACAGATATAGATGATAATTGGTCAAATAGTGATATGGAATATGAGACAGATTCTGATTCTGACAGTGAAATAGATGATTATAACTATAATGGTAAAACAAATAATTGGAGTAATTTAATAGAAGATAAAATCAACCGACAGACTAATAACCACAATAATAGTTTTTTAGATACAATTAATAGTAAGTTAGAGTCCTTGGAAAATATTGACAGATCTACTATATATACTAAAGTTGAAAAGAAAAATGATAGTTTTTTGGACCTCTATGAAAGAATGATAGCTTTAAATTCACGTTTTGAAAAAGATATAGAGTTTGAACCTCATAATAGATCATCTTTTACAGAAACTATGACAGATAATTGGTATAAAAATAGTAATTCAAAAGAGATAGATAAGAATTTACAGATGTTAAAAGCAACTGACAGATTAATTCATGAAGAAACTGGCCCTATTATGGAAAAAGCAACACGTATAAAAGATACTATAGAAAATGACAGACTAAAAGAATTGAAAAAAATAGTAGAAAAGCAAAATAATAAAGAAGTTCCTAGTTCAGTACAAATTATATGTAAAGAGCTAGACACAGATAGACAGAATAGCCTAATAGAAACAAATAAGAAAGAATATCTACATGAGAAGCTGATAGATAATAAGAAAGAAATAATTAAAAAAGGAGTAGTAAAAGAGATGAAAGAATTATATGAAAGACAGAATAGTTTAAAAGACTTAGATATAAGAAAAGACATAGTAAAACAAAGAAACAGAATAAAGAAAGAGAAGAAAGATGATAGTTTAATAATTCATGATGATAGCTTGAAAGAATTGCATGAAAGACAAAAAACTAAAAATGTAGAGAAAGACATGCCTAAAGATAATAGTAGTAAGGAATCACTACGTAAGAAGATAGAAATAGAAGAAAAGATAAAACATGAAAGAGAAAAAGTCAACAATGGTAGGAAAAATAATAATGGAAATTTAAAAGAAAAAGAAAATAGTGAAAGTGTAGTAAAAGTAAAAATGGAAGTAAAGGACAGAAAGTGTAATAGTTTTAAAGAAGAAATTGATGAGAGACTTAAAACAATTGACAGAACTGAAAACCACAGTTTAATAGAATTGGCTAAAAAGATAGAACTTTTAAGTTTACCAATAGAAACAGACAGATTGAGAGACATGACAGTTTCAAATACTACAAAATTATCAGATAATGAGAAAACTGACAGACATGTTAATAATATTTGTCATAAATGCAAAAGATATGGACATACTAAAAAACAATGTGACAGACACAATAGAATTACTAAACAAATTAGTAAATTAGAATTTAAGAAAGATATTATAAATGAATTAATGGAAATATTTAATGTTAGTCAAAAAGAGATAGATCAAGTTAAGAAAGAGATAAAATCAACCAACCCACTTAAAACTAATAAGAGAAAAAGAAAACAAAAAGACATAATGATAAAACTGATAAAAAATCTACCAAATCACTATAAAGACAAGAAAGAATATTTATTAAAATTGAAAGACACTATAGATATACCTATTGCTTGCATTAAGTGCAGGAAATATGGTCACCATGTTTCGGATTGTAGTAAGAAACAAAAGGTAAAAATGAAATTAAAACAAGATGGTGTAGAGATAAAACCAATAGCTCTACTGACAGAAGAGAAAATGGTAAAAAAGGAAATTAAAGAAATTAAAGAAGAAAATCTGACAGACATAAATGAACATAATATTATAAAACAATTTTCTAATCCCATGATAGACCCCCTTATTCCTCCTACAGAAGTTATAGACATTAATGTTTCGCACAATAGTAATAAATTTAATAGACAGAATTTCTTAAGTATAATTGACAGAGTAATTTTCAAAAAAATTACTTTAGAGTTTTTCTTGACAGGAATTGCTTTGACAGATTCAGGTGCTAATATAAAAGAAAGATTAATATCCTTAATGTGTTATAAAAAATCATCTGAAAGATTAATTGAGGCCAATGGAGAAAGACTAATAATTAATTATAAAATACCCAATGTTCATATAAGCCATGATATAATATATTTTGAGACAGCCTTTGTTTTAATTAAAGACTCTCTTTTTAAAATTATTTTAGCAACTCCTTTTATGGCTTTAATTTATCCTTTTTTAATGACAGATAAAGGAATTAAAACTAATGTGTTAGAAAAAGATATATTATTAATTTTACCACTTGTCCTGACAGAAATACTCTCTTTCAAAAAGGTTACTATTTTAACAGATATCAACGATAGAAGAATCTATAGAACTGAAAGAACTTTGTCATCTTTAAAAACAAAAATGCTACTTGTTAATCAATTAAGAGAAAATGACAGAAAGACAGAGATATGTTTTTATTTTCCTTGTTTTTATTCTCCTTTAATACATAAAGTCCAATCTACAGAAGAATTTATAGAAGACAGAAATCTGAATATAGTCTTTCGTAATCAATATGCATGGACTAATAGTATATGGACTGACAGATGGCAATTTGAGACTATTGCCCCCACACAAAATATATATGGTAAAATTATTATTTCTTTTAATAATAATGACAGACATATTGATAGACTGATAGAAGTACTAAATGACAAATGTACACCCTTGATAGTATTTTTAAATATTCATATAACGGATATTTTAATAAAAGAATCCTTGACAGACTCTTCTTTATTAATCATTAAAGAAAACATTAATTATGGTAATTTCTTGAATAATGACAGAATTAATTATAATCCCTTGACAGATTCTCCTATTAATGAAAGACTTTACGAAGACAGAATCATATTAGATTTAAGAGATATTCTGAATCTCACTTATCTTGACAGATTCCATCATGACTTTTCTAATATTATTGCTACTCAGCAAGAGCACAAAAGTGTACAAAGAAAAGTTTGTTTTATAAATGTTGTTTGTTTTATAAATGCTTTTCTTCTTTTTCTTATAAAATATTTCAAAAGAATTTCACAGAAAGACATTGACAGAAGAATTCCAAAAGAAGTTTTTATTTGCTCCAAATATAATCCTTTTCCAAAAACCCAATTGCAGACTACTATGAGTAAAAGATTCTCTCAGACAGACAAGGGCAAGGCACCAGCGGTGCAACCCAGAGGTTTCCGAAAGCCCTCAGTCAAAATTTCGGACATGCATGAAGGCGTCTCGATAGAGACAATATCCCTTCAAGATACACTGCTAGCAGAGGCAATGTATTCATGTGGAGATAAAAGTGTAATTCTGCAAAAAGTACCCGACAGAGATCTTATGTTTCAAGACGGAGAATTTACAGACCTTCCTCTTCATATTAAATTACTTCTTGATAATTTACAGGCAGCATTCACCCTTAGACAGAAACCCTTATTCCAAATGACCCTTCAGGCTTTGGAATTACATCTTGTTAGCACCGGGGCATTTATTGAAGCACTCGGTTGTCAACTCCCTGGCAGGGAGGATGGAGATTCAAGCTCCACAAAGACAGAACTACAGTCTCTAAAAAGCTATCTTATGGGAACAAGCTTTTCAAAGCTCCACCCTAAGATTCAGCAAAAAACGAGACTTGCTATTAGAACCTTACCCCCTGAAATCCAACAGAATATATTAACTCATAAAGCTATAACAGGTTCTTATGACAGATGGATGTATCTTTTTAATTTATTAGTTTCTACAGCATTTATCAGGACAGAAGACATGACAGATGATATATGGCTATCTCATAAGGCTAAATGGTATGAAAGTTTTGGAAATTCAGACAGAGTGTACGAAAGAACAGGAGACAGATTTGATCCCTACCCGGGATTACTTATCAACACAGAGACAGAAGATCCAGTAATCTGTGATCCCTTATGGTTATCTGAAATGCTAGAAGCAGGGTTTATCAGAAAATTAACCATTACTTCTGCAAATCAGATTAGTCTATTTCCCAGAGTCATCCAAGAAGCAGCAGTGCAGATTGGAGGACTTAATTATATGAAGATAGAAATCTGGAGTACTCTTCCAGCTTGGGACACTAGCTATTATATGGAAGCTCAACCAGCACACATTTTAGTCCTTATTCATGATTGGTGTGGTATCCTTGAATATAATTGGTATACAGGTGATACTTACTTACCACTTGATGATCCAGGTGCTCTGGCTCAAGAATGGTCCAATTTCATGAGTAATAAGATTTATGAAGAACAGAAAGAATTAGACAGAGGTTTTCATTTATATGGTTACACCGACAGGATAGCTGTGTATGGCCCAAAACCTTCAGCAGGAAGGCTCATTGGAAAAAGAAGAATTGTTAAAGATCCCAGATTGATGACAGCCAAAGATCATGTTCCTGTTTTCATTCCTATTTCATATTGTGCCCTATGCAATGATTATGGAGTGCTCCACGAGCATGAGCAGTATGAGGATAACACTGATCCGCTAGATTATGATAACTACGCGGATACAGAGTGATAGATAGATAGACAGCAGAAGGCACAGACAGACAGAATACTCTTCCGACAGACAGCGGCAACAGATCACTATTCACCAGCACGACAGATCACTATTCACTGGAGACAGATCACTATTCACCAACATGCATGGATAGCTTCCAGACAGATCCATTACAGTCCAGACAGATACAGACAGATTTTATTGTTCACCAGCATGTGTACCCGGACAGATTGCCAGACAGAAGACAGACCCGTGACAGAAAAGACAAAAGAAGACAGAAGACAGACTCGTGACAGAAAAGACCAAAAGATAGACTTTTACTATTCAAGATTCCACCGACAGATTAACTAGAGTTCACTTTACTCAACTCAGGTTACTTTTGAAGACTTACCATGGTTCAATTTATCTATAAATAGACGGACTTCGAAGACAGAAGACAGGTCCAAGTTTTAGGTCCAAATTTTAGTTTCTATTCCAAGGTCCAATCCTCAGATAGACTTTTAGCTTTCCTTTTCCTTTTCCCCGAAAGACTTTTGTATTCTCCCTTTACAGACTTTTGTACTTTACTTGCTTTTGTAATCTTATAGCCAGACAGCTTGTAACCTTACCTTTCCAGACAGATAATCTTGTAACCCTTTACAGCCTTTACTTTGTAATCTTGTAACTCTTCAGACAGCTCTTATTTTCAAAGCTTGTAAGAAAGACAGTTTGTTTTCAAGTTTAATCAAAGACAGAAGTATTTTCAAGTAAGATTTTATTTGTTTCAGTTTCATATTCCATACCCCGTTTTAATCTATTTTTGAATATATCTATTTTGCTATTCTCTTCTTTATCAACTATTTTATCATTGTTTATGCTTCTATATTACTGCTGTGCTCATAAACACATACTCTGATGCCTATGTATGGTGCTGTAAAGAATTGTTTGTTTGTTTTATTATTGCTTTGCTATTGTTGCACCCTTTGTTCATGTATCCTGTTGAATATAAGAAGCCAATATCTCATTGGAGGAGAAAAATAATTCTTCATTTAATTTGGGATTCTCATATTTCATTAAGCTATGTTTATCTCATGACAGTTTAGATGCATATTGTTTATAATGAAGCTAGTTCAGTCTGTCCTTCTGTTAAATTGTAGCAGTGTATCTTATTGAGCTGGGAAATCAAATAGAATGGATGGAATCAGTGTACTAAAACACTAGTTTTGTGAAATTGAGAAATAAACAATGATGCAGACAAATTATGTTACATGGAACTTTTATTTCTTTTAGATTTTATACCATAATTGGAGTTCTTGACATTCTACATCATACATAATGGAGCAATCATTAAGAAGGAATTCGATTGTTCTTAATAATAATTTAAATAGTTCTAGTTGAAATGTTGAATAGAGTGTTAGGTGAATATGAATTGTGAAATTCTTCTTGTAAACAAGAAGCCCAGAGTTGAGGGTCATCTAGGTGATAATAGTGTGCTTAGTATTAGTTCGTATGCAAGATGTGTAATAAGGATATTATAGTGTGCAACTTGCCAAATATTTCATTAAACATGTTCCATCTTTCTTCACTCAAGAAACATGTACTAGCTAGCCCTGTTTCATTCTCATATGTTGCGCTTTGACTGTGGACCATGTACTGAGCAAAGATGCTCAATATGTGTAGTCTTTCTAGTGACCTTTACATTATAAGCTTAAGTCCACAAACTAGTTAAAATTAAAGAAACGATAGAAAAAGTAAAAACTGAACTTTTTATCTAGATGATAAAAACTTGCCAATTTGAGGAGTATCCTTTACCAGGAAATTTTGCCAGTCTTAATCTTTATGCACTGTCTTACTGCCAGAATCATTTATAGTGAAGCCAGTTTAGTCTGTCATTGTGTTATGCAGTAGCACTGTATCTCATTGAGTTAGGAATATCAATTAGCATGGATAGAAATCGCTGCTTTTTTTGCATCAATATAGTAACTAAAACACTGGTTATGTGCAATTGAGAAATAAAAAATTATGCAGACAAATTATGTTAGATGGAACATATATTCCTTTTAGATTTTTTATTCCATAATTGGAACTCTATAAATTCAACATCATACATAATCAGAGTAATAACTAAGAAGGAATTTGGTTGTCTTAACAAGAACTTAATTCATTCTAGTTGAATAGAGTGTTGGGTGAATATCAGCTACAAAATGCTTCTTGTAAACTAGAAGACGAGGTTCTCATACTATTGTGATTAGTGGGGAATCATAGCCATTGCACATGTAGGATTTTTTTTTTTTTGAAATTTTTCTGTTGAGAGCAGTATCAAATGATAATTTATATTTTCCATTTCATAGTATACCCATAATTAATGCTTTAGGCAAGCCTTGAGTTGATAATTATATGAGAGTTTTATTTCTATGCAAACATTTTTAGTGTTTATAACTTGGATAGCTTAGCATAGTTTCACTCTAACCTTAAGGATTGTAGAACTTTCTATGCCTCCATTGGCAATGAGAGGTGCGCAAGATTTACCTCATGATAGGTATTTTTGTACTATAAAGGACCCACAAGATTTGTACATGGGGTTGCAGATCTGTCCTAAAACTTAGAAGTGAGGTTAGGAGGTTCATAAAGTTTGATGTTGGGGATGGTAGAAGGTTTTTGTATGACATGATAACAGGATCCTTTTCATGAAGTATAGCTTTAGGATTATGCATGGTGCCACAACTAAATATAAGGTAAAGGTGGATTCTGTTTTGAAGAACAAAATAAAGGTTTCGAAACCTGCAAGGTTTGAAGAATTGATCACCATACAATGCTAGTTGTGTTTGGTTGAGCTTAAAGATGATAAAGGTAGGTGGTCTGTAACTAGATCAGGTTGGCTGCTCTTGTGCAGCCATATGCAATGAACATAAAACTAAGGCAGATGAGGTGGGATGGTAGAGACTATGGTAATTTAACCTTGCTATCCCCTGGTTACCTTTATTGGTTGATTAGGAATCAAAAACAAACTGACAACTAGAGAAAGATTATCTCAGTGGAGCTATACTCTTGTGTGTGTTTTGAGAGTAGAGATAATCTTTTCTTAGAATGCTATTTTGCCAAGAGAATCTGGGACACTGTCATTAGGCACTAGTAAGTTTCAGAGGCCAAGTGTAGTTGGCATGATCAAATGAGCTAGGGTATTACCAAGGGAGAAGCCTAAGATCATCTATTTGTAAGCTTGCCAATTGGGCCACTGTGTATTATGTTTGGTCTCGAAAAAATGTCATTATACATAATGGGTCAGTGTGGCCAAGAGCAGAATTTGAGAAGAACCTAGAAGGATGTTAGAGGTATATAAGATTCCTGAACCAAATTCCAAATATCATTTCTGAACAATATTCTCTGCTATGGGATAAATTCTTTTGTTATTTAAAATATTTGTGTGTATTATTGATGTTTAGGAGTTGTTTTGTTTTGGTGTAAAAATTTCTATAATTTGCTCTTACCTGAGTTTCTGTTTTGTTAATTTGTAAGAATCTAGTCTTTGGAGATGAGTTTTGGGATTTAATAGCCTCTGTTCTCTTCTTTAGCCTACGTTTCACTGTCCCCAGTTTCTATAGTTTGCCTAGCATTATCTTGTTTGTTCTCTATTAATAATATCCTTTACTAATTCATCCAAAAAAATAAAAAATAAACTAAGATTAACTGCATTATTTAGGCATTCTTAATATAACATTTTTTCATTAGAAATATACATTCTCAAATTCTTGAAATTGTAGGAGCAGTCATGCTTGCTATTAATGTCCTGTGAAGTGTGAACTATTATGTTCTTCTATCTTCTTCTGCACCTATCATATTGAGCAACAAAAAACCTGTCAGCACTCCTTGCTCCTAGACTTCTATTGGTTGCCTCTATGGCCCTAATGGTTGTTTGTGTTTGTTCATTTATCTTATTCATATATCCATAAACCACTAGGCATAAGACTCAAAAGTAGATTGAATTTCAGTTTTTTACTTTTAAAAAAAAAATATAGAAAGAAAAAAGAACTTCACCACTATCATACACAAGGAGTAAAAACTAAATTGCAATTTATACACTTATTTATTAGGTTCTAAACCCACAACCTACCTATCCATTATATTACAAGAGAATTCTTTTCCACTTCATCTTGTGGTGGTCTCTTAATTTTTGCCATTTTTATTAACATTTTCTTCTTTCTTTTTCTCCCCTTTTTTGGGGTCTTTTTTTTTTTTTTTTGGGTCCTACTTTCTTTTCATTCCTGCAGCATAAACATATTGTTATATGGTGTAAATATAGTTCTAAATGTTACTTTAATGAGTTCATGTCTACAATATATTTCATTTTAATTTGTTTTTTATGTTTCTGGGATTAATTATTCACCTTTGGTTTTTTTGCAGTTGAAATCATCCGTGGTCTGCAATTGGTACGGGTTGGTGTCTGTTGTACAATTTGAAGAATATGATTTCACAGACTCATTAAACATATTCTAATGCCTATGGGTAGTGATGTAAAGAATTGTTTGTTTGGTGATGGTACTCTTTGTTGTGATATTTTCTTAGGTGGTTTGTTTGCATTTGTACTGTATTTGTTTATGTTGCTTTCTTGTTCTGCTTTTCTGCTCTGCTATGATTGCATTCTTTGTTCATGTATTCTGTTGAATAAAAGAAACCAATGTATCATTGGAGGAGAAAAATAATCCTTCGTTTAATGTGGGATTCCTCATATTTCTTCAAATTATGTTTATCTCATTGCATTTTAGATGTATTTTGTAACTAGTGATGCTAGTTCAATCTATCCTTGTGTTAAGCTGTAGAACTTTATCTTATTGAGTTGGGAATATCAATTAGCATGGATGGAAATTGCTGTTTTTTCGATATCAATATGGTAACTAAAACCTAGTTATGTGCAATTGTAAAATCAGCAATTATGTAGACAAATTATGTTAGATGGAGCTTTGTTCCTTTTAGATTTTATGCCATAATCAGAACACTAAATTAAACATCATATAAAATCAAAGTAATCATTAAATAGGAATTTGGTTATTCTTAATAATAATAATTTATATAGTTCTAGTTGAATGGAGTGTTAGGTGAATATGAGTTGTAAAATGCTTCTTGTAAACTAGAAGATGATGTTCTTATACTATTGTGATTTGGGGGGAATCATAGCCATTGCATATGTAGGATATGTTTTTTTGAAAATTTTCTATTGAAAGTAGTATCAAATGATTATTTATGTTTTCAATTCTCAGTATACCCATTATTAATGTTTTAGGCGACCCTTGAGTTGATAACCATATGGGAGTTTTATTTCTTTGCAAACATTTTAGAATTTATAGCAGCTCAGCATAGTTTCATTTAACCTCAAGGATTTTTGAACTTTCTATGCCTCCCTTGGTACTGAGAGGAGTGCTAGATTTTACCTCATGGAAAGTATTTTTGGACTATAAAGGTCCCACAAGATTGTACATGGTGCCTCGGAGCTGTCATAAAACTTAGAAGTGAGGTTAGGAGGTTCATAATGTTTGATGTTGGGGATGGTAGAAGGTTTTCTTATGACATGATAATTGGGATCCTACTAGGATTCTTTTCATAACTTATAGCTTTAGGATTATCCACGGTGCAGCAACTAAGTCTGAGGCAAAGATGGATTCTGTTTTGAAGAACAAAATAAGGGTTTGGAAACCTGCAAGGTCCAATGAATTAATCATCATACAATGCCAGTTGTATTTGGTTGAGCTTAAAGATGATAAATCTAGGTGGTCTGCAACAAGATCAGGCTGGCTGCTCTTGTTGAGCCATCTGCAATGAACATAAAGCTACAGCAGATGAGGTGGGATGGTTGCGACTTCGCTGGTTTAACCTTGCTATCCCCTAGTTGCCTTTATTGGTTGGTTAGAAATCAAAAACAAACTGACAACTAGAGAAATTTGAAAATTTTGGAACAAAAATCTGCTTGTATTCAATATTTGACTATAAAGAATCTATAAATTAGAAGGGAAAATATTCTAACAAAAGAGAGATTTGTAAATTTTTCATCTTCGATTCATTATTGATGTTTTTAAGAAATTAATTGGTATAAATATCTCTAAAAAATCTTAATCTTGTTCCTTGTTGAAAATCAGATTTCTAAATAATCAATCTTCCCATTTTTGGATTAGAATTTTTTAACTGTGATGTCAAGTATGAGAAAGAAGGGAACTCGCACCATCATAGACACCCAACCATTATTCTTATAATTCATGATATTGTTAAAATCCAAATTTATTCACTTATGCTCTTGCTTTATCAATCATGTTCTCTCTTTGTTTACTAAAGAATAAAAAAAATTGGCCCTGCTGTATGCATATACAAAAAATTAGGCAGTTTGCATGGACTGCCGTGTTTCCTTCGGTTATGTTCATTAATGAATAAAAAATGTAAAGGTATGCACTGAGCAAAAAAGTGCCAATATGGGTAGCTTCTCTAATGACCTTGACACTACTAAATCTGAAGATCATGGAGTGGTACAAATTAAAAAAAATGAAACACATGAAAAAGATTTTTTTTTTTTTTTGTCTAGATGAAAAACTCTTGCTTGGTCTCTTTGAGGGTAACCTTTACCTACAAATAATGCTAGTCTATGCAGTGTCTTGGTGCCAGAATCATTAGTTTGCTTGTATTTAGGTATTAGGGCATGTAGCTGTAGCACTCCACTAAATTAATTAAAACTACCAAATCAGCAGGCAAGCGGCTCTAACTAGTTAGATTGCCAAGCTAGTCAGAAATTCCAAATCCCGAATGTAGAGACTTGACTAGTTTAAGAAGACATGAGATTGAGAAATGGTTGAAATTCAACATTTAAAGTATTTATACAACTAAAAAATAGATTATTGTGACTATTTTGACATTCTTTTACACTTTGGACCAAATATCTACCTCAATGCTTATAATGTACTGAACAGGGGACTTTATCAACAATAAGACACCTAGTGCACCCTAGTGTTCATATTCTTATCACAATAATGAATTATAAAATCTATATTTAAATAATTAAAGCATTCACAAAAGAAAAATAATTCAACTGGATGAGATTGTTCTCTAGGATTCCTTGATAATAAAGATTCATCTATGAACCTCTTCTAAAAATATAAGACTATAATTCACATCTATGTATATGCTGTCATATTTATGCCTGGAATCATATACTTCAATTTTGTGTCTACAGTTGAGATAAATGCAGGGCATGTGCTTTTAATTATTTGTTGTAGCCTTGAACATCTTCCATTTGCTATGCGTCCGCCAGATAGGTCCCTTTTGAATGGTTTTCTGTTTAGACACAATTGCATTTCTATTTACAGAAAAATATCGTAGTTCAATTGGAATTGCTTCAGCTTCACATGCTATTGATTGATTACTTGCTTCAGCTTCACATTGACTGGAAACCATTATTTTTTTTATCCCGCTCTTGTGGTTGCTGTGACAAAGATGAACTGGTGAACTGGACGAGTTTGAAAATACATTTGGGTTGTGAAGAAATAGAGTTCCATGTGTGACAAAGATGAGGCCTTGATACTATTGCAATTATTAGGGGCTTGTTAGCCATTACATATGAATGACAGAAACACAAAATTTATTTAGTGAGAGTAGTATCAAATGATAATTCATCTTCTTTTATTAGTGGCAGTGATTAATGAGTGTTACTAGAGCTAGAGATATCACACCCCAACCCTGCCTCGTATCTCTAAATATACCTATAGTTGACATTATTGCACGCATTGAGTTAATAACTGTGGGGGAGTTCAATTTTCTTTCCAAAAATTTAACATACAGACACTGTTTAACAGTGTTTGATACATGGAGAGATCTGCAGTAGTTGTACTGCAACGAGCATTGCTTCTTCATTTAAAGGATGTAGAAATGTTAATAGGAGTGCTACTACCTCTTTACTCTCATGGCAGTATTTGTATAGAATTTAAATCCCTTTTCTGCTTCCATTAGTATCTCATATTTCTGCATAATCCAGGTATACATTTTCTTTAATCTCAGATTAACAATATTATCCAGTAATATTTCTGAATTATAAGTTTACATTGTCAAATTATTGACCTTGCAAGACAGGTCTTGTTTACTATTATTGTCCTATGAACTTAATGGGGTCTACCATATTCATTTGTATCTATCTTATTGAGGGACAAAAATGCTGTCAGGACTCCTTGCTGCTATACTTCTCATGGTACCCTTTAGGGCCTTTATGTATAACTCAGATAGTTTGCGCATGTTTTTGCTTGTCTCTCTTTCAGAATGCGAAATCTTGGTTTTGCCTACGTATTATAAGTCAAAATTTATTTGTAAGAATTTCTTCTGCCCAGATGTCTCCCTAATTTGGTGTACAAGTAGAGATTAAGGGAGTAAAGACTTAAGACTACCTCCCACAATAGTCAACTGATTAATTCTTAAGGTTTGTTCATTTATGGTGAAACTCTCTAAGGGTCCGTTTGGATTGAGTTTATTGTTGCTAAAACTGAAAACTGAAAGTACTGTAGCAAAATAATTTTTAAATGTGTGAATAGTATCGTGGGACCCATTTTTAATATTTTTAATGCGTGAACATTACATGAACAGTATGTAAACAGTACGTGAACAGTGAATCCATGTGAGGTTACTGTTCACGTGCAAAAAAAAAAAAAAAAAAAAAAAAAAAAGGCAAAACGTAAACGCAGAAAACGCAACTTTAATTTCAATCCAAACACTAACTAAGGCTCACAATCTGATATTGTGTGCATGGTTAACACAGAGTCAGTTTATGCATTCCTTGACAAAGGTTACTAAATTGAAAGACATTCTAAATGCAATTAGCTCTAGTGACCATCCAGCCATTTAAAGAATTGCACAGTGCAGACTGCAGAGGCAACACTTGAGATGAAAGGCAAGAGGACTTTGTGAACTACACTGTCCAAAAATGCTTTAAAATTTGTCTTGAAAGTTGTACATACAGAGTAGAAGGACTTCAATTAATCTTGTCATATTTTATCATAAGGTAAAGCTTGATGCAAAATATAAATAAAAGATCAATATGGACCATGGACTGACCTTCAATGAAACAGATTTTCTCTTTTAAGTTATTAAGTACTCTAAATTCAGTTGAACATAATCTTTTCACCATTGTCTAACAATTTAGTTTGCATAACATAACAAAGCCTTAACTCACTTTGAGTCCCGTACTAAGGCATATAAATAAACAATACACTGATGTGTAGAAATGAAAATTAAAAAGGAAAAAAAAAAGTACTTTTATTTTGTTTGAAATTGAATCCACTTTTATTTTAGTCACTAAAATTTTATAAGTTCATTTTTAATTCTAAAGTATTTATTAACTTAGTCCTCCCATAATTTTAGCTTTGTGTTTTTTACTTATGTGTCAAAATTCAACAAAGTCACACGACTTTTAAAAAGCTACAAACATACTAAATCAGTTATTCTATAACGAAACTGTCACAATTCTTGCTTATCTGGTCAAATTCCACAAATTCACTTAGTCACATGATTTATTAGGATGGGCATTGCCTATTACACACTTGCTATTACACATAACATACACATATTTTAGTTTTTAAACTAAAATCATTACCATTTGAAGTCACTATTTCAATTCAAAAATTAAATTTTGTGTACATACAATGTGTGAACTAATAATTACTATATTATGATATGACAATGAAATGACTAATCAATTACGTTCAACAAAATAAAAAGAAAATTTTAATTTTAAAAGCTCAGTTTTTCACTTTTAGCTTATGTACAGCTTTTAATTAAAACCTTAACTTTTTTCACTTTTTTGAAGTACAAGTATATTTTAGCATATTTTAAGCAAAATTTTTGAGCAAAAGGCTAAATAAGCTATTCCTAAATAATCAAATAAGTGTTCGATTGGGAATTGCTTATCTTTAGTAGTTTATTTGCATAATGTGAGGCAAAAAAAAGATAAAAACTAGCTTATTTTTAAAAGCAATTTACTCCTCTCTCTTATTAGTCTGGATGGGAGATGTACCATAAACCTGTACTCCAGACTAATTTTAACACCCTCCCTTAATGAATAAGAACTGAATTTCTTCTATATATATAAATAACTTATTTTTAAAAAGGAATAAGCTTATATTATTTGAAATAAAATTGAGACAAAACGTAGTGTGAGAGCTAAAGTAATGGATTATTTAAGCATAAATTTTGCTGGTTTCGAAATAGATACTAAAATAGAACTTAACAATTTTTGGAGCGAATGATATTTTTCATGTTAAAAAAAAAAAAAAAAAGAACAAGTACAAAAAGTTTAAAACGAAATATATATATATATAGACACACACTACTATTTAAGAGGCTTCCTCTATTTGGGATTCTAATTTTTTTTGTTCAAAAATGCCCTTATACTCCTATATTTAAGTAGAGACAAAACTAAAAAACAATCTAATAAAAATACAACTCTAATTCCTACTAAAACATTACCTAAAAAATAAAGTCACTCTCCTGTTAATTTTCAAATTACTTTATCCACTTATAAATTAGATTTTCAAAATAAAAATTATATAAAAAAATAAGAGCAATGCTACGTCCACAATATTTTCACAACAAATCATAAGTGGTTAGTTGTTATTGGTTCAAATTTGAACCTAATATTAAGATTACTTTTTTGCTCCAACAATAACAACTAGTAACAACTTACCACTTAAGATTTGTTGTAAAAATGTTATAGACATATCATTTCTCAAAAAATAAAAACACATTTTTTTTTAATTTTTGCTATAAAATAGGACCACTACGCTCAACATTTTCACTTTTTTTTTCTTCTCTTTTTTCTCCTTCATAAAAAATTAATCATTTCTCGTTTTTTTTTTCCCTTGTTTCCTTTCTTCTAAATTCTAATCTCACTTTTTTATTTTTTTGGTTTTTTTTTTTTTTCAAATCCCTTATTCTTTATTTTTGAATTATTAAAAAAATGGTAATTTTTAATGTACCTTTTTTTTAATGATTTATTTATTTATTTCAGTGGGTGTTTGAATTGTTATATATATAATATATAACAAGTATAAAACGAAAAAAAAAAAAAAAAAATTCAACAATTGACAGAGACCGTTAGAAAGCAACCACCATGACACGTCAGCAGCAACTGGATGAGCAAAAACCATGTATTTCTCTCCCTCAGTTTTTCACTCACTCCCACAACCTCTTCTTCTTCTTCTTCTTCTTCTTCTATCCTCACTTCTCTCTCTCTCTCTCTCTCTCTGAAATTCCAATGGACGTGACTCTCTCTTCGAATCCCCAAATCCTAACCCTAATCTCATGTACTCCTTTCTCCTCTTCTTCTTCCTTCAAGCTCCGTTCCATCCGCAGAGAATTCCTCGGTTCCACACAAACTCTCAGGCCACTTCGCTCCCGAACTAACCACCGAAGAACAAAGCTAGGCCTTCTTCAATTCCGGTCCCCGAAATTTCTCATCCGAGCTTCTCTCGATTCTCGCTCCGTCCTCATCGTCGTCGCCGTAGTCACTTTCTCCGTTGTCTCCGTCTTCTTCCTCAATCGCTATAGAAGAAAGAACAACGATAGCGAGGTCCGTCAACTATGAATTATATATAGCTTTGAATTCTTTGCCTTAAATAGTTTATCATATACAAAATTGATGTATGTAATTATTGAAGAATCTCCCAAATGTTTGTGTTTGCAACACTCTTTGGATAATAATTAATAAAGATGTAAGTCAGTGGTTGTTAAAAGTAAAAAGATTGAATTTTTTTTTAAAAAAATTACCTTAATTGCGTTATTTCTATTAACAGTATTATGTGCTAGTTGATACGTTACCATCTATGACAAAGTTTATGCAATTCAAAAATGGTGAATTTAGTCTACTTTAGTTAGCTCAATCAGTAAAGTTTTTTCTTATTGAATAAGAAACATGGATTCAAATCCTGCCTACAATAAAAAGCTTAAAATTGGTATCTTGGGTTGTCGATAATTATCATCACGAAGTGAACACCATAGGTTTAATCTTATCATATTTATTCATTTTTTTTTAAAAAAAAAAAAAGTTGAATTTAGTCAATTTACCTTTATTCTAACACTACCCCTTTGGTGGGTCCAAATTTCCCCGTAATAAGTGGGACTTAACATAGGAATTTTTGCTTTTGGAAAGGACTAAGTAGAGTAAGAAAAAATTAGGATCCACTCCATTTGCAATGGATCCATTTCAAGGTCTAGATTAAATATTGTGAATCTAAATGTGTATCTATTGCCACAACATTTAAAATTTTAAATAATATGGCACTTTGTACATTGTCAAATTCAGAAAATAAAATCTCCCCATTTCAAGTAAAATGGGTTTGAATTTAGATCACCTGACAAAATTTTAAATTACTACTTGTCCCAAAAGATTAAACTATTTATGATCACACTTGTAGTGTTTAAAAATTTGGCTGCTTTTTCATTAGGTTCCTTTATCCACTTGGTTTCTTTGTGTTTTGGGTTAAATATAAAATAAGCACCTCTTTAGTTGATTGAGCATGGGAATATAGTTGTGATTTCCATTTATGGGTGTCTTCTGTGCTTGCTTTATGCAATAACCATCTTTCTTTTCTATGTTGATTATTGGAGCTAGAGCCTCTAAATTTAGTGTTATCTAAGCTCAATGGCATTGCTTGGTTTCCTTTATTAGAATAATTATGATTCAAATCCATTCCCCCAACCACCCCCCCCCCCCCCAAAAAAAAAAAAAAAAACCCCATGCTTAGAGGTCGCCCTTTGGTAAATCGGTGTTGTATGTGCCGGTGCAGTGGAGAATTTGTGGATCATCTCCTTATTCACTGTCATGTGGCAAATTCTTTACGGGTTTTTATGCTTCAGGCTTTAGGTATTTAGTGGGTCTTGCAATAATTATTTTGTTGGAATCATTGGTTTGGGAAACATGATTAGATATTTGGAATTTAATTCCAAGAGGTTTGATGTGGATTGTATGGATGGAGTGTAATTGTCAGTCCCGAAGTCTTTTTTATTGGTCTCGGTGCTGGGTTTTTACAGAATGTTCTTCTATTGTTCAATTTTTTTTCTTCTCTTAGTTTAGTCTCTTGATTGTTTTCTGTTTTGTGCTTTGCTGCATTCATTCTCATGAACACATTGTATGTTTCTTTTTAAATTTTCATCAATAATAATTCTAATATTACCTATAAAAAAAAGTGAATTATTAAAAAAGAAAAAAGAAAAAAAAGAGGGTTTTTTTTTTTTTTTTGTGTTTTAGTTAAATATAAATTAAGTACTTCTCTTTAGTTGATTGAGCGTTTGAATATATTTGTATCTTCAAAAATAAAAAAGTTAATGTACTTTGGTGCTTGCTATATGCTGATTATAGGTGTCAGGACCTCCAGATTTTGTGTTATCTGAACTAGGACAAGTTGTTATGAAATGGGTCTTTGGAGGTCTGAATGTGGGATTTCGAGAGCAACACAAGGAGGAAGAAAGCAAAGGGTTAAAGGATAAAATAAGAGAGAATGGCCATGCTTCAGGGGATGAAGAGGCCCCATTGATTGTTCAGACCTCTGCTTTGATTCATGAAGAGGCTCTTGTCACTAAACCGATACAGCCACCTGGTTCTGATGTTCTCACATCTAGTGCTAATATGTCTTTGCATTCAGATGAACCTGAAGTTAGTGGTCAAACTTTTTCACCCAGCGACTTTGAATCGGGTGTGCTACATCCTCTTACATTGGGTAAAGAAACAACTGTGTTGCAAGTGGAAGGATCTAAAGAGGAAATTGGTGAAGTGAATGATCCACCTGCAGAAGTGAATGAATTTAATAAGCCAAATGATGAGCTTGGTGAAGAGCACAAATCCATTAGCTATAATGCCTTTCTTGGAGTATCGGGTAGAGAAAAGCTTTACATGTTTTATGAGACAAACAATTCTGTGGCAAAGTCTACAGCAAATCCCAGCATTTTGAAATCGTTTTCTCCTCATGCCTCTCTTAACAATAAATATTCTTCATTGATGAGGAACACTGCACTAAAAGGAGCAGAATCATCAACACAGGTTTCTCTTCATTCTGCAGGTGATGCCATCAGATAATATATATGAAAGTTTGATCTCATTTCTATTCATGTTGTGCTTTGAGCATTAAGTTTTTCGTCTGTCTCACTTCTCACTTCTCACTTCCTTCCATATTACTTCCCTCATTATACTGACTTTATGTAAAGGATGTGTGTTGATTCAGAATATGTTGAAGGAAAAGTACCGGTTGCAAGTTATAAAGAAGGCCTTCCCCACAGTAGAGGGGACTCTGGAAAAGGCAAAGGGTTTCCAAGAGACAGGGAGATGAAACATTTGCCTAAAAAAAATTACAAAATTGCGCCTGTGTTCCCCCAGCCAAATGGGATGCATGTTACTGACAATAGTCATCCTTCTGAACAACTTAGTGCTTACAATCGATTGCTAAAAGTTGGGAGGTAGCTTTCAATCTTTACCACATCTGCTATTAAACTTTCAATCTCTACCAGCATTTCTTTGTTAAAGTAGTTTACTTTAGGAGCTTATCCTTTGTGACATGGGGTATTAGGTTAACTGAGTGTGTAAAATTGCTTGAAGATATGGAAAGAAGGGGTTTGTTGGATATGAATAAGGTAAGCTGTATCCTTTTAGTACTTTAATTGTTACTTAATGTAAGGTTTAAGATTCATCCAATTCTCTGGTTTCAGGTTTATCATGTAAGATTTTTTGAAGCGTGCAAAAGGAAAAAGGCTATTAAGGAAGCTTTTCGTTACACCAAGCTGATTCCAAATCCAACATTGAGTACTTTCAATATGCTTATGTCAGTGTGTGCAAGTTCTCAAGATTCTGAGGGTAAGTTCTTGTATCATTGTCTGTTTATTTATTCTCATTTTCTTTTGTTGTTTTTATCAATATGCTTCAAGTTCATGATGTATGTTTGTTTCATTTAGGAGCTTTCCAAGTTCTGCAACTTGTCCAGGATGCTGGACTGAAAGTTGATTGCAAACTTTATACAACCCTGGTATCAACTTGTGCTAAAAGTGGAAAAGTTGACGCAATGTTTGAAGTATGGTATCTTCCTCCTTGGTTTCTTTTTCTTTAGATTTCCATCAATACTTAGGGTCTTTAACTGGGATTTCCTACCTCACCTGCTGTCATTTTTAGAAAGTGTCTGTTGGTACAATAAACTGTCTTCTTGATCTCTATCACATGATATTCTGCAAATCACCTGCTAGGCTCACAATCCTACCTGTCTTGTTTGCTTTATATCTTCTCCTCTTTGACCTCTTCATCCATTTTTTGAAAAGTTTACTTGTCAACCTTCAGTTCATCATTTTTTATTTTTTATTTTTAAAAACTTGATCTTCTTCAACACTTCAAAATATTCTTCAAAACTTGGCACTATATTGTTGATCCCAAATTTATCTTTTCTTGATGGTTGAACATCGAATGCATCAAAATAATTCCTTGTGTATGAACATGTAAGTCAATAATCTTACTTTGTGTATGATAATATTATATTATTATCAAACAAAAAAAAAATTAATTGCGAGCATCTTTTTCATCCTTAACCATTAATGAATCTGCCTTTATCCAATCAAATTATATGAAGTTGTATTTGTTCCCACCAATCTAATGCCTACCAATTAAGCTTGCACAAAGAAAATTTAACCTTTTTCTCTTCAGAAATATCAATATATTCAAAGAAATTCTCTAGATCAAGTAACCAGTCAAGAAAGTCTTCTTTGTAAAAACAACAATTGAATTTTGCAATTCTCTCATAAAATCTAGGGAAAATTTTAATTCACTAACCTTTGGTTTGGCTCCTATCACAATTTAGTTCACAAAATTTCAAGTATTACATTTAATTCCCTAAGGTTTGAACTAAAATGAAGTTGTTAGTTTTCTGTTCAAATAACAGATTTTTCAGTTTTTGGTTCAGCAGTATCACAATTTAGCCATGCAAACTTTTCAATAATTATGCCTTCACTACTAAAGTTTGGATTAAAATGAACCCTAATCTTTTTTTTGGTAGGAGGCCAAATGATTCATTTTTCAGTCTAAGGTCTAAACCTTTAGAAGTCAGATTTAGCATTTGAAAGTTTGTGTATTAAATTTTCATATTGCCAAACCCCAGGGGAGTAAATTATTATTTACCATAAAATACATCATCTTTAAGAATATTATGAGACGAAATGTGCTTATCAATAGGTTTCGTGTGAGCCTTATCTCCATGACAGTTATCCCTATTGTTAACACAATTCCAATTGTTGTCAAATCAAAATCAATGAGCATTATATTTAATCTCATCGTTAACGTCACTATGAGAGCCTGCACCCTACGATCATTGTCAAGAGGGTGTCTGCTACTTGAATTCACAAGGAAGAAATGTGGAATCCACCAGATGGGAGAAAATCAATTGACTAAAACTTTATTGATAATAAATTTCAAGTTGTATTTTATATATTGCAACCCATTTTAAAGGGTCCTTAAACCTCTAATTTGACTAGGAATCCCTTAAAAAACGCTTGAAATCAAGGAAATAAAACCTGAAATCCTAAAAAATAAAACAATTATATATATATATATATATATAAACAAGCGACAAAAATAAATTACCATATGATGTCCAGCATTAATATTATCATAAAGTCTTAATTTTTGCTTGCCACATTCACTAAATTCAATGAAGTTCTCTACATAGGTGTTTCATAAGATGGTTAATGCTGGAGTGGAACCAAATGTTCATACATATGGAGCCCTTATTGATGGTTGTGCCAGAGCTGGGCAAGTGGCTAAGGCATTTGGTGCTTATGGGATAATGAGGTCTAAGGTAAGATTGTAGAAAGTATTTCTTTATTACTTATGTTAGTCTCCTAAAATGTCTACTTCTTAATAATTTTTTAAGCAAGGATGTGGTGGAATGTTCTTGTTTAGCTCTGCCTTGCAAGATCAATTAATTCCTCATTCTAAAAGGATGTTATATGCAGTAGAAAGTGAAGCCAGATCGAGTTGTATTCAATGCGCTTATTACTGCATGCGGTCAATCAGGAGCAGTGGATCGTGCTTTTGATGTATTAGCAGAAATGGGAGCTGAGACACAGCCTATAGACCCTGATCATATCACTGTTGGTGCTCTGATGAAGGCATGTGCAAATGCTGGTCAGGTATGTTTGTCTTTTTATTACAGAAATTGTTAGGTCATTTTCATTGCAGTAATTAAGTGTATGTGTCTTCTAACTTGTTTCTTTCATCATCCATTCCATTTCTAGTTATAATTTAATAATTCTTTTGAAAATAGGTTGATCGGGCACGAGAAGTATATAAGATGATTCATCAATATAACATTAAGGGCACTCCAGAGGTTTACACAATTGCTGTTAGTTGTTGCAGCCAGACTGGTGATTGGGAATTTGCCATCAGTGTGTATGATGACATGACTAGCAAGGGTGTGGTCCCTGATGAGGTACTTTTATTAGCATTAGTTTTTTCATCTAACATGGTAAATTATGCAATTCGGTTTTGTGTTGAGACTGTAGTCATTTAAGTTTGGAGTTTACATTTCTTTGTTGTTCTGAGAACTGCTTTGCACACAGAATGTAGAGATTGGTAATTCAATTATGTCCCTTCATGCAGATGTTTCTCAGTGCATTAATAGATGCTGCGGGCCACGCTGGAAAGCTGGAGGCTGCATTTGAAATCTTACAAAAGGCCAGGGTCGAAGGAATACATGTTGGAATTGTATCATATAGCTCTCTAATGGGAGCCTGTAGCAATGTATGTCTCATATAGTAAGTTCTACAACAGAATTTATGAAGCGATAATGACCAATTTGCCCGATCCTTGTTTCAGTCCAAAAACTGGCAAAAAGCATTGGATCTATATGAGGATCTCAAATCTATGAAAATAAAGCAAACTGTTTCAACATTGAATGCTCTGATCACTGCCCTGTGTAAGCCTTTATCTATGGTTTTGTTTTTCAAGATATTCAAATTGCAAGTATGGTGAGGATTTTCTAGAAATCAAATAGTTAAACTTCATTGCAGGTGATGGGGATCAATTGCAAAAGGCTGTGGAAGTTCTATCTGATATGAAGGGACTAGGATTGTCTCCCAACAGCATCACGTATTCCATACTTCTGGTGGCAAGTGACAAGTAAATGTTCTAGAGTTCTTTTAAATGTCTATGATAATCATGAATCCTATGTTTTCCCTTTCATTATAAACCTAAGACACTCTGAAATTGTTTTCTTTTAGAAAGGATGATCTAGAAGCAGGCCTCATGCTCCTTTCTCAAGCCAAAAAGGATGGGATTTGCCCTAACATAGTTATGTGTAGATGCATAATTGGTAAGCTCACAGGGTTTTCTAATTTCTTGGTCCTATATTATTTCCTCTCAATTAAACCCATTGTGTTTTACATCTCATTTGATATAGTAGATTCTTTTTATATATATATATATATATATATATATATAAATATTTTTTTTTAAATGAAATTTAAAGTGATACCTGCTGCGATGTATTTTAGGAACAAGACAAAAAGCTTTGCTGTCAATTTCAATTGTTTGTGTTGACTCCTTTTAAAATCTTAGTGATTCGTTTCTTAAAGTGGTTACATATTTTATGTTCAATGCAAAAATAAAAATGATAGTTATCCCTATCAGATGTGAAAAACTCCCCAAATAATTAAAATGGTGTTCAACGTAACTTGAAAAGATAATTTTGTGTGGTGAAGTTTAGATATCCTGTTCTGTTGTGACATTTTGTGCTGTGGTGATAAAATCACGTCCACTCAATAGCTCACTCCTGGTAACTGTTGATGCCCTTTAGAAGAGCAATTTAATCTTTTCTTAGGGTAGCATAGAATAATGTAAAATGTGATTTGGCTTCACCAAGTAATATGTATTATACAGGATATTTGTTTAGATCTAAAGGGAGCGTAAATTACAACTTAAAATAATTTTCCTGATTGATCTCCAAGATAATGAGAAGAATGATTCCTTGATGACTATAGAAATATATGTGTGCTGAAATAAAGGCATAAGTTTCCTTGTGCTCTGTTTAAAGACCCTATTTCTGTGAGAATGTGGGAGATCAAACATGTCAAAGTTCTTTTAATATTTATGACCTTCAAGTCATAGCAATCTCTAACATCTTTTCCATGGCTTTGATTCTGTCTTTGATCTCTAAGGAAAGTGGTCACAGATGGCTCAATCCCATTGATGTCTTCAAGACTTAAAAGATTATATTTTTGAATTGTAATCTGTCTTGTTGATAATGAATTTGACAGTCCTTTAAATTTGAGCTCTTTGAAGGTATGTGCTTACGAAGATTTGAGGAGGCTTGTGCACGTGGTGAACCTGTTTTGTCATCTGACTCGAGACAGCCACTGCTTGACAATAAATGGTACTTACTTTGACAACAACAATATTATGTTAGAAAGTGCTTGAATCAAGGCAGGGCAATCACAAAGCGACATATTGTGGTTGCACCTGTGGTGAATATCTTGGGATGAACAAATAAAAAATCCTCTTTAATGTCTTACAGTTTATTCCATTCTATTCTATCTAACATATAATTGCAGTAGTTACTCACTAGTCATTATCAAAAAAAGAAAAAAGAAGTAATTGCAGTAGTCATCTATAACCCTTGCATTTTTCATGAAACTTTTGCTTTTCTAACACTTATGGAGTTTCTAAATAGTTTCTATTATCCTTCACCTAATCCTTCTTCAGGACCTCAGAGGCCTTAATGGCTTACCGTGACATAATTGTAGCTGGTGTAATGCCTACCATTGAAGTTTTGTCACAAGTTTTGGGATGCTTGCAACTACCCTACGATGTATCTTTGAAAAATAGACTCATAGAGAATCTGGGAGTGAGTGTTAACATATCAGGATGCTCAAACCTGTGTTCATTAATAGATGGGTTTGGAGAATATGACCCTCGCGCTTTTTCATTAATTGAGGTCAGTTGGGGCTAAAATTAACCAGCCTTTTACTTATTATGGAAACCTCATAGGGGACCATCTGATATTGTTATCAAATTATAGGAAGCTGCTTCACTTGGAATTGTTCCCTCTGTATCATTCAAAGAAAGTCCAATTGTTGTTGATGCAAGAAACTTGCAGACTCATACTGCTCAGGTGAGCTTCTCTCTCTAGCATTGTAGAAAATATACATATAGTGATAATTTCTTCTACACAATTTCTGGATTCTTTCTAGAGAATTATGTATCCATTAAAACAATATGCTTTCCTAGAGTACGTTGGAAACTTTGTTTGTACTTCAATGCTGAACCATTGAAGCTCTTAGATTTGTTATAATTTGGCAGTGGTACCTTACACTTTGAGCAATCAGACCCTTTTAGATGATTTCTGGTTTTTCTTTTTATTCATGATTACCATCAATATGCATGTGCGTCTGTTTTGTTTGTTTTATTTATATATGGCATCCTTTTGCATTACATGACATGTGATAATCAGCTTGAATCGGTGACTACAATGTCTTTAACAATTTATGCTGCTGCATCTTTCTCTCTCTCTCTCTCTCATGTATAAATTTTAAGCAAGAAACATGTACTTTGACAGTTGTGAATTGAAATTACTGAAATCCTATTAAAAACTTGCCAGGTCTATCTCTTAACTGTTTTGAAAGCTCTCAAGCATCGCCTTGCTGCTGGTAAAATTATCTTCATTTATTTATTTTCCTTTTTCATATGACCTATGAGTTAGTTCAAGTCCTGAAGGTAATTTAATAGAATAAATTTGTGAAGATCTTCAGAAATAATAATAATAATTGTTTGAGAGCTTAATTAAGAATAGCTTTTTGAGAGCTTTGTTTGAATATTGTACTTCCAATCGGGGTGTATCTAGTTCCATTGTTTATTTTTTGGACCTAATGAGTGTCCGTATATAATTCTTTAAGGGCACTCACATTTGAGTGAACCTTCTTTCTAATAAGCTATTCTCTTACTTATCAGAAAAAAAAAAGTCAGCTTTGCTTTATGTCTCTAGTGTGAATTACCCTAAAAGCAGTTTACCTTATTCATTGTCTCAAATACTATTGGAACACATTTGTTTCTACATATAAATATTTTGAACTTTGAGGTAGTAAAGAACAATTAAACTTGCATGATATACATTAGAGGTAACGAAAAGAATTTAAGTACTTCCATTTATCTGGATTACACCCTTCTCTTATTTTTTCCCCTTAGCCTTTCCTTTTTCTTTTTCCCCATTTCCTTAAGGCAGACCCTCTGGAACATAACTAAGATAGACCAAAAATAAATAAAATTTTATTAAATTTTATATCAAATTCTGAAATATTGGTGTTAAACTTGGTGTCTCCAATTTGTTTCTCTACCATTAAATCACACCAATATTACTGTCAAATATGCTTGAAACTTGAGTTGGAACTTTGTGTGTTAAGTTGACAAATCAGCTAAAATGAGCTAACCATTGAGTTTTACTATTACACCACAGTGACCCTTTAGTCTGATGATATCTTTGGAGGTTTCTCTTTAGTTAATTTGGTATTTCTCTGATTGATGAAAATGCTGAAATATTTAATATTTTTAATCCTATGAACAAGTATAATTTTGGACAGAGAAATAATATCTTATCATGCTAAGCCATAAAATTTTTTGCCTTCTCAAAATCTTTGCAGGTTCTAAGTTACCTAACATAAATATTTTACTGCCTGTGGAGAAGACACAATTTCTGACTCCCAAAGGGGAGAAGACAATCAATCTAGCAGGAAGGTGAGAAGAACTTGTTAGTAATTACAATGTGCAATTACAAGAATTTTATTTTAACTCAAGTATATTGTGTGTATGTTAAGAAATTTAGATGTGTGATTGTTTAAATTTGATACATGCAGAAAAGTATGAGCTTATAGGCAATATAAACAAACTTGCTCTATGGATAACTTAACCAAAAAGTTGCATACGGTGATATAGCCATTGTTTTTTAAAGACCAAACAAATGTCTATCATAGCATTCTACACCAATTAACTATTATGTTTTGAATATTTAAATAATTAGGTTTAATTATTAACATGTGGACAAATATATGCAGATCCGATGTGTTTCAGTTCCTCATTTGATTTTTTGTTCACTCATGAAAGATTGTCCACATTTTGTAGAAATTTCATAGAGAAAGCGTATATATTACATATGTTTGAAAAGACAAAATCTCGGAGCACTAGAAGTATGCATGATAATTATTCTTATTTTTTGGAGCAAATTATTATTGGTGGGATATTGCATAAACGACATTTATATAATATTTTTAGTTAAAAATAAAACAGAGCAGGTTACCCAACAAAAAGTTTATGATATATGTCAAACTTGTTTGTATTAAAGATCACAGAGTTTTAAGCTAGCTTAAAATTTCCATCCCCATTGGGGATATAATCACATGATATTGTGCATGACACATGTTGTGACGATGATGGTCCCAACTGTCATGCACATCTGCTTCTTATACTCACTTTTGCGGAAGGGTCTTTCACTTGCTGTTGTGGACTGTGAGTTGTCAACAACATTTATATTAGGAAAGTTTCATTTCAGAGAATCTAAATCATAAAGTAGACACTTACCATCACCTTGGAACACAAATTGTAGCTGTCCTTTTTCTGCAAAGAAGCTAGTAGCTCTTTTGGGAGCCTGTCCATGTCATACTTCCTTTATTACAGACTAAATATGAATGAATTATTTATTATTTCTTTTTGATAAACCCCTCAGAGTAAAAAATATTATTTCAATCATTGTAATATTTGAGCCTTACATAAATCATCATAATACAGTTGCTCCACTATGGGAGGGACTGTGTCTATCCAAACATTTCCCGTGCAGACCTACGGCTCTCTTTTGCTAACCTGTATGCTATCCTAGTTCCATCCCTATGAACAAGCCTAGTTTCCCAATACTCAAATTCTTGAAGCTGGGCTTATAGTTCTTCTATCATATGGCCTATGCGTGACAGGTTCTCCTCCTTACTTTTTAGAGCTCAGATTACCTCTAAAGCATCACCTTGCAATATAATTCGTTCAATCCCTCCATCTCTGCGGCTAATTCAAGAACTCTCTTTGCAGCTCATATCTTGTTCATTTCTGCACCAACGCCTCCTGTTTCTTTCTTGGTTATTGCCGCCGTGATACAACCATTGTGGTTGTGCATAAAAACCCCTATACCCCTTGCTTTGAGGGAGCTAAAAACGGTACCATCAAAATTAATCTTATACATACCAGCAGATGGAGGTGACCAATGGCATGATATCAGGACCGCGAAATGATCTGGCTGGCTTATGGTAAGGCTCCACGCAACAATGAAGAACTTATTCCTATTCTCAATGTCCAACTTTTCATCCCAGTAAGCTAGTAAGTCTCTAAATCCAGGTTGAATGGCTGGTGCCTTTCATAATCTTGGACAACTAAGAGACCATACATTCCGGGCTACAGGCCAATTCCCCAATACATGAATGATTGATATGGTTTCTGCATTGCACATTTCACATTTCACACCTATCCTCTTCCAATCTCAATATTCATTTGAATTCTGTCTAGTAGGCTAGGAATCTGGGCAAGTGCTTGACTTTTCTCGGTATATTTGCACCCCACACTGCCACCGAAACTTCTTTCCTGTTTCTTCCCCTTGAGCTCTCACACATTATTTCTTCATGGTGCAATGCGAAAGCTAAAGGATAAGCACTACGCACCGTGAAGCGGCCATTGTTTCCAAAAGCCCTCATTCTTTTATCTATTCCATGTGAACAAGGTAATGGTACGGATAGGATTAAATACGCCACCTCTAGAAAGAATCTATTAAATACTCCTGCATCTTCATTCAAAACACTAATGTGTGAATATAAGCAAAAGTGTGAATATATACATATTTCTTCTCCTGAACCTACCTGCCATATGGAGCCACTCTCAAGCACCATTCTGGAAGCAAGTAAGCTTTGCCAAATGTATGAGCGTCCACCCGTTTGCGCCACTTCCATAAAGGTTGTTAATGGATAGTATTTTGCCTTCCAAAATTCTTGCAACAAGTAAATCAGTATTGGTAGATAACCTCCATCCCTTTTTAGACAACATTGCTTGGTTAGCATATGTCCCTAAGACCCAACCCTCCATTCTTCTTTGATTGAAACCTTAATTTGCTTGGACATGTGGTGAAAATAATGGTTTCTTCTCTCTATAGGCCTATGTGCTTGCTAATGCTTTTAATGCTGTCTTTTTGTATACTTTCTGCATACTTGGTATGGGTTGCATTCAAATTGGTACTTTTTGAATATACTGTATTACTTTAAACAACCCCCCCACACCACCTAAAGGCAAGCGAAACGGGAGCAGCCCCCTCCTCTCCACCCGGCCCCCAAAAAAATATTGTCTTTATGGTACCTGCTATTAGATCCATTATGTGCCTAGATTGAATTATCTTTGTATTATTACCATTACAGGGTTAGCCAGGCAATCACAGCATTACTGAGAAGACTTGGGATACAGTACCAAGGGAATGAATCGTATGGAAAAATTAGAATCAATGGGCTAACCTTGAGAAGATGGTTTCAGCCAAAGCTGGATTCTCCTTTCAGTGGGAAACCAGGAGATTGGAGTTCATCCCAATCACGACTGGGGAAAGAAATTATCCATCAGCAGCGCGATATTCGAACTGGAAATTTCTCTTTGGATTAAGGTGTCAATATATATTGATTCCTGCCAGGAGAGCTTCACAGTATCTTAGGAAATTTTCCTAGCAGAAGCTGATGTTATCAACAGTTTTTCCACTTAACTGTCCTAAGCATAACTTGCCACTCCATTCTTTGAAGCTTGACACTTGTTAATAGATGTTGTAAGCACCTTCTACATATTTTGAGGAGGAATGATATGAGCTGAGGAAAATAAAGTGAATGTAGGCTTTGACTTCAATGTCAATTCATGCAAAGCGAAGGGTGATGGAGCATTGTACGAGCTTGTTTGTCCATTTTTGAAATGTGTTAAGAGTTATAATAAGGTCACGGTCTTGAATTTCAAGACCAATTCATGTAAAGAGGGGCAGGTATGGAGCATTGTCAGCATGTTTTTCCATTTTGAGATGTATAATTACAAGGTTACATACTACCTTATTAAACTTGACTGCAGCTTCATGGCTGGCCTCTTTAATAGGCATTATGAGGGTTAATAAATGTTAAGAGCTGTTACATTATAATGTTAATAGTTATATAAAGCAAATGTTGTCTACAACTATTATTGGCTGTTTGGCACTGCTCTCTCTCTCTCTCTCTCAACTTTGTTTTGGGATACAAATTGGAATATGCAAATTTTCATTAGGTACTGTTGACATTTCCGAGGAACTTGGCTGCAAAATTTCTCAAATAGATAATATCCACCTACCTTCGTGATCCAGTCATGGGCCGTACTAATCAGGGAGCTAAAAGGGAAAAAATAAATCACAAATCATACCAAAAGGGACAAAAAGTGGTGATAATTGTAACTGTTTATCCCTAAATTTTAATGATATGCATGGTTAGTTTAAGAACCGCTTCTCTTGGCTTCTCATTTCCTTGTAGTTGGGACTGCAATTCAATGCAAGTCCATCTCAATAAAGCTTGAGAAACTGACGGTGAGAGGAGGTATATAAGATTTGAAATGAGAGAATTTTTATTTCTAAATGATTTTGTGAATGAGCAATTTTCTCTTGCCCACTCATTTACATGTTGAAAAGTATCATATATTGGGTTTACCACTACTCTAGTCTACTACAAAAGATTATCAAAATTTTGGAGGATTGCTCTATGTTCTTTTCATGAGGCATGCAATTGAGAAGTGAGATTGATGAAGGCGTCCTCTTTGCATGGAATTGTTAGACCACCCATTGGATGATTGAATCCAAACTCTTCCTCAGCTCGTTTAAGCAGGTCTTGGAATGAAGGATGGTTCAAGTATGATATGGGAACCACAAACCGCTTTCTTTGGATTTCTCCCACATAAACTGCAATGTGGCCTTTCGGAACATCAGACTGATTTCTTGTGTGGATGGAGTGAAGTTTGAGAAGTTGCTTGGCATTGGCAATCATGTATAGCATACGGACCCCCATGACTAATACACAATTGGTGTGAGAGAAATAGTGAGTGTATGTGTCTAGATGAGATTTGATTGATATAGAGAGAACTAGCTAGTATTAGAAGCTGTAGCACTTGTGTAAGTTTGTGACTGAACTTTGGAGTTTGAGGGCTTTCTTGGTGTTGGTATTTATAGAGTTATCAAGAGCAAAAGTGATATCACTTTCCAGCGTGGTCAAGTGGGAGTGATGTCAGGAGATTGGCTGTTGGGTATGCCCAGAGGGCCTACCTTTGATAAGGCTCACATGGCTCTGCTCAGTTAGCGCCAACTCTCTCTCTCATATCATATTATTTATCAGTTTATCCATCAAATTATGGTGTAGCAGACCCACTTGGAAGCTGGAGTTCATGGGCCAATCATAAACCCAGTCTGGTGTCACCATTTTTCCTAGCTTTTAAATGCTTCAAAACCGATGGCCGTACATTGGAAAGCAAAGAGCAACACACCCATGTGATTACATTTTTTGTCCAGCATCACATCGTGATCACATGCTATTCATGCGGCATATTGGAAGAAAGAAGGTATAGTACGGCCAAATGTGCAACAATAAGTCTAAGAACTTAGTAATACTTTTTTATGGCTCTTCATAATAAAATAGTGAACTCAAATAAAAAATAATATTACATTATGTCAACTATTGTAAAAATATATAAATGAAAAAAAAAATTGCATCATTATTAAGAGTGTGTTTGTTTGGAGGTAAAATAGGGTAGATAGAAAATTTTGGAAAGAAAATAGGAAAGATAATAGGTGCTTGTTGTTTGGTTGGAGAGAAAATGAATAACTAATGTAACCAATGTTCATTACAACTAAAGATAGATCAAAAAATGCATCTCACACATATCTTGTTTTAGCTCCAAATTAGTCCACTACCACACACTGTTTTCTAAAAAAAAAAAAAGGGGTACCGCCTGGAACAACTTCTGTACGTTTGTTTGGTGTAGTATGGATTTGAACCATTTAGTTATAAACCAAACCATTCACAGGATAAGTGTTAGCAATACTCGTTGGTAGGACTAGGACTTAGGAGACGAGTACCGCCAATTATGTGTGGCCTAATCGTTGTGTAATGTGTGGACTACCAAAATGTATGAGCATATGCTTTGTGCACATATATTGGACTTTCAACCTTCAGCAACTAACAAGGATAAGGTCTAATTACAGATAATCTTACTGCCTTCCGATTTTTAGGACCTATATCACCAGTGCTGACAAAGATAGATTTGAATAATGAATATACCTGCAGAATGTGCGAGCTTCAGTCATACGATCAACAATGACGGCCTTGTCTTCTTTTATCAAATCGATGCTATCTTCTTATCCCATTAATGAATAAATAATTTTTATTATTATTTATAAATAATTGTTGGTATATTTTTGTTATGGGAACACATATTCCAAGTTTTTCCAACTTGATAGTACCATAGCAATCAACTCGAGATTTTGGGGATAGTTTTGAGTTCAGAATTCATATTAGTAGATCCAGAAATGTTGAGGACAATTTTTCTTTTCTATATAACAAATTATATTATTATTGAAGTGGTTGATTATTAGTGGTTGATATAATTCACATTCATAAACTTACTATTTTTTATCCGCCCTTTATTATTGTAGTACAATTATGAAATTTGTTGAGAAAAAAAGTGTGTAATGTAATAGATAAGAGAGTCAATCTCGTACTTGAGGCTATACTGGTTTGGCCAATGAAACGATATATTTCAGTACCGGTCAATTCTGATGTACCATTTTGAGTTTACTGCTATTATATATATATATATATATATATATATATATATGTATGTATATATAATAAAAATAAAAATTTACCATAAAACATTACCTCAGTTCAGAACAAATTATTCATAATTTTAGTCTTTAGCATCAACTAAAAGAAAAAATATATATATAAAAAAAAGCTTAATAATATAAATAAGTTACTATTCTATCCTTACAAAAATTTGAAAATTACAAAACTAAAAAAAAAAAAAAAGCTTTCTTTTGTACCGGCTGATATGCCCAAAATTGACTGATATGGCCAGTACACGGCCAGTACAATCGGTATTTAAACCAGTACAAAATAACTATATTTTGGTACAAGTGCATGTACCAAAACGGTAAATATTGACTGTACCGGCCAGTATGGTACCGACCATCTTGGTAATAGGTCATGCATTTGGCTACACGTTGTGTTCTTATTTAGACAAGAAAGAGAAATATGATCTTCTTTGGAGAGTATTTGCCACTTTGTCAGTGGAGGATGCGAGTCAGTCCTGTAGCGCCAGACTAATGTATATTATATTATTATCTATGACATCTTGAATATTATTATCCCCCGCGGCAGACTCTTGTAGTGGTTGGTCCAATAAGCAATAAATAGTGTTTATCAAAAAAAAAAAAAAAAGCAATAAATAGTAAATACATTTTTAGGTGAAAATATAAGGTTGAGATATAAGATGATGAATATATAGAAAATAAATTTAGTGATGTAGGGTGAGAAAAAAAAATTCTTTTTATGAAAATAATTACAATTTAAGAAATTTAGAAGCATATCAAAGTTTGATACATATATCCAACACATAGATTCAACGATAAATAAATTAATAAAGTCGATAAATATATTTAGAGAAATGGATTTTTGGACATTCGGGGGTTGATGAACATAGAATGCTGTGCGGGGGAAGTTAATTCCATGGAAAGTTGATGCCATATGTGCCCCCTTTGGAACAAAAGCCCTTGCTTGTCCAATAGGCAATTTGTGTTTCAATCGTGTACTTAGCTTTAACAATTTACAATCAATTCAAAACACTTTAGGCCTTTTTTTTTTTTTTTTTTTTTTTTTTTTTTTGTCTTACAGCAAATGAGGACGGAAGGATTCGAAACCAAGTTCTCACCAAAATGAGAAATTGAGAATCAAGTGATAACACTTGAGAGAATTGTATTCATTGCAATTTTTGTAAAACACTTAGCTTTATTGATGTAAAGTTCAAACCTAATATACAATATTATATTAATTGAAATAATATGGTGTTAGATAAGCTTTACTTGATGATGCGGTTTTAATCAATCAATGGTCCAATTTTGCCAATAAAAAATGCAAAATGGGGATAAAAACATTAGAGATCCATCTAAGATTGGCCAATAAGGGACCCTGTGATACTTAAGTCAATACATGAGCTTTCAGGGTTAATTGCTCATACCTCTTTATCATAGCCCCCCTCTATCCCACTTGATATGCCTTCCCTATTTCGGTATTTATTCACTAATATTGGGGTTGGTATCATATATCTTGGCAAAAATAAGTGGATGTAAATGCACTTCCATATAGAGAAAGGATTGACTTAATTGATTGAAACTAGTAGACGCCTCAATTGAATTGCTACATCACCATCCCGACATATCTTGTCATGACCTCATATTTGTACCAAAGCGAGTTGACACATCATCATTTTTCTCATTATTATTGAATTTAAGCACAATTTCCCTTTTTATGAAAGACGGAGTTTTGTAACATAGTTTTAAAGACGGTCATTGTATGATTTTGGAGTCAGACGGTGACTATTAAACTAGTGTGATCTAAGATTTCCATGCAGGCAGAGAAGCATGACTTTTGGCCCGAGCAGACATAGCAGGACCATTTGCAATGGCTCACTAAACGGTTTCTTTCAAAGAAATTAAATGTGGTACAAGCCCAAAACGACTGCCAAGACTTCAACAAAAGGTGTCAAATCACTTTGAAAACAAAAGATAAGAAAAACAAAATCATGTTGTGCTGAGCAGTAGTACAGAGAGTATGCATATGGGAAATGGGAAAAATCATATTTTAGGTGATAAGGGTGTGATGATCATTATATGCATGTAATGTTCTCATGCTTGTATCCACCAATAATTGTGAAGACAGGCCATTCTTGCTTTTATTATCATATTTACAGAACTTTGGAACAAGGACTTTCGCATTTGCTACTTGTAGACCCTTCACTCATTAATTACATACCTATATATCTAACAAATCTTTAAAAGAAAATGAAAAAATTAGTACAATTGAAGAAATTAAATCACATTAGCTCCTCGAGCTATTTAAACGAGAAGTGAGATTAATAAAATCCTCTTCAGCACATGGAATTGTAAGACCTCCCATTTGATGATCGAAACCAAACTCTTCTGCTGCCTTACTCAACATCTCTTGGAACAAAGGATGCTTCAAATAAGAGATTGGAACCACAAAACGTTTCTTATTCTTCTCTTCCTCTCCTACATATATCGCGAAATGGCCTTTCGGAACATTAAAAGACCTCCTATGAATAATTTGCTTGGCATGAAGAACTATCTGTGGTAGATGAATACCCATTTTCTCTCACACTATAACAAAGACAAATTCAAGATTGCAAAGCTTTTTTTTCTTTTCCTTGAATATGATACTCAACTTAGATTTTTGTTGAAAGACTAATTGTTATTGTGGCATTTATAGGAGAGAGATATGGTAGATACAGATACTTGATTGCAAGCATGTGAGGGTTTTATCAACATGTACGTTGTCCTTGCATGATAGAATTTAGGATTGGGATGCTATCAAAATCACAGACCCAACTTGGTACTTAAGGTCCCCCTCATGATATGATACTAAATATAGCTAATTTGCCCACCGTTTTCCACATAGAAAACGGCCTCTCTTCTCTAATGGAAAATGTACTTGACGTCAGTGGCTCATGATAGTTGTTCTAGATCCAAGAATTCTTCCATGTTACTCTTCTCTCTAATTCAATATGCACATTTTTTTTCCTTGATAATTCACTTGTTTGGAAACGTGAATTGAATAACAAACGTTCCCGATAAAAACATAAAAAAAAATCGGTTAAGTTATAAATTTTTTGAATTGTGAACATTTTTTTTAATATGTAATCAGTAATTAGTAATCACTAAATATATAAATAAACTATACTGGTGTTTCTATATCGACGCTATAGGTAAATAGACCCTATAACACTATGAAGGTAATTTTTTTTTTAATAAAATTTTGTTGAAGTTTGAATTTTTTTTCCCCACACATTTAAAAGGTTACAATTTCCTTCTTTGGAAAGTTCAAAATGAATCAATTTTGTCCCTTTGTTTATTTATAGTTAAAGAATGCTTATAAGATAGCTTAAGGAATAATCTAATGACAGATAGAATTGGAGAATATATATCTATCAAACTTTTTTAGAAACAAAAAGTATGATATTTTTTAATATGTAAGCAAAACTCAAACTTGAATTGAATTTTATGAATGGAAAGTGTATTTCAATCTTTTTTTTTCCTACCCAACATATATTATGTTTCAATCTATGTTTTGTAACTAACTAACGTGCACATTTTTATTTTCTTATTCCCTACTATGAGAAAATTGGGTTGCTTTGCTCAACTGTCAAGGCATGTGAGTGTCAGTGTGTGTGAAATTAGATTTAGTACTCCTATAAATCAAAAAGGGCAGAGATTGAGTTAGTCTATCCAACTGTTACTAAATGTGCCTATGACATTATTGCCCAGATATACGGCAAAATTATGTAACTACAAAATTCTTCTGAAAATTGTAGTGTGACGCAAACCAGTCTCTAAAAATCAATAGTTACTTAACAACACACTATCCTTTGCTTTAAAGAATTATCTAGTCCTGGCCAAACAAATATTTATAGGTTTCTTTTTATGATGCCAAGAGTCTGGTAAGTTGTAACTGACCTTAACAACACACTATCCTTTGCTTTAAAGAATTATCTAGTCATGGCCAAACAAAATTTATAGGTTTCTTTTTTCTTTTTCTTTATTTATTTATTTTATGATGCCAAGAGTCTGGTAAGTTGTAACTAACCTTTATTAAGAAGAAAACTATGATTTAAATTCCATTCACCCCTTTCCCTCTCCCTTGTGTTTGTGTTTGTTTCTCAAAAAAAGGGGGGGGGGGGGAATTGTCCCACATTGCTTAAGAGAGTGTGTTGTGTGTAGTATAACTTGCCCCACTCTCCCTTAAATGTTACCATGGCTTTTGAGTGGAGTTGTGGTGTGCATTTGTGTTAGAACCACTTTTCCTCTCCCTTGTGTAAAATAAAATCCATTCATTCACTACAAAAGTCTTGTAACATAATTAAGATTGAGATGTCCACGGTTTAAATTCATCTCCTCTAACTTCAAATTATAAAAAATTAAAAATCTCGTTCATTCACTTATTATTAAAATTTTATTATATATTGTTTCCACCATTTGTGTGAAAAAAAGAGAGCTCAAAACCAGTATCTAGTATCAACACCTTGAATCCTTGGCATGAGAAACAAACCAGCAAATCAAAATAAAGACATTATTTTCCTAATCTATGGACAATTTTAACTATCTATATTAGAATTAATTGTACTTTTAAGGTTAATGGTCACCAAGTGAAATCCTTGGTATTGTTGCATTAGAATTTAGAAGGAGATACACTACTTATTTCTGATATATTTAGAGAATTCGTATTTGTTCAAAATTTTCTATATATTTTAGTATAAGAATTTACTTTTTTATTTTATTTTATGCAACTAATTTTCAAAACAACTGGGCTACATCAAATTATCTATTTAACATTAGCTACTTTTTCTATTTTATACAACTACTTTTTAAAACAGCTCACATCAAATGATCTATTTTATACTACTTTTTCTATTTTACACAACCACTTTTTTAAAACATCATATATCAAATTATCTATTTTATGCTACATTTTATTAAAATATTATTTATGTGTTTGGAGAGATGAGGTAGAGAAAGAAGAGAGAGTTAGGGGAAGAGAGAGCATATCTAAGGTGAGAGAAAAAATAATAAAATATAAAATACAAAAGAATGATAACTATGTAAATATACATGATTACTGTAGTAACAATGACTATTTATATAATTTTAAATTAATTGATGTGGGTAACTTCTGAGCTTAATAAATCTGTAAATTTGACACATTTTTCATTATTATTCAGGTACTGGTGTGAATGCCCTAAAGTTCTCAAACTGGATTGTTTGGTTCCTCTGTTAGCAGCATTTTTGTTTGGACTTTGGAGGACATGAGTATTGCTTTCTAGCTGTTTTAATAACTGGGTTGTGAGTCAATGTGGTAAACATTCTGAATTAGCCCACTAACTTTGCTCAACGAGCTGGTTGTTGTCATTTTTTTGGGCCCAGTCTAACTCCCCTTTTGCGTTGTGGACTGGCGAGACAAATGGGCTTGCCCCAACATTCCAAAATATTATTTGCTTTAGAATGACATCATAAAAACCAAAACCAACAACAACAAATGAATGGTACAGGCCCTACAAATGTATGTTCCATCAAAGAATAAAAGCTCTTTTTACCCCTTGTAAATATCATGCTATACATAGGCCTCAAATATTTCATATATATATTTGAATATTTTTTTATTTATTAATATTTTTTATAATTTGAATAATTAAATCTTATTGCCAATATATATATATATATATATATATATTGAATTTTAAATAATATGAAACAATAAATACTTTTTTGGGCTAAGTAAATGAATAAAGGAATATATTAAACATAATCTCTATTTTACTTGAAAGCAGAGCACAACTAAAAATTGAAGAAAAAATATATACTAAATTTTTTTTTTTGAGGGAATATACTAAATATATTAAATGCTTATTTACTTGATTTTTATATCATCTTATAAGATTATATTAAGATAATATATGTTACTAAATTAAATGAGTTAGGTTCAGGTTACACCTAATGTAACTCTAAGCAATGTTACACCACCCAATAATTTATTATCAAATTTATATTTTAAGAGTCTCACCGTTGAATTACATGTTTTATATGTGCTTAACATGGGTGCCAATTTTCATGCGTGCCAATTTTCATGCTAATCGGATGTTATTTACCTTATAATTCATAAACTCATCTTTTATGAATTATTTTAAACTATAAAAACTTGAATTTAGACAATTAATTGATAACATGGCTATTAATCTTTGATCACTGTGAAATTTTGCAAGCATAGAGAGTATATGAATATAATGTAATCCAACAATAGATTTGTCAAAATTCGCATCTAATAATAAGTTATTAAGTGGTGTAATATCGCTTAAATTTACACACCAAATATAACTTGAACCCAATTCAAATTAAATTATAATAAATAAAATAACTTAACATATATAACCGTTCTTTTAGTTCCCATTTTTCCGTTCAAATTGTTAATATATATATATATATATATTGAGAAACAAATTGTTAATATACTTGTAAGTACATCTATTTACCCTTTTTCTGTTTTTTTTTTTTTTTTTTTTTTGAGATTAAAAAAAAAAAAAAAAAAAAATCTTGTATCGTATGAAACACTTATGGCTTCCGTCTTACATATATTCCATCCCGTATAGACCTATGATTTTAGATAAATTCATCAACAAAAAGAAAAAAAGAAAAAAAAGATTTTAGATAATGATTGTGATAGTACTTTAATTTTGAAGCTAATGATTTTGACTAAAGCAAGGTGGTTATTATATATTATTTTTCAATGTATCTTGTAAGGATGCTAACGATTGAGTTTTTAACTATAACCTACATTTTAAACTTTTTTTTTTCTTTTTTTTGAGAATCTTTTAAACATTTTTTTTTTTTTTTGAGAATGTGAATCTTTTAAACTTGTTATTAATAAATACTAATTTGACATTGGGATTGAAGTTATTTTAATGCATTGCTTATGTATTTTAATGAATCATTTCAATGATTCATCCAATATATTGCTACTTGAATAAACATCGGAGTTCTAGTTTAAAACACAAACATACTCTCAAAGTTACCTTAGAAGTTCTGTTCAACAGATAGAAATTTAATAATGAACAATATATTTACAATTACAAGAAACCATAAGAATGGCATTGACAATAGCCCACAATACAAAACCACAGAGACTGCAAGGCTTGTCTCAATTTTTGTTGTTTTGACAAAATAGACCAATGGGGTCAGAGAGAATTTTTATCAGGCTATATAGCCATTGTTTATTTATGAACAATTTAGAGCTGAAGTTAAAGTAATGAAGTATTCTTCACTGCATGGAATTGTGAGACCGCCCATAGGATGATCAAATCCAAATTCTTCCTCAGCTCTGTTTAGCAAGTCTTGGAATAAAGGGTGGTTCAAGTAAGATATTGGAATCACAAACCTTTTCTTGTGTGTTTCTCCGACATAAACTGCAAAGTGGCCTTTTGGTACATCAATACTAGTAGCAGAAACCATTCCCATTCTTGCTGAAAGAGTTCTCTGAAGCTTTTGTTTAGCATGAGCTATTCCCATCAATCTGATACCCATCTTTAGAATTGAAAAAAGGGGTAAAAGGTGCAACTTGCAAGGTTGGTTTGGATGATAGAAGAGCTTTGGTTAAGGACTATGAGTTGAAATGGCATCTTTAGGTCCTGAAGTTATATAGGCATAGGTCAAACCTTAAACAGTACAAAAAGTGAGCTTTAGAATGGAGAATGTTGAGAGACATGTCAGGTGAAGTTATTGTTGAATGTGCACATGGTTTGCCTTGTCTCTTGCAAGACATCATACCCTACCATTTTAAGAGGAAAAGTAAAGAAAAAGGTGCAACTACTGAAATTTTATATGGGTTTATCCACTTAGTTTTGAATTGATAAAGCACTGGCTTATTGATGCTAGACATTTTTTTGGCATCAAGTATCCTTCTTGATCAGAGAGGATCTTAAGATACATTTTGGTTGTTCAAATAAGCATTGAATTTAGTCTTGTGTTTTTCAGTGACTTTTTTTGGTGCCATGGTGCAATCCAGCCAACCAACCTTGGTGGGTCAGTCTGATGACTTGAGATCCCCAACAATTATCCAAAACAAGATCTCATGGTGTAAGATGTCTGATTTATAATAATCATGACTAACTTGATAGAGTTGGACTAACCAATTTGTTTCATAAGCTTCAAGAAGCTTATATGTCCTTTTAAAAAAAAGCAAATTCAAAAACAGAAGAACAAAATAGGAACTATTAAGATTTTTTTTTCTTCATTTTAAGACATGACAGTGACAGTAAAAATTTCTGATCATGATTCTTGTAGTTGCTATAAGGTTCTATAACTATTGAAGTATAAAGTAATAAATTGAATAGCTTTAAATTTGTGGGGAAATAAACAGTTTTCAGAGATTCCAAACTCATTAATTCATATTATATATATTCACTTTAGTTAAGGTATTATGCATGTTGTGCAATTGTCCAATGGCTTGCTTGAGGTTTAGTATATTACTAGATCTCTCTAATTAACCATATATAGTAACATTGGTAGGTTTCATGAAAGCATTAGGGAATTCCTTCACAATGGGGATGCCTTTCAATTTAAAATATTCCTTTATTGTATCCAACACATTTATAAGACATACTTGGCATCCTATTTGTAACAACTTGTTAGGACATATATGTTTCACTTATTAGGAACATATGTCACAACTTTATGTAATTGGCTTATTCTTTGACAAAATGCACTTTATTTGTATTTGGATAGATTTAAGATGTTTTTAAATACTTTAAGAAACCATGTTTCAAAATCAAATGTTGAAGCCTTCAAGTCTGTCCAAGAAAACAAGCTAATAGTGCAGATTCATTAAAGCTCGACAGCTGGCTTGACAGCTACATCTATCGAGCTTAAGAAAGCTGTTCAAAGCCTGGTGTGCTCAACACCTGCTCGACAGTTGCTCGACATCTTCTATCTATCAAGATCTAAGAATTTCAGAATTCTAATATGATTTTCTTGGGATCCATGAATATGTCTTTAGGCTTTCTTTTCTCCTAACCCTAGACATATAAAAGGATTGTTTTAAGGGCTGTCAAACAGTTCACAAGTTGCACAAGCATTGAGCAAACTCTGTTCAAGCAAATTGTGACCGGAGAAGAAGTTCTTGTCCTAGTTCATCTCTTTCTCTTGAAGAAATTGCTGTGTATGTGCACCGTAGGATTTTGTGACCAAGCATCTTCTTGATCTTCATCGTGTGGATGAAATGAAGAATTTTGCAACCAACAACCTTCTTAGTTGGTGATTGAAGTCGCGTATTGGGATCTACGCAATTGGTTAGTCACGTACTTGGGAGTCGTGCATCAGAAAAGAGAACTGTCATTATAGAACAAGTCCAATTGGGTATTAGGGTAAGGGTTCAACCATAAGTTAGTAAGGTACTTGGAATTCCTTTACTTGTAACCATTTGTTGTGATAATAGTGGAGTTTCGGGAGTAGTGACCTAAAAATCATCCGATGGGATTTTTGCCGTTAGATTTTTCCCATTCGTAAACAAATCACAGTGTTATTTATTTTCCGCTGTATAATTAGTTTATTGGTGATTTGTTTGTGCTACCACGCGTTTGCATGATAAATTGATTAATTAATAACTTGACTAATTAATTAATTAATTTCTATCACAAGTGGTTATTCAGTTTGTGGCCTATCACAACTAATTAGCTCAAATAGTCTATATCACTCAAGATAAAGAATGCACTCTCAAGCAAATAAATCGAAATTCAGGTTCCCTTGAAAGTCCAAACACCACCTCTTTTGCAAAACAATCCACATTTGCATGGTGTGTCAGTTGGTCCATTCCTAAGAAAATATGGAACGCATGTCTGATAAGATCAAATCTTGGAGCATATGCCTATCCTTGACTTGAATAATGCAAGACTTAAAGCGCAATGTTAGTCTTCAAGGAGTCACCTACAAGTGTAGTGATAAATAAATAATAGTATAAGAGCTTAAGTTCCTTATAACAAAGCTTAGACTTACCAATTTGAGATGAAGGACTGCATAAACCCAGAATCAAAGAGAACTTTAGCCAAATTAGAGAACAAGAGAAGAATACTTGTATTACTAAATTTGAAGCTTGAGCATCCTTGGGGGAAAAACACTCCATTGGGCTTTCTTCCTTTGGTCATTTCCATTAAGTTGTGCTACTAAATTTCTCTGAGAAGAGGTGCAGCTCAGGACAAGATGACAAATCTTCCCACAGTTAAAGCATGCCCTCATCTCCAATAAGCACAATTTATTCCCTTGGAACTTCCCACACTCAAAGAAAGCTTCTTAAGTCCTGCCTCAAGCATTATGGAGTAAAGCAAGTTTCTTAGCCTTTCCTTACTGAGATCCAGACAATCTTGTATTTCTTTTTGGATTCCCATTTATGGAATTATTCTTAAAATCCTCTTTAAGTCTCATTGCCTTTTTGATTGACTCTATATAATTTTCAATTTTCAACCCATGATGCAATGATGTTATGTCAAATCTTTTCATTAGGTATGTAGATGTCATAGATTCTGCAAACTCCCCTTCTTGATTGTTAGAACATGTGTTGAGTCCTACATTAGACAAATTTAATTGAACTAGTCTATATAAATTATTATGAGGAGCTCTATTTGTAACTTGAATAATCTTTTTGGGATATAGCACAAATGGATCTTAATCGTTTTTCCTTCAAAAGGCTGAGGGTTATTCTAGTCCTCCAAGTAGCAAAATGGGCTACCTTATCGATGACTCTTAAAAAACCATTACACATATAACCATATTAATCTTAAACATACTTAAAAACAAATGAATCTTAAACATATTTATAAACATATTAGCAATAATAATAATTTTATTAAGACTTTCCTTCAACTTTTGCCCATTATAAACTTTACTATGTTAGTAAGAGAAGGTTAATCAGTGAGATAATACTAAGATTTTGCCCAAAAAACCCTAAATATATAAATCTTAAAGATATTTATCACTTAAAAATTAAACATATAAAAAAAAATTAATTATTTTGGGTAAATGTTATTTTAAATTTTATTTCTCTTTTTGGGATATAGCACAAATGGATCTTGCACTTTCCTTATGTCATGAATCTTAATATTTTCCCCTCAAAAGAATTAGGGTTATTCTAGTTCTCCATGTAGCAAAATGAGCTACCTTATTGATAACTCTTAAAAAACCATTGCACATATAGCCATATTAATCTTAAATATGCTTATAAACAAACAAATCTTAAACATATTAGCAATAATAATAATTTTATTAAGACTTTACTTTAAATTTGCCCATTCTAATCTTTACTATGTCAGTAAGAGAAGGTAATCAGTGAGATAGTACTAATATCTTGCCCAAAAACCCTAAATATATAAATCTTAGAGATATTTATCACATAACAATTAAGCATATAAAATAAAAGATAATTATTTTGGGTAAATGTTATTTCAAATTTTTGTTTCTTCAACTTCAGTCCTTTTAACATGGTGGGTTCCAATTTAAAGGATGAAGTAAAGTTGAACAAACGAATTTTAGGTTTGAAATAGAACTCTTTTTTTCTTTTTCCTTTTCAATCTCTATCTAAAACAAAATTATAGACACATATGTAACTATAACGAATGCAAGCTTTGAAACTAATTTTTTTTTTTTAATTTTTAATAAAATCATTAAACTTATACTCTAAGATTAACATCAATATAATGATGCTAGATCTACCCATGGACAAGTATATTGTTGTTTTTCCCACGATCAAAGTCATAATTGGTCGCACAACATCAAAGGTAGTCCTTGCAAAAATATAGAATAGAAAGAAATTTGTATACCGTTGTTTAAGATCATACGGACACTGAAGTAGAAGAAATTCGTTAAAGAATTGAAAGTACCTAAGGTAAAAATGATCTTAACCAGCCTAACTTATGGTAAGTCAATGTAAATATTTTAATTACACAATCTACAACGGGAGTCATTGTCAAATAATACATATTACTGATCACTTAGAGAACTAGATTTAATAAATAAAAAAATTGCAAAACTATAGTCGAAAAAAAGGGTGTGGAAAGAGAAATAGACCCTACAACTAATGGAAATTTTTTTAATAAAACAGTTAAGCCAAACCCATTAGAAATAAAAACAAACTAAATCTTCGATAATTAAAAAAAAAAAAAAAAAAATCTACTTAGAACACTCCATTTGGAAAAACAAACTTCTAAAATACCTCTACCTAATTCCCAAGAAAAGTTGACTAAACATAATTCCAGGAAAATGATAATTTGAACAGGATTTTCCCAAATATTTATATAAGAAATAGTTGATCGAACATATTTATAAACATAGAAACAATAATAATTATATATTTTGGGTAAATTTTATTTAATTTTCGTTTCTTTAACTTCACTCCTTCTAACATAGTGGGTTCTATTTTAGAGGATGAAGTAAAATCGAAGAAACAAATTCTAGGTTTCAAATAATGCTCCTCCCTATACCCGCCTCCACCCTTTCAAATATTATCTAAAACTAAATTTTAAAAATGTTTAGAGTCTTGTAATTCAAATGATTTCTCCTAGTATTTCTAACAAGGCATCAAATGTCAAATCTCTCCATTATATCTATGAAGTAAATTTAAAAAAAAAAAAAAAAGTCTTCTCAAATTTTGTTTCTAAAAATAAACTCCTTAAAAAAATTGCTCAAACCATGTTTTTGTCAACATAAACACAACAATATTTTTTCAACATAAATACAACGATAAAAATTGAGACACAATCACGGTGATTTTTTTTTTTTTTTTTTAATATAGAAGTTTCCAATATTAACAACCATATAATCTACGCAATATATAATAAGGAAGGCATTTGTAAATTTTTCTTTTTTTTTTTTAACGTAGAAGTTTCCACTCTCTTTCCATTTTATTCTTCTCTTATTTTTTAATAGCATAGCTTTTGCTGAGTGATCTTTCGGTCATGCAGGGGCGGCTTGATGCATTTGGGGGCCTAAGGCGAAAATTGATCATCTTATTTAGATGCAAAATTATTACTAATTAACATGAACTACATAGAATTTTTTTTTTTTTTTTTTGAATTTTTAAGACAAAAAAAAATTTGACAAAATTTTTCATACTTGTTGATGTGGTAGATTGATAGTGGTAAGTAAAACAGTGGTCTTAGTGGTAGATTTAGATGAAAACTAGTAAAAGTTTGCTAATTAAACTCTTATTATTATTATTTTTTTTTAGAAGTGCAACATTCACAATATTTTTTACAACAAATCCTAGATTTTAAACTGCTTTTTGTTTTTTATTTGAAAATATCACTATAATTATTTTTTTGCCATCAACAATAGGCTGTAATAACTTGCTACTTAGCATTAGTTGTAAAAGTGTTGTGAAAAATATTGTGGACGACGTTGCATTTTTCTCTATTTTTTTATTTGTTTTTCATCTAATAAAAAAAAATATTTTATTTATTGATTATAAATAATCCTATTGGTTAAAATTTAGGGGCCTTTTTTTTACTTGGAGCCTTAGGCGGCTGCATTTTTTGCTCCACCATAGAGCCGGCCCTGCGGTCATGTCCATCTCCTCTAGCTTAAACCCGTCAGTGACCCTAAAGCTAGCAAAAGCACAAGAGTTGACATAGCTGGGCACAGTATGATTTATTTATTTATTTTTATATAAGTATGAATTTAAAATCTGTTTGGCCTTCTGTATGGGTCATTGTTAAATTTGTTCTCCGCTTAACTCTCATTATTAGAAAAAACAATGTGATTCGATTTTGGACTTTCATGGTGAATAGGTTTGAGTTTCATGGTTTGCTTTTTCGAAAAGTTATTTGGGTTGTGCATGTTTTGTATTAGTAGTGATTGGTTTCTTTGTGTGCCATCAATATTTTCTTCATTTGATCTCCATGTTTGTAGGGAATTGCTTCATTTGATGTTCATGTTTATAAAGAATTGCGGTTTGGCTAAGCCTTCGCTTTTTTGTTGACCTTATCTCAACTAATTAGGATTATTGCTGTCAATATATTTTCCATAATGTTATTGTGTTTGATTATTGACCACAATGTGATATGCTATGTTGGTCTTTGTTTTATAGTAAGAATGTTTTGCATTTTCATTGAAGAGAACATACTATTGTTCTCTTATTCCTTTAGTTTTGATCTTTACCGATCAAAAAAAAAAAAAAAACCTTTAGCTTTGATCTCTATTTAGGAGATGTCGAAGTTGAAATCTCCCAAACACAAGTAGCAGTTTTCATAAATTTTGGGGACAATTTGTTTGAGCTCCTCAAGAATTCTATATGTATGTTTACTTAATTGTCTTTCTCATAATTTAATAAAGGTACTTGTAAGTTATAGCACAAAACTGTCTGATCATGTTTTGATATAGACTTTAAACTTCCTGTTTTACAAAGCTTATATTTAAGTTCGATATTAGTCTTCTATCTATATCAGAATTTTCATGTAACCAAAAATTCTAGCAGTTAACAAGATAAAAGTGAATAAAGAAATTATTTCAACCACAAGAAATATCTTGAAACTAAACTAGGAAAATTAGAGACATAGGAGAATCTTATCAAATATAAGGAAGATTTATGTTTTGTATTTTTTTAACTAAAATATTGTTTTTTTCCTAAAGTTTGCCTACATTTTGAAATATTTAAAACATTACATTTTTGTCAAGTTATATATATATATATTTTAAATCTCAAAACTATAGAAAAAGTTCTTTCAAAAGTGTAACGTATCAATCATTTAAGGACAAAAATAAAAATTTAAGCCTAGGGGCAAAAACTTGCAAACTTTGATGAAAAATATAATTTAGTTGATTCTCAAAAAAAAAAAATTTTAGGTTTTTTTTTTTTTTTTTTTTTTTTTTTTCACTACTACAAATGTTGACTCCCTAACCTCTGTACATTACATAGTGATCGTACATTACATAGTGATCCCAAATTCTCCCTCAAAACAACTTAGTAGCTCTTGGAACCATTAATTGTTGGTTCAAGTACGAGATCAATACTATGAATCTCATTTTCTGTTCCTCTCCAACATAAATTAACAGCAATGTGGGCATTTTTTTATTTATTGATTTGACTGCCTAGCAAGCAAGAAACATTATCCAATACTTGATGGCAATCAAATTCAAATACCTGGAGTGTTTGATTTTTTCCTTAAGTAAAAAAAGGGTAGAGGACGACCAGTCCCTGTAAAACCCCACTTGGGCGTGACTGTAAAAGTATCTATTTGCTAAGGTGCCAATGCCTAAACGTAGGTGATGATAGGGTGATCAAGGGTGCTCCCTCAAATGGGTTCAGCCATAGCTTGACCTTAGCCTTAGCCGCCATCTCGACCTATTGAGTATTACACTTAAGAAAGCAAGTAAACAATAGAATGGTATCCTTAATGGCTGAACAACGAGGATTGATGTGATATTAGAGGAAATGAGGACTTAAGTGATTGAGTTATTTAGCATAATTTGTGCCTATATATAAAGGAATTGAGGAATCGGGTTTTGAAGAGTATGCATCACTAAAATTCAATTAAATTGAGAAGTCAATTTGTATGTTGCAAGATAAATGCCCTAGTACTGCTTGAGGATACTTATGAAATTCAAGATATTGTCATTCTTTTATATGTTCGGTAATTCTTGAAGGGTAATGACAAATTCGTTATCAACAGAGCCCTTTTGATTGCAAATTACACAGATGGAGAAGTGAAAGATTCTATTCCTGTACATTTTTGAAACATTGTAGACTAGAAATTCTCTTGGTTCATGGTGTTGTGTTGAAAGAGAAGCAATTTTTGTTTTTTTGAAATAGTAAGGAAGACCAATGGTTTTAGGAGGTCACTTGGCATCACCAATTAAGGCACAGTGCAGTTGCTTTATTAATGCCTAGTACCTAGACTCCAAAGTTCCTGCAGTTTGTTAGCATGACTTTCCAAATATGGCCTATCAATTGAAATACAAGAGAATTAGCAAACAGACATGAAAATGTTTCTTTAAACCATGGATTGCTTGCTGGCTTGGTGGCTTGGGTCAATTAGGGTCTATAGCATCATATAAGACATTATCCCCTCAGTTGGTTTGGTGCTTCCATTCAACCAAGCAACCCTTCAAAATCAGGCCCTAGTTCAAATGACCACCAACTCTCTCCTCACTTGTATGTTTCTCAAGACATCACCACGTGAACCATTAATTTTTCACGCATGTTTGTGTTGCAATGAGCGTGTCATTGTCTAAATGCTATGAAATCCCTTATCAAACATATAGTGTGGTGACAAATGGTTTGCTGAAATAACATATCTGAAATTTGATACACATTGTTTCAAATGGGCCACAATTATTTGTGTTACTTGTGTAGTGTTGATTGGCAGGGCATGAGGAATTGCAACAGAGAAAATACAGACAACGATTCCTATCAAATCTAATAATTAGTTGGAAGGCAAAACCATGTGATTCCTCATGACATATGTCCTCAAAGAAACCCAATTGCCCTTTTATCTTCACCAATATATCAATGAGTTTACTGCCTAACAGCTCTTGTTCTGTCTATACATAATGCTATTCCAAGGATAGCCACACACTACCATTACTTCTCTCATTTCCCAAGTGCTAAAACTTCATTTCTTTTCATCCATTACCTACTAAAACTTAAAAGTCATTGTATCCACTTGACCATTATTCTTTTTTTTTTTTTTCTTTTTTTGGGAGCTGTAAGCAGATTCTACAGTGCATTCATTTGTCTCCAGAGACCATTAATGTGTCCTAAGGCCACTTTGCTGTATACATAGGAGATATTGAAAAGAATAAATTTGTGATTCTAATTTCAGACTTGAAGCAGCCTTCATGCCAAAACCTATTAGTTAGGCCGAAAGGAGTTTGGTATTCATTGTATGGGGGTGGTTTCATAATCCCATGTACAGAAGATTTTTTTGTTGATCTCACATGTAGTTTGAATGGCCATGAACTATGGTCAACAAGACATCATAACTGGGAGTTGAGAACACTAACTCTCTAACACAATATACCAAGATACAAATTTTGGATGGAAAAAAAATATATGTATTTTAAGGCTCATGTAAACTGTGAAGTCAATTTAATTCTATAAAGCTAATTGATATTCCAAAATGTTCATATGAGTTAAGAGTTTTTCTTCTTTTTTTATGGATTTTGTTCTCTAAGGTAGCCATGTATAAGTAATTGTTGATGGGCATTCATTAACTTTTCCCATTAAAGAATAATCTTTGTAGAAGTTGATGTATTAGATTATCCATTACAAACAATTATAGTTCACAACACCCCTTATTTCTGTATGGTAATTGAAATGTAAGTTGCTATGTCTTACCATTCTAAGAAATAAGGTTCAGAAAACCATCCATATATGTTTTATTTAATCTCGTTACCTAGTTACCAATTTTTCTCATCACTTGATTGGTTTATGAAAATGCTCCTTGAATATATAAGTCCATTTGCACCCTTGGATATATTGTTAAGGGCATTGTTTATTACGCACTGTTGTATGTGTTTTTATAAATTGATAACGTGACTTTAACCGTTTTCAGTTTTAAAAACGTGTGTAACACACTATGTGCAACTACTATTATCCTATAACTAAAACTCTCTGATATTGAAGACTGCAAGTGATTGATTTATTTGCTATAACATCATGTAACCCAGCATTTTGGAATTTCAAATCTGGTTTGGTAGAGATGGGAACAAGAAGTAGGGTATAGGTTAAGTGAACTGAATTTGTCGACTGGAGTTTAAAGCTCAAATGTCTACCTACAGAGCTTTCATTCAACTTGAATAGTGGGGAGGGGGAAGTAACGTTGCTGTTCATTGCATAGAGATCCGATATGCACATCCTAGGTTTATATGCTTAATAAATTCTCACTCCAATGAGTGCAATCCCTTCAAATATTTGTTTTGAGCTTGGAAACCTACCAATTGAGATTTCATTGAAGTTACATCCTCAACTGTTTATTTTACAAGTTAGAAGAGGCATATTATCAGACAACAAAGAAGAAAGGAGCAGAGAATAAGAAGAATGAGAAGAAGAGTAAAACGACACTGCAAATAAGCTAAGCTACAAGTCTACTTAGAAGAGCAGATAAACGGCATGTAGTCTTGGTTGATTATTTAACTCAGTCAGATTATGTCACACGTATTGTAACTAACTTCCACACGTGTTGTAACTGACTCCACTAGCTTCTTCTCCCTTTTCTGTTATTCTTTCAGTTATTCTGTTGCTCTCTGTTTTGGGTATTTGATTTCAGGGATGTATATAAGCTTGATGTATGTACAGATTCATTTTAATACAGAATTTAGAGAAAGTTTCTTATCTCTTCTCTCAATTTCTCTCTCTGTTCTTCCTGTGTGTTCACACATCAGTTTCTTCCTTTATTTCTATTTTGTTATATGGTATCAGAGCTCGAGCCTTCTTCAATGGCGTCGAATACTCAAGCTACTCAGGCTACTCAAATTTTCTCATCTCAACGAGAACTGACTCCGATGGAGGATCCACGAAGTCCATTTTTCTTGCATCATGGTGAAACACCAGGTGCGATTCTGGTTACTCAACCATTAACAGAGGATAATTATCCTATGTGGTCCAGAGCAATGAGAATGGCTTTGGATGCCAAGAGCAAGCTTGGATTCATTGATGGTACTTGTAGGAACCAGGTACAAGGATTCTGGGCCTTATATCACTTGGGCTTACAATTTATTTGTAGTGGGTTTAAGGATTTCCTACAACGGGTCGTTCTCGGCAGAGAGACTCAAAGCAATACTCAATCTGAAAACACTCTCTCCTTGACTATTTTCCCTCAATTTTTCTGAACCGCTTCTTCTCCCAACCTTCTATTATTTATAGTCAAGGTTAGTGGGGAGATCATGATTACAATCACCGTTAGTGCTATTGAAGGTCCAGTGTTATCTGGCCTAAGTGGTTGTTTAGGTGAAAGGGCGGTGCAGCATTTATGATCTTGGAACTTGGTTCCATTTTCTCCGGTCATGTTCGGCGACTCACGTTCCCGTGCATATCATGTTCTCCCCGGACGTGACTCATGCGCTATTCCGGAAAGGATTAACCGGCCAAATCTGGGAACTCAATACCCAGAAACTTGTTTATTCTCTAAGGCAGTCTCATGAAGGGCATAAGGTAACTGGAATTTTCCGCTGGGCCTGCAACCGAGGCCGGTATGGGCTTGGGCCCGGGGCCTAGATGGTTCTGGGCCCAAGGACAGTATGGGCCTTGGTATCGTGGTGCCGTACAATAGCCCCCCCTTGATTCATACTCGGTTGCCGAGGAGAATCAAGGAGCTGCCAGGGCCTTTGATCCCGGGAATTCTCTAGCCTGGGACTTCTGGCTGTCACTTCTCATTAATACTTATCTCAAAAGACGCGCCGTACCGCGGCGCCAGGTGCAGTTGTCATTATTGCCTAACGGTTCGTGAACCGAAGCGACGCGCAAGTCAGTTACGCTTGGCATTCGTTGGGTCGCTCGTAGGCTGTGCCCATTTATTGTTTGATTGAGTGTTTCCTCTTCCTCCGTTTCTTTTGGCTCTATAAATAGTCCTTCTCCACACATCATCTCATTTTTCCTTCACCTATGATCTTTTAGTGCCTACTCTCTGCCGACCATATTTGTGTGTGCTTGCTCGCTCAGCGTTCTTTTCCTCCTTAGCACCCAAAGTAAGTCTTTCTAACCTTTCCTGTTCCTTCAGCTTTGTTTCTTTGAGTTCATTCTTGTAGTTTTAGGCTCTGTAGATGGGTTATTCTTACCTTCTAGATACCCCGGCTGCGTTGGCCACCTTTAGGAGTAAATTTAGTATCCCCAATGACGTGGACGTGGCTTACTGCCATGAGAGTGATACGGAATTCCACCGAGGGCAGGGTACGGCCTTCTTTCCGTTGATGTCCATTTTAGAAGGTGGGGTTAGGTTCCCGGTAGATCCCCTTCTGATAAACACACTCTCCTACTATGGGCTGTGCCCCGACCAGCTTCCCCCCAACTTTTACCGGGTAGTTAGTTGTGTCAGCCGATTGAACCAAACCTTTAACTTACAATTAGACCAACATGATATTAACCAAATGTACAGTCTCTGTGGGAGCAAATCCGCAAATTATTATTTAAAGACGAGGGATGCTCGGGTACGGCTGATATCGTGCCTACCCGATTCGAACAGGAACTCCGCCGGGGAGTTCGTCAGGGTGCGCGGCAATTGGCTTGCCGGGGAGATCCACTGCCCCCTCACAAAGCGTGAAGTGGGTTCGTACCATCCCCCTCCTAAAATTGTTTAAGTAAAAGAGAAATTTTATTTTTACTTTTATTTTTATATTGGCAAAAGCTAATGCGTCACCTGTTCTTTTGCAGACGGCAAAGTGTTTACTCAGGACATCAGAGCAGTCCATACCAGGGACTTAAACTTTGTCCTCCGTTCCGAGATCTACGTGCATTGGGACGGGCAACTCCGGGCCTCACACCTGATCCTCGGCGTGGAACCAGTTTATTCTACCTGGCAGCCTTTCAAGCAGGCGTTGACAGTTGACAGCCCACTATTGTCGTACATAGACGTTCGGTACGCGAATTTCTTGCCGCCGAAGCTTACAACCGGGGAGGCGAGGGAGTTTGGTCCACGGTTTACTGCCGCGGACGAACTAGTTCCCCTTCGTGACGATTCCGCGGAACAGGTTTCTCGGCGCCTTAGAGAGAGAGCTCACGAAGCCATTCAACAAGGGGATCAAGCAGAAGAGCAGCCCCCTCCCGAGGATCCACCCGCCGAGCATCAACAGCAAGTAGTAGAAGCGGCTAACTTGCTAGCTGAAGCAATCCAGCCAAGAGCAAGAATGGTGGCAAGGAGAGTTATGACCCTTGAGAGGTTCGTGCCTGGTGCCCGGCCGACCGACCAGCCCCCGCCTACTCAAGGTCGGGGTCCAGCGTCCCAACCTCCTCCCCCTCCGCAGTCCGGACGGGCCCGCAAGAAGCAGAAGGTATCTGAGCAACCTTCCACGGGCCCGGGGGATGCCGTAGCTCAGACCCCCCCCCCCCCCCCGTCCATCTGGTGGAATTGTCATCCGTGAGCCGCCAACCGAAGCTATCACGGGGGGCGCGTCCTCCTCCCAAGTGGCTCCAGCATGGGAGCCTAAGTTCCTGTTGGACGGCAGGCCACTGCCCTCCACCGCCTCTGTTCGGATTTGGGACAAGGGCGAGGGCGGTCGTATCGCCCAGACTTTGGCTGGAGCTCTTCAACTCCCCGAGGACGTGCATGCTTTCGAGGATGGGTCTGAGGAGTCCGTGGGGCGCCGGTTGGAATGGCACGCCATTGCGGTAATTCTTTTATCTCTGTATTTTCGTATATATACATATTTCCTTTGGTTTCTTTGTTAACCCCCGTGCTTGATAGGCCGCTCAACTGGCTCATATCGTGGCCGCCCGGGCGCGGGAGCTTGATGAGGAGAATGAGCGCGAGAAGGGGGCGCGGGAGGCCGCAGTAAAAACGGCTAAGGAAAAGGCAAAGATTGCTGAAGCTGCCGAGAAGAAGGCTGCTACCGTGGAGAAGTTCCGAGCATCGGCTGAAAAAAGATGCGCAGACCTCCTGGTCAGGCAAAATGAGTTGGAACTCAAGCTGGCCGAAGCCCTCAGCCTCAACACTTCTCATGTTGACGAGGTAGCCGATCTCAGGGCCGGCTTGGCGGCCGCGGAGCAAAAATGGTATGACGTAGGCTTCGCGGATGCCGAGAACTCCGCAGAGCCGGTGGTGACTGGGGCTCGGCGTGCGGGTTTCGAGGCCGGGTGGTTTGCTGCTCTTCAGGCAATGGGAGTTCCTGAAGACTCGCCGCTGAGGGACCCCAGCCAGATTCCATTTCCAATCCCAGAACCTGCCGGCCAGGAAGCCCCGGCTGCTCTTGATGAGGAGGAGACGGCCAGCATGAGGGAGTTGGTTGAGCAGATCGACTCTCATGCCGAGCCCGAGGATCTGGAGGCCACGAGTGTACCTACCGTGCAGGAACTTCTTGACCAGACCCAACCCTTCTCCCTGATCGTCCAGCAGGAAGTGCCACCACCGACTCAGCCTCCTAACTGATTTTATTTCAGCTTATTTTTATTTTATTTTTATTTGCCTATGTCACCGGGATGTGGTGACTGAACCGTCGCTTAAATTTATTGGTTTTGTTTGCCCACGTCACCGGGATGTGGTGATTGAACAATTGCTTTTTAATTTGTAGTTCGTTTTCTTTTCCTGTATCCATTTGTTGAATGAAATTATATCCGTTCGCGCTTTGCTTTAATTATACCAGTGCTATGGCTGCTTAATAGAATGTATCCCCGAGAACCCGTTGCGCGGTGTTGTGAGTAGTTTTGAGAGTGCTATTTGGACTTTGTTTTTGTAAAAAGGGTTAGGTTTTTATCAGGTCATGGTCTTACCGAAAATAGAGTTTCCGCTCTTCGAGCTTTTTGCCTGCAAAGTCTCCGTTTGTCCGGATATTTGTTTTTAACCGAGAGCCAAGTTTTTGTCTTCATAGATTTGACTGCGAGGTTCATACATGCTCGGTGATTTTGTGGGTCAGGCTCCTGCCCTTCAAATTTATTTGTCAGGTTTTCACCTGCTCGGCGATATTGATCGAGCCGAGGCTCAGGTTTCTGTCCTTAGGGTTTATTTGTAAGGTTTTCACCTGCTCGGCGATATAGATCGAGCCGAGGGTCAGGTTTCTGTCCTTAGGATTTATTTGTAAGGTTTTCACCTGCTCGGCGATACAGATCGAGCCGAGGGTCAGGTTTCTGTCCTTAGGATTTATTTGTAAGGTTTTCACCTGCTCGGCGATATAGATCGAGCCGAGGGTCAGGTTTCTGTCCTTAGGATTTATTTGTAAGGTTTTCACCTGCTCGGCGATATAGATCGAGCCGAGGGTCAGGTTTCTGTCCTTCAAATTTATTTGTAAGGTTTTCACCTGCTCGGCGATATAGATCGAGCCGAGGGTCAGGTTTCCGTCCTTAGGGTTTATTTGTAAGGTTTTCACCTGCTCGGCGATATAGATCGAGCCGAGGGTCAGGTTTCTGTCCTTAGATTCTGCTGGCGATTCTTTTGGTGCGCGGCTACAGATTCAAAAACAGCAAAGACAAAAATTCATCATACTCTTAATCTTTATAGAATACATGTTTTGGCTTACATCAATGGTTACGCGTAGAACTTCTTTAGGTTGTTGGCGTTCCATGGTCGGGGGAGCGGCCTCTCGTCCAGGTCCTCCAAGTAGTAAGCCCCTGTCCCTGCGACGGCTGTGACTCTGTATGGTCCTTCCCAACTCTGGGCCAGCTTCCCTGCAGCCACGTCCCGCATGTTCCTCACTACCCTTCTTAACACTAACTCCCCGGCACTGAATTCCCTGGTCCTTACATTCCGGTTGTACCTTTGCGCCAGCTTCTGCTGATACTCGGCAAGACGGACGGTCGCGGCCTCCCTACATTCTTCTAGCCAATCCAACTGCTCCATCATAAGGTCGGCGTTCTGTGCGGAGTCAAACCCGACGACCCGTGCACTGCATAAGCTCACCTCGGTTGGTATCACTGCTTCCGCTCCGTATGCCAGAGAAAATGGGGTTTCCCCCGTGGATCTCCTGGGGGTCGTGCGGTAGGCCCACAAAACACTGGGTAACTCTTCTGCCCACCTTCCTTTCGCTCCATCCAACCTTCTCTTGAGCCCGTTCAAAATAGTCTTGTTGACTGCTTCGGCTTGGCCGTTACTCTGGGGGTATGCCGGGGTTGAGTACCTGTTCTTGATGCCGAGCTTGCTGCAAAAGGTCCGAAAAGCGTTGCTGTCGAACTGTAGCCCATTGTCTGTCACTAGTGAATTCGGCACCCCAAACCTTGTAACTATGTTTTTCCACACAAACTTTTTCACGTCAGTATCCCGGATATTGGCCAAGGCTTCAGCTTCAGCCCACTTTGTGAAGTAATCCACGGCCACCAGTACAAAACGGCGGTTCCCCGTTGCTCGGGGGAATGGCCCGAGGATGTCAAGCCCCCATTGTGCAAATGGCCACGGGCTGCTGACAGGATTTAGATGTCCGGCCGGCTGATGGATTATTGGGGCGTGCTTTTGACATTGTTCGCAACTCCGAACGTATTCGGCGGCGTCCTTTTGCATCTTTGGCCACCAAAACCCCTGCGTCATTGCTCTGTGTGCTAAAGATCGTCCCCCGGCGTGCCCGCCGCACACTCCTTCATGCAGCTCGGTTAGAAGCTCCTTTACTTTTTCAGGGTGCAGGCACAAGAGATAAGGGCCCGCGAAGGACCTTCTGTACAGCTTTCGATCAGAAGACAACCAGTACCTGGGAGCCATTCGTCGAATCTTATTGGCCTCGGCCTCATCCTCCGGAACTTTATCTTCGGAAAGAAAGTCTATGATCGGGTCCATCCAACATGGTCCGGCCACTACCACCTGTGCAACCTCTACTCCGGCCCGGTCGAGGGCAGTCTTCACACAGATGCTCGGTTCCTTTACAAGTTCAATCGTGATATGCCTCGGGGTGTCCTCGGTAGCCGATGAGGCTAACGTGGCGAGGGAGTCAGCATGCCTGTTTAGTGACCGGGCTACCTGGGATATCTTTACCGTTCCAAACTGACCAATAATCTGCTTTGCTGCACTCAGATAAGCTTTCACTCGGGGATCCCTAGCCTCGAAGTCACCAGTGATCTGATACACAACCAGCCGAGAGTCTGAGTAGATTTCCACGTCCCTGGCACCTAGATGTAATACTGCCCGTAGTCCGGCCAACAGTGCCTCATATTCGGCTTCGTTGTTCGAGGCTTTGAACCCCAATCTGAAGGAATGTTCCAGCCGCATGCCTTCAGGGGTGATTATGACAATACCAGCCCCAGCCCCCATAGCATTTGATGTGCCGTCCACAAATAACCTCCACGGGCGAATCTCCGTACTACAGATCACATGACCTTCATTCTTAGGTGTAAATTCCGCGATGAAATCAGCGAGAATCTGCCCTTTCACCGAGCTTCTAGGCCGGTATCTTATGTCAAATGATCCCAACCGAGTTCCCCATTTAGCAATTCGTCCCGTGAAATCGGATCTCTTCAACAGTGATTGCAATGGATACTCGGTGAGGACGAACACCGTATGCGCCTGGAAGTAGTGTGGTAGCTTCCTCGTGGCGTGTACCAAGGCCAAAACCAATTTTTCAAGAGGCAAGTACCTTGTCTCGGCGTCGACCAAGGTCTTGCTTACGTAGTACACCGGCATTTGCACTCCCCGGTCCCTTAGTAATACAGCACTTACGGCATGATTGGTGACTGCAAGGTACATAAACAGATCCTCCCCGGGCTCCGGGGCCGTCAACCTCGGTGCCCTCGCCAAATACTCCTTTAGTTCTCGAAAAGCTTCATCGCAGCCCTCGTCCCACTGAAACCCCTTCCACTTCTTCAGAAGCTGATAGAATGGCCGGCAGCGATCGGCAAACTTGGAGATGAATCGGTTCAGGGCTGCCAACATCCCGGTGAGCACCTGCACCTCCTTAGGGTTGCTCGGTGGTTTTAGGCGATTGATTGCCTCTATTTGGTCGGGGTTAGCCTCTATTCCCCGAGTGGAGATCAGATAACCCAGGAACTTGCCAGCCCCCACTCCGAAAGTGCACTTCTCGGCATTGAGGCGCAGCCTGTGTCGTCGTAGTATCTCGAATACTCCCCGCAGGTCTTCAGTATGCAGCGACTCTTTTCTGCTTTTTACTACCATGTCATCGATATAAACTTCAACCGTGCAACCAATTTTTTCCCGGAACATCCTTGTCATCATACGCTGGTACGTGGCCCCGGCATTCTTCAATCCAAACGGCATGACCTCGTAGTGATAGTTCGCGTTCGGGGATATAAACGCTGTCTTCTCTCGGTCCTCAGGTGCTAAAGCAATCTGGTGGTAGCCTTGGAAGGCGTCCAGGAAGCTCATTCTCGGGTGCCCGTACGTGGCGTCCACCAGCTGATCAATCTTGGGCATCGGGAACGGATCCTTGGGGCACGCTCTGTTTAAATCGGTGAAGTCCACGCAAACTCTCCATTTACCACTTTTCTTCTTAACTACAACAGTGTTTGCCAGCCATCTCGGGAAGAATATTTCTTTTATGGCCCCGGCTTCCTTCAGTCGCTGGACCTCCAGGTTTACTGCATCGACGTGCTCCTTCGATGCCCTTCTCGGCTTCTGCTTTTTCGGAGGAAATAATGGGTCCACATTGAGTTTGTGAACAATGAACTCGGGGTCTACGCCGGGCACTTCATATGGGTTCCACGCGAAGACATCTATGTTCTGTAACAGGAACAACAACATCTCCACCCTTTCCCGGTCATTCATGCTCGTACCTAACTGGAAGTATTTGGCGTCATCCGGGAGAATTCTTACCTTCAGTACCTCCTCGGCTACGTCCGCCCCATTTGCCTGGGGTATCTGTAATTGCTATGCAGTCTCTTTCTCGGCGTGATCAGCTTGACCGAGCTGTTCCTTCTCCCACTGGACCGCGGCCACGAGGCATTGCTTCGCCACTTGCTGATTCCCCCTTACCTCTACAACTCCGTACTCGGTAGGAAATTTTACTTTCACGTGAAGGGTGGACGGAACAGCCCCCATGGCGTGAATCCACGGCCTCCCCAGGATTGCGGTGTAAGGTGCGAATGATCGGACCACTATGAACGTAACTACAACTTCCTTGCCCTCCATGTCCACTGGGAGTGAGATTTGCCCCTCGGGAATCACAATTCTCCCGTCGAACGAGACCAACGGCATGTTGTACTTCACCAAATCCTGGGTTTTTAACCCGAGCCCTTCGAAAAGGTCCGGGTACATGACATCAGCCCCGCTACCCTGATCAATCATCACCCTCTTCACCAGGAATCCGCCTATCCGGGCTGTCACCACCAAAGCGTCGTCGTGAGGTTGGATGGTTCCCTCGAAATCATCTTCCCCGAACGAGATGTCTAGCCGTCCAACTCTCCTTCGCTTTTTGGATGATTCTCCCTCTGCGCAAGCCACTGCCATCACCATCTTCGTCGCTGATGCCCCTCTCGGTGCGGCATGTATGACGTTGATTACCCCCCGGGGTGGTGGAAGGGGATTCCTTCTTTGTGGTGCGCCTTGCTCGGTTTCCCGGTCAGTGGAATCTGCTACAAACTCTTTCAGGTGCCCTGCCTTCACTAACTGCCCGAGATGATCTTTCAATACCCTACACTGCTCGGTGGTGTGCCCCTTGTCTCTGTGATAAGTGCAGTATAGGCTTTGGTTCCTCCGAGATGGGTCGCCCCCCATTTTGTTCGGCCATCTGAAGAATGGCTCGTTCCTTATCCGTTCCAGTATCTTGTGCACGGGCTCTTTAAACAACACATTTACCCCTTCGATCTGCACCTCTGGTTCCTGCATTCTGAAATCCCTTTTCGGCTTTGGCGGCAAGATGCTTTGCCGAGATCTCCCCGAAAAAGGTGCTTTCCCCCTGCTCTGCAGCCGATCATCCTCCAGGCGCTTGTACTCCTCTATGCGTCTCATCAGTTGCCTCATATCCTCCGGGGGTCTTCTTGTCAGCGACTCCCGTAGTTCAGAATCTTCGGGGAGCCCCATCCTGAAGGTGCTAGCCGCAATTTTCTCGTTTCCCCCACCGATCTCATTGTAGAGCTCCCAGTATCGGCTGGCATAACTCCGAAGGGTTTCCCCGACCCTCATCTTCATAGAAAGCAACGCGTCGACCGGTTGTTGCACTCGGCTGCATGTTACGAACCTGCTGCCGAACTCCTGAATCAGCTCGGCGAAGCTGTGTATAGAACCTTTCCGCAACCCATTGAACCATCTCAGTGCGGTAGAGCCGAGGCTAGAGGGGAATACTTTACACATCAATGCATCGTTGTGTGCATGCAACGACATCATGTGGATGTAATGACTGACATGCTCCACGGGGTCTGTTCTCCCCTCATATGAATTAAATGGTGGGCGCGTGAACCTGCTCGGCATGGGTGCCCGTTCAATCTCATCAGAAAATGGGGACCGGGCTGCCATCCGCAAGGCCTTGCTCATGGCGTCCATCGCGGCGTTGTGGTGCTGCCGCTCCTCTGGCGACTCTGATCCTTGGTCATCATATCCATGTGACCGGGAACGGTCCCGTCTACGATGAGCATCCCGGGAGTGACGACGTGACTCTTGAGAACGGGATCGGTCTCGGTGTTGGTGTGTAACAGCTCGGCTGGAACTTTCCTCGCCACGGTTCCTCCTGGGTTGGACGTTGCGGTTCCTTTCGTGGCGCCGATCCCTTGCCTCCAGCTCCAGGTCCATTACCAATCTGCGCAACCGCTCCAACTCCCGGTCTCTATCATCGTGTTGCCGATGTGCTGAGACATTTGAAATGGTCCGGTGTGTCTGGGCCGATCCTTCTCCCAATCCGGACTCTTCCTCTCCTCTTGAATGCTCTCTATCCTCCAGCCGCTTCTGCCTTCGTTCCCTCCACGTCGATCCCCGGGAGGATCCTGCTGAATTGCTCGGAGCGTGTCCTCTTGAACGCCCCTCAGACATCTTCTTTGCTTTGAGTCTCACTCGAACCACAGCTTCGTAGGATGGCCCCACGGTGGGCGCCAATTGTAGGAACCAGGTACAAGGATTCTGGGCCTTATATCACTTGGGCTTACAATTTATTTGTAGTGGGTTTAAGGATTTCCTACAACGGGTCGTTCTCGGCAGAGAGACTCAAAGCAATACTCAATCTGAAAACACTCTCTCCTTGACTATTTTCCCTCAATTTTTCTGAACCGCTTCTTCTCCCAACCTTCTATTATTTATAGTCAAGGTTAGTGGGGAGATCATGATTACAATCACCGTTAGTGCTATTGAAGGTCCAGTGTTATCTGGCCTAAGTGGTTGTTTAGGTGAAAGGGCGGTGCAGCATTTATGATCTTGGAACTTGGTTCCATTTTCTCCGGTCATGTTCGGCGACTCACGTTCCCGTGCATATCATGTTCTCCCCGGACGTGACTCATGCGCTATTCCGGAAAGGATTAACCGGCCAAATCTGGGAACTCAATACCCAGAAACTTGTTTATTCTCTAAGGCAGTCTCATGAAGGGCATAAGGTAACTGGAATTTTCCGCTGGGCCTGCAACCGAGGCCGGTATGGGCTTGGGCCCGGGGCCTAGATGGTTCTGGGCCCAAGGACAGTATGGGCCTTGGTATCGTGGTGCCGTACAGTACTGTTAATGCATCAATGGTGATCACACCATTAGAGAAGCAAGCCTGGTCCAAATGCAATTCAATGATCTCCTCTTGGATCTTGAATTCAGTTTCTCCCAACCTCACTGCCAGTGTAATTTACAGAGACACTGCATTCGAAGTGTGGAATACTCTCAAGAAACGATTCTCTCAAGCAAATGGACCTAGGATCTCTCAACTTCAGAAACAAATCTCAACTATGATGCAAGGTGCTGCTACTGTCACAGGTTTCTTCACTGATCTTCAAGCTGCTTGGGATCAATTATTGAATTTCAGGCCTTCACCTTGTTGTTCATGTGGAAAATGCACCTGTGGTGTGAATGATAAGATCACAACCTTTCAGCATCAAGATTCTCTCATGCAATTCTTAAACGGGTTGAATGATTCCTATTCTCAAGTGAAAACACAAATACTCATGATGGAGCCTAGTCCTTCCATTGATAAGGCATTTTCTCTGGTGATACAAGAGGAAAGGCAAAGGTATTCAGGATTTTCTGTTGGTCCTTCTGTTGAATCAACTACACTTGCAGTCAAGAATCAAGGATTCAATCAAGGGATTCCATATCCAGGATACAACAAGAGCAATAAAGGAATCAATGCAAAAGGGAGGCCTGTATGTAGTCACTGTGGCAAGCTTGGACATGTAGTAGAAAAATGCTACAAATTGGTAGGATATCCTCCAGGTTACAAGCAGAAGGGCAGAGTTGCCATGGCCAATCAGATCTTTACTGAAGATGATCAAGGAAATTCTAACAATTCTGGCAATCAACAGGTCAATTCGTTTCCCTTTACTTCAGAGCAATATCAACAGTTAATCTCAATGCTCAGCTCTCATCATGCATCCACATCTGGTGCTGCCAATGATGCATTGCACTCAGCTAATTCTGCACTTTTAGGTAATGTGTGTAATACTTGGTCAGATTGTGTTTCCTTAGACTTGCAACATTCAGTTTTTGCTGTTAATCCTGTCAATAAGAATGCCTATGGTACTGATGTTTGGATCCTTGATACCGGAGCCACAGACCACATAGTGCATTCCTTATCTTTGTTCACACACATCACTAGCTCCATTTCCACATTTGTTCAATTACCTAATGGTGAAAGGGTCACAGTTACACATGTAGGTACAATTCAGGTTACTTCAACTTTAAAACTTGAAAATGTGTTGTGTGTTCCCTCTTTCACCTTCAACCTGATCTCTATTAGCCAATTAACCAAAACACTTTCATGTTGTTTCATTTTTTTGTCAAATTTTTGCTTTATACAGGACCTTACTTGTTGGAAAACGATTGGAGTGGGTGAATTACATGACAATCTGTATCTGCTGCACACTGCATCTTCTTGCAAATCTGTTTCAGAATCTGTTTCTGCATCTTCAACTCTTGAGTCTGTTTTTCAATCTTTTGTCAATTCTGTATCTGGTTCAATTTCCATTCCTAGAGTTACCAAGTCTTATCTTTGGCACATGAGGTTAGGACATGCCTCTGATAATAAGTTTCTGGCCTTACACAGTCACATACCTGATGTACAAAACTTTCATAGCAATAAAGATTGTGTTCTTTGTCCAATTGCAAAACAGAAGAGGCTTCCATTTCCCTTTCTTAATCATGTTTCAAATGCTGCTTTTGATTTGATCCATTGTGATGTTTGGGGACCATTTGCCAAGCTCACTCATGATGGATTCAGATTCTTTCTTACCATTGTGGATGATGCCACAAGATCCACTTGGATTTATCTTATGAAATCAAAGGCTGAGACTAGACCTTTGCTGATTTCTTTCTATAACATGATCAATACACAATTTCATGCAAATATCAAGACCATTAGAACTGATAATGCCCCTGAATTTTTCTTAAAAGACTTTTATGCAAGCAAAGGCATCATTCACCAACATTCTTGTGTTGCCACTCCACAACAAAATTCAGTTGTGGAGAGGAAACACCAGCACATTTTAAGCATTGCAAGGGCATTAAAATTTCAATCTAATGTTCCTATTTGCTATTGGGGTGACTGTGTATTGACTGCTGTTTATATAATCAATAGATTACCCTCCAAACTTCTGAACCAGAAAACTCCTTTTGAAAAACTCTATGGAAAGCCTCCTTCCTTTCTTCATTTAAAGGTATTTGGCTGTCTTTGCTTTGCCTTTACCTTATCCCATAACAGATCCAAATTTGATCCTAGATCATCCCCTTGTGTCTTTCTTGGTTACCCGTTTGGAGTTAAGGGTTACAAATTACTTGATTTGACTACCAAGAGATTTTTCATATCCAGGGATGTTCATTTTCTTGAGACTGTTTTTCCTTTCATTTCACAGCCTCATTCTTATTCTCCAAACACTAATATCCCTTTATCTCACCTTTTTCCTTCAGTGGCTGAACCACCTGCCTCTTTCTTTGATTTTGAAACCTCTGGCACTTCTTCTTATGTCCCACAGGTTCCTCTCACTGATGATCTTCCCACTGGCACTCATGATGTTCCTTTAGCTACTGATATCTCAGTTTTAGCTCCTGCAGATTCACTTGTTCCCAATTCTGCAAACTTACCTGTTGAAGATTCTGCAGAATTACATGTTACAAATTCTGCAGATCCTTCACCTCCTCAATCTATCCAACCTATCATTCCTTCCACTCTTCCATCCTCTATTCCCTTAAGAAAGTCATCCAGACTCTCCAAACCACCTGCATACTTAACAGATTTTAAATGCAGCACAGTTGTCACTGATAATCCACCTTCCTTTTCTGCCAACAAGTCAGGTATCCTCTTTCCCTTGTCTCATTATCTTAATTCTTCAAAATTATCCTCCAATTATGCACATTTCTGCTCCCTCATCTCTGCCATACCTGAACCTACATCTTACCATGAGGCAATCAAAGATTCTAATTGGCAGGATGCTATGGCATCTGAAATTGCTGCTTTGGAGGCTAATCAAACCTGGTCCATTACATCTTTACCTCCTCATAAAAGGGCCATTGGGTGCAAATGGGTCTATAGAGTGAAATACAATGCTGATGGCTCGTTGGACAGATACAAAGCCAGGCTTGTTGCCAAAGGTTTCACTCAACAAGCTGGCTTAGACTTCACTGATACTTTCTCACCTGTTGCTAAGCTCACTACTGTCAAAACTCTCCTTGCCATTTCTGCTGTGAGAGGTTGGCATTTGGTTCAACTTGATGTGAACAATGCCTTTCTTAATGGTGATCTCCATGAAGAAGTCTATATGCAGTTACCTCAGGGGTTTCACAGCAAGGGGGAGAACCTAGTTTGCAAGCTTAACAAGTCTTTGTATGGTCTCAAGCAAGCATCAAGACAGTGGTACTCCAAGTTCTCTTCAACCATTTTAAAATATGGTTTCAAGCAATCCAAATCAGATTACTCCTTGTTCACTAAGAAGTGCAATCAGACTTTCATAGCATTACTTGTTTATGTTGATGACATTCTAATTGCAAGTAATGATGTTCAAGCAGTTGAAGATCTTAAGACTTCTTTGAATCAGGAATTCAAGTTGAAAGACCTTGGTAATTTGAAATACTTTCTTGGTCTTGAGGTTGCTAGATCAGAGAAAGGAATTTCATTATGTCAAAGGAAATATGCATTAGGTGTTCTCAAAGATGCTGGAATGACAGGTTGCAAACCCAGCAAAGTACCAATGGAACAAAACTTAAAACTGAGCAAATTTCAAGGAGAATTGTTGACTGATCCGGGTGTTTATAGGAGATTAGTTGGAAGACTGCTTTACCTAACCATAACAAGACCAGATATTACATATTCAGTTCATAAACTAAGCCAATTCATGGCTAAGCCTAGAAAGCCACATCTTGATGCAGCCTACAAGGTGTTGCAATACATTAAAGGATGTCCTGGCCAAGGCATTCTCCTATCATCAAAATCGGATTTGCATTTGAAGGCTTACACGGATGCAGATTGGGCCTCTTGTGTAGATACCAGAAGGTCTACTACTGGATTTTGTGTGTTTTTAGGAGACTCATTGATCTCATGGAAATCTAAGAAACAATCCATAGTTTCTAGATCCTCAGCTGAAGCTGAATATAGGGCAATGGCCTTAAGTGTTTGTGAAATGACTTGGCTGTTGGCTTTGCTAAAGGATTTTGAAGTTGATCATCCACAACCGGGCATGCTCTTCTGTGATAACCAGGCAGCAATCTCTATTGGTGAGAACCCTGTCTTCCATGAACGTACAAAACACATAGAAGTAGACTGCCACTTGGTTAGAGACAAGGTACAAGAAAAGGTGATTCGTTTATTCTTCACTCCCACACATACACAGCTAGCAGATCTGTTTACCAAGGCCTTATGCAGTCAGCAGCTGAAGTTCTTAATTTCCAAGATGAATGTATTAAACATACATAATTCTGAGTCTCATCTTGAGGGGGAGTATCAGACAACAAAGAAGAAAGGAGCAGAGAATAAGAAGAATGAGAAGAAGAGTAAAACGACACTGCAAATAATCTAAGCTACAAGTCTACTTAGAAGAGCAGATAAACGGCATGTAGTCTTGGTTGATTATTTAACTCAGTCAGATTATGTCACACGTATTGTAACTAACTTCCACACGTGTTGTAACTGACTCCACTAGCTTCTTCTCCCTTTTCTGTTATTCTTTCAGTTATTCCGTTGCTCTCTGTTTTGGGTATTTGATTTCAGGGATGTATATAAGCTTGATGTATGTACAGATTCATTTTAATACAGAATTTAGAGAAAGTTTCTTATCTCTTCTCTCAATTTCTCTCTCTGTTCTTCCTGTGTGTTCACACATCAGTTTCTTCCTTTATTTCTATTTTGTTATACATATATTTGGAACTTGGATGTGTCTATCTAATGATCCTGTCCATATAATCATCCCAAGAAGGAAGGAATTAAATGTCTATAGCATGTTCTTTATCTAAATTTAAAGGTTTAATTTTAGAAGAGATTTCTTCTATCCAGATAATAACTTAAGACTTCCAGTGGGTTCTCTGTTGGGTGCCATCTAAGAAGTGGTAGGGCATGATTTTTCTCTAAAAGTAGAAGAAGAAAATAAATTTAAGAGAAAGCAAAATGATTCAAATATTAATCCATGACATGTCTAGTAAGTGTTATACACTTGGACATCCAATACCAACGTTGATTTTTTTTTTTTTTTGGTTCTAATTTTATCACTATTGATCAGATTGAATTCCTTTTAAGAAAAACACGATAAACATTGACACTTAAGGAATTGTTACACTAGAGGAACTGCATAAGAAATTGGTTTCTCATGGAATAGAAGTAAGAGCAACCTTGCATTTTAGGATTTGTAATACTTCAGTTTATTTGGTACCAAACCTAAACCTATGCCTTATTTCTATTTTTTTGTGTTTCCAAGCCTATCCGAGGTAGAAGTGATTGACAAGGCTGAAATTCGCTATATTTGTCGATAATTATTTCTTTCATTATTTTTTCCTTCCATTATAAAATTTGAGATATGATTTTGTGTTTTGGATATTAAGGAGAGAAATTTTGTATTTTTATGAGATTTTATTTATTTATTTATAAACTTTTGAATATACCATGGTTTCGTGGGGCTTTGCGTTTGGGTCCTAAAAGCTTTTGAATGCATTCTCTGTACTTACCATCTCTCTTTTCCCCCACTTATTGAAAAGCTAAATTGATGTTTCCTCTCTCTCTCTCTCCACTTATTGACATTCCCTCCTCTATTTTTACCGGCTCTTTTGAAAGAATTCTATTTACATTTCTTTTTTCACTTTATTCTGAAGAAACTTAATTGCTAACTCCTCTCTCTAATTTTCTAGTTATTGAATAGCTTAATTGTCATTTCTGTTTTTCGTTGCCACTCAGTACGCTACCCATTTATTAACACTAGCTTGTAATTCCATGCATATATATGGATATACTTAAAAGATACACATTAAGATGCATAATATAATTCTTACATATATAATTTAAATATTATTGATAGTCATTCTTATATTTTTTTTTAACTCTTTAAAAAGTCTTGTAAGAATGTTATTAGGTAAAAAATGGAAATTGTCCATTTTTTAAAATATTTTTATATTCATTAATTTTAGACTCTTTGATTTTTGTATGGAATAACTCACTTAAATGGATATTTATGATATGGTTCCATATTTGATTTCAAAATTAAAAAATAAAACTCTCTCTAAAAATAAATAATTTATAATACATGGCACAAAATTAGACTTCAATTGTAGAATCTAATTGGATTTCCTCTAACTTTACCTATTAGTATATATATATATATATATATATATATGACTTATAAATTTGAATTGTTTTTAATTATACAAAAAAAAAATGCTCATAAATATAAAATCATTCAGACTCTCTCTTCCTCAAATTTTATATATAGTGTTAGATATATGATTATGTTTTTTATGATTTATTTATATTAGAGGAATATATATATATATATATATATATATATATATAAAAGTTGAATTTTTATTTATTTAATGACCAACATTTATAGAAGAATAATGACCAATAGATGAATAACTTTGTCACATTAATGGGTCAAATGTTACATCAATCAAATAAATGCACAACATTAGTAGATAGATAGCTAATAGCTGGAAGATACACCTACAGAAGGCAACCTGTCTCCACAAATAGTGGTACTCTTTCCATACGCTTTTGGAACTCTCAATATATGATATATATATATATATATATATATACTCCAGAGTCTTGATTTAAGCATTGGGGACCTCTAGGCTGGTGCCACACTGGTATCCCCTCCGATTGTCCTTCTCTCTTTTGCAGGCTTGTTGGATCATCTAACGCCACCCCTTTGAAAACATCTTCCATCAACATCTCTAGACGAACTACCCAAACTGAAAGTGAATTTTCACTCTTAACAGTTTTCATGGTTCCAAAACATACTATTCGAAAATATTTATTGCTTTTTCGAAATTGATTTGAGTTGGGCATGTTTTATATTAGTGATGATTTCTCTCAAAAAGTTTTTGTACGCAGTTGGCCTCTGTTCCATCAATATTTTCTTCATTTGACTTCATTTTTGTTGGGAATTGGGTTTTGGCTAAGCGCCTGTCTTTTTTATGCCCTTCTCTTAACTGATTATGATTATTGCTCTCGATAAGTTTGCATAATGTTTCTGTGTTTGATTATTGGCCACAGTGTGATATGTTGGTTTGGGTTTGGTTTTTGTTTATAGCAAGAATGTTTTGCACTTTCATTAAAAAAAAAAAAAAAAAATGTTATTGTTCTCTCTCTCTTTTTATTATTTATTTTTTATTATTTTATTTAATCACATGATATTGTGAATCTGTGATCATCAATAGCATGTATGTATACAATAGCATACATGCTTTTTGTTCTTATATCATTAGTTTTGATCTCTATATGTCGATGTTCAAACCTCACAGGCCGTATTGATAAATTTTGGGGACAATCCTTTTTTGTTTTTCTTTTTTTGAGAAGGGGAAGGGGGACAATCCATTTGAGCTCCTAAACAATTATATGTATGTTTACTTAATTGCCTTTGTTATAATGTAATAAAGGCACTTGTAAGCTATAACACAAGAACATTTAATCATTTACTGATGCAAAAATTAAACTTCCTGTTTTACAAAGCCTTTAGTATGATTATAATTATTATTATAGAACAGAGCCATATATTTAAGTTCGATATCAGTCTCATTTCTGTATCAGAATTTTCATGTAATCAACCAAAAAAAGAAAAAGAAAAAAGAAGCATAGGAGAGTCTTGTGAAATGCAAGGAAGATTTAAGTTGTGTAAAAGAGAATTAGCCAACAGACATGAAAATGTTTCTTTAAACCACGGATTGTTTGCTTGCTTGCTGGTTTGGTGCTTCCATTCAACCAAGCAACCCTTAAAATTAGGCCCTAGTTCATATGACCACCAACTCTCTCCTCACTTGTATGGTTCTCAAAACATCACCACGTGAACCGTTAATTTTTCTTGCATGTTTGTGTTGCAATGAGCGTGTCATTGTCTAAATGCTATGAAATCCCTTAACAAGCATATAGTGTGGTGACAAATGGTTTGCTGAAATAACATATCTGAAATTTGATCCACATAGTTTCAAATGGGCCACAATTATTTGTGTTGTATTGATCGGTAGGACATGAGGAATTGCAACAGAAAAAATAAACAGAACGATTCCTATCAAATCTAATAATTAGTTGGAAGGCAAAACTATGTGATTCCTCATGACATCTGTCCTCAGACAAACCCAGTTGCCCTTTTCTCTTCACCAATATATCAATGAGTTTACTGCCTAACAGCGCTTGTTCTGTCTATACATAATGCCATTCCAAGGATAGCCACACACTACATTACTTCTTTCATTAAAAATTCATTTACTTTCATCCACTACCTACTAAAACTCCTTTCGACAGTGCATTCATTTGTCTCCAGAGACCATTAATGTGTCCTAAGGCCACTTTTCTGTATACATAGGAGATATTGAAAAGGAATACATCTGTGATTCTAACTTCAGACTTGAGGCAGCCTTCATGCCAAAACCTATTAGTTAGGCCGAAAGGAGTTTGGTATTCATTGTATGGGGGTGGTTTCACAATCCCATGTACAGAAGATTTTTTTGTTGATCTCACATGTAGTTTGAATTCCCATGAACTATGGTCAACAAGACATCATAATTCGTAGTTGAGAACACTAACCCTCTGACACAATATACCAAGATACAAATTTTATGGGAAAAAAAATTTATATATAGTAGTTCTTATATTTTAAGGCTCATGTAAACTGTGAAGTCAATTTAATTCAATAATGTTCATGAGTTAAGAGTTCTTTTTCATGGATTTTGTTCTACAGGGTAGCCATGTATAAGTAATTGTTGATGGGTTGCATCTTTATTTGCAGAGCAATTAAAGAAATGTCCTTAGAGCATTCGTTAACTTTCTCCATTAAAGAATAATCTTTGTAAAATTTGATGTATTAAATTATCCATTACAAACAATTATAGTTCACAGCACCCCATATTTCTGTATGGTAATTGAAATGTTAGTTTCTATGTCTTACCATTCTAAGAAATAAGGTCCAGAAAACCATCCATATATGGTTCATTTAATCTCGTTACCTAATTTTTCTCGTCACTTGATTGGTTTATGAAAATGTGCCTTGAAAATATAGGTCCATTTGGTTGACATGACTTGGTATTGTTCATCGTTTACACCATCTCTAGAATGTTGGAACATGGCCCCCCTGTATATATTGTTAAGGGCATTGTTTATAACAGTGTTATATGTGTTTTTATAAATTGAAAACGTGACTTTAACCGTTTTCAGTTTTAAAAACATGAGTGTGTAACACACTAGGTGCAACAACTATTACCCTATAGTTAAACTTCTATGATGTTGAAGACTACAAGTGATTGATTTCTTATTCTAAAAAAAAAAAAAAAAAAAAAAGAAAGTGATTGATTTCTTTGCTATAACCTCATGTAACCCAGCATTTTGGAATTTCAAATCTGGTTTGGTAGAGATGGGAACAAGAAGTAGGGTATAGGTCAGGTGAACTGAGTTTGTCAAATGGAGTTCAAAGCTCAAATGCCTACCAACAGAGCTTTCATTCAACTTGAATAGTGGGGAGGGGGGAAGGAACCTTCTTGTTCATTGCATAGAGATTTGATATGCTCATGTTAGGTTTATATGCTTAATAAATTCTCACTCCAATGAGTGCAATCCCTTCAAATATTTGTTTTGAGCTTGGAAACCTACCAATTGAGATTTCATTGAAGTTACATCCACAACTGTTTATTTTACAAATTAAAAGAGGCATATATTTGAAACTTGGATGTATCTATCTAATGATCCTGTCCATATCATCATCCCAATAAGAAGGAAGGAATGTCTATAGCATGTCCCTTATCTAAATTTATAGGCTTAATTTTAGAAGAGATTTCTTCTATCCAGATAATAACTTAAGACTTCCAGTGGGTTCTCTGTTGGGTGCCATCTAAGAAGTGGTAGGGCATGATGTTTCTCTGAAATTAGAAAATTTTGCCGCATTCCTCATCATGAGATGGAAGACAAATCCGTGTGATTTCTAATGTGAATGTCTTTCATTGGTGCATGTATACGCCTCTTTAAGTTTTCACCACTCATATCCTGTGAAAGAGAAATTTCTGTGCCATTTCACCTATATATACACATATCATTGGGTTTACAAGCAACACAAGTCTTTGTATACACAAGCAAAACAAGTTCTACAAATCCTTTGAGATCTTTTTTTCTCTTCTTCCTCCTAAGGGATAGAATCATGGGTTTCCACTTGCCTGGCATTATTCATGCTATGCAAACTCTTAAACGGTCTTCAACTACTGCAAGCCAAGCAGCTTCAAAGGCTATAGATGTTCCAAAGGGCTATTTTGGCAGTCTATGTTGGGGAGAGCCAAAAGAAGAGGTTTGTAATTCCAATATCATACTTGAGCAAGCCTTTATTCCAACACTTGCTAAGTCAAGCTGAAGAAGAATATGGACATAATCATCCCATGGGTGGTCTCACAATCCCCTGCAGGGAAGATATCTTCCTTGATCTCACTCCTCAACTAAATGAATGAGAGTGGAGGCTAACATTCAGCAAACACAGTTTTGACTACAATGCCTAAATATGTACATGAGGCTGCTTAGCTGCTTAGCTTCTTAGCAAGTGATTTTTGGTTTGAAGCTCATAGGTAGCATCCTTCATTCTAGAGCCTCAATAGTCATGGATTGATAATCTAATGAGGGTCTCAACTGCATTTGAGCTGGAGAAGTAAGTTGTGAAAATGTATTTTTTGAATGACGGATCTTCTTAACACCATTGATCCAAAACAGGTCACTCAGTTTTGACTTTAGAATAGTGCAATAGAGTTTGTAGTGACTTATTGTGAACTTCCTCTTTGTTTTGTAGAGAAATACTGGGAATAAATATATCATTATATTAATCAAATTTCTTACTTTCCTGCTTTTCAATTTTCATTGATTTCTGAATGATGCCAATGTAATGTTAATGCCAAGCAAGCAAAACCAAGAAAAGGAAATCCATACTAGCATCAATAAGTTGACTCTACTACAAATACCTAGAAATCAGCAAATGCAGGGCAATCCAAAATAACATCAATGAGTTCACTCCACTACAAATTCTAGAAACTAACAATGCCAAATCAAGTTTACATGGTATCAACATTGAGAATATGCAACAAATTGATCATCTGACTTTAAAAATTTTTCTTCTTCCTCACGGATTTTGTTCTCTAAGATTGCCATATATTCTTGAGTAATCATTGACGGGTTCCACACTTATTTGCATTTAAACAATGATCTTTAGAAAAGTTGATGTAGTAGTATCCATTACAAACAATAACAGTATCCATAACAAACAATAATAGTACACAGCACTCATTTCTATAAGATAATTGAAACGTAAGTTGTTATGTCATCCCATTCTACAAAATAAGTTTCAAAAAACCATCCATATATGGTTCTAATAACCTCGTACCTAATTTATATATTCTCACTTGGTTTATAAAAATGTGCCATGAAACTAATAGAGTCCATTTGGTTAACATCACTTGACATTGTTTGCAGCATATTTACTATGTTGTAACGTGCCTTCCCCGGGATATGGTTAAACTTACTGATATTAAAGACGACAAGTGGTTGATTTCTTTGCTATAACAACATCATGTAAACCAGCATTTTGGCATTTCAAAGTTAGTTTGGCAGTAGGGTATATGTCAGTTGAACTGAGTTTGTTAAAGGGTTTTTAAATCTCAAATGTCTACCAACAAAGCTTTCATTCACTTTGGAAAGGAGGGTGGGGGGGAAGAATCTTTTTGTTCATTGCATAGAGTCTAGAGATATGATATGCTCATTTTAGGTTTATATGCTTAATAAATTCTAACTACAATGAGTACAAACCCTTCAAATATCTATTCTGAGCTTGGATACCTACCAAATGAGATTTTATTCAAGTCATCCACAACTCCTTATTTTACAAGTTAAAAGGGGTATATATTTGAAACTCAGATGTATCTTCTATTTAATGATTCTGTCCATATCATCATGCTGATCTAAATTTAAATTTAATGTCTCTAATCTAAATTTAAAGGCCTAATTTTAGAAGAGATTTCATCTATCCAAATAAATGAAGACTTCTAGTGGGTTTTCTGTTGGCAGCCAACTAAGAAGAGGTAGGACTTGATGTTTCTCTAAAAGTAAACAGCTTTGGCCAATCACACATGCCTTATCAAGATGAGTTGGAAGTCAAATCCATGTGATTGCTCATGTTAATGTCTTTCATTAGTGCATGTATTTGCCTCTCCAATTTTCACCACTCAATTCCTGTGAGAGGAATTTCTGCATACCATTTCATCTATATATACACACATATCTTTGGTTGACAAGAAACACAAGTCTCTGTAATCACGATCAAAACAAGTCTTGCAACTCCTTTGAGATATTGTTCCCTTCCTCTAGAAAGATAAAATCATGGGTTTCCGCTTGCCTGGCATTATTCATGCTATGCAAACTCTTCAACGGTTTTCAACTACTGCAAGCCAAGCAGCTTTGAAGGCTATAGATGTTCCAAAGGGCTATTTTGCAGTCTATATTGAGGAGACCCAAAAGAAGAGATTTGTGGTTCCAATATCATACTTGAGCCAGCCTTTATTCCAAGATTTGCTAAGCCAAGCTGAAGAAGAATATGGATATAATCATCCCATGGGTGGTCTCACAATCCCCTGCAGGGAAGATATCTTCATTGATCTCACTTCTCGACTAAGCAAATGAGAGTGGAGACTAACGTTCAGTAAACAAAGTTTTCACTACAATGCCTAAATATGTACAAGAGCCTGCTTGGTTGTTTAGCAAGAAATTTTGGTTCCAATCTCATATGTGAAGCATCCTTCATTCCAGAGCCTCAATAGTCAGGCCCAATATGGAACTTGGAATGATCATCTAATGATGAATGGTCTCAGAACCTGAGTAGTTTCAATTGCACGTGAGCTGGAGGAGAAAGCTGTGAAAAGGACTTGGCTGGATGATAGAACTCCTAAACACCACTGACCCAGAAACAAATCACCCTGATTTTGAATTTAGAATAGAGAAAGGGTGTTCATTGTAACTTCTTGTGAACTTCCTCTTGTTTTGTAGAGAAATACTGGGAATTAATTTATCTTTATCCTAACCAAATTGCTCCCGCTTTTTATCAATTTCTGACTAATGCTAATGTAATTTTAATGCCAAGCAACGAAAACCAAAAACGGCAATCCATACTAGCATCAATAAGTTGACTACTAAAAATACCTAGAAATCAGCACATGCAAGGCAATCCATAGCATAAATTAGCTGACTCTACTACAAATTCTAGAAACCAACAATGCCAAACCAAGTTTACATGGTCTCAAGAATGAGAATATGCTGTGTCATTTCAATCAACAAAAAGCCAACTCTTGATCATGTTTTGCTTTGTCATTATATATATATATATATAAGTCATCCATATATAAAAGTCATTATCATACAGAAGTTTTACTCCAACATGCACAGATTCAATACTTCAATACCTCATTTTGTCACTCGCGTTTGAGGTACGTGCATTGTAGTTACTCCGGATCTTATATCCGAGGTAGTACATGTTCCTAGGGTAGCGCATCCTGACTACCTTGGCTGTGATCGTCTGAGGACTGTGTCTAAAGACGAACTCTCGTCTCTATTTTGTGAGACACTTTCATCTTGGGGTGACCGTCAAAACATCCCTTGCTCGGGCTTTGCAAAAGGTTTGAGATTCTTAACATGGTGATGACATTCATTCTTCATCCATTGTCTCACTATAACTCTATCACAAAGCCTCGTGCTCTATTTTTGTTATCCCTCTTAGAGGACATTTTTATTGACTTCCCTTCTCACTTCATTTTATCCCTTATAGATGTCTATAGGGATACGGCGACCCATGATAAGCTCATTTTTCCTTCGGCTATCACGCGAATCCTTCGCCATTTTTCTGTCTCTTTTCCCGCGTCTCCTCATTTCTCGGTCATGTGTGTTATAGATGCGGCGACTATCAGATGGAGTGAGGCCCAGCTTTGACTGAAGTGGCCACGGATAGAGACAGCAACTCCTCCAACTTCTTCCGCTCCTTCGTCTTCTGCGGGTGGAGTGACTCTCGAGACCATCATGGCACAACTTGTGCACATGGATATATATATATATATATATATATATATATATATATATATATATTTATTTATTTATTTATTTATTTATTTATTTATTTATTGATCTCCACCCTTGAACTTGTTCAAGGTAATTGCATGGAACTTCGATGTGGTGCAATTGGTTTGATAATCTCAAAATTGACGACTTTGATACCACTTGTTAGGAACTCAATGTATCCTAAACAGGGATGGAGCTAGGACTTGGAGTTAAGGGAGCGGTTTTATTGTTAGCTGCGTGCGATGGCATCGGTTTTTGGCTACATTGCTTAGCCGACAAAGGTTTTCTTTTATTATTACTTTTTTATGTGTATAGAGCATGTCTTTTGTTGGTAAGGACAAAATTATTTTGCCTAAAGTTTTTTAAAGGGCTAAGTTGTTTGTTTTTGGTAAAATTAGTTGATTAGTCTCAAAAAAAAATTTTAGCTTTGCGATCGCCTATCAGTAATTTTTGTTGTTGGGCTAATATTTTGGGTTTGTTTATTTATTTATTTTTTTAAGATTTTAGATCTATAAATTTTATTATGGACTTTAAAAGGAAGAAAATACTAGATCTATAATTTTTTTTACAAATTGTTGTTGTGATTATTGGTTATTAGTAAGTGAAAAAGTTATGTAAATGGTGGACCTAGATGCAAACCAGTAAGAATTTGCTACCTCAATAATTTGTAAAAATGTTGTAAAAAAGTTAGTAGCTATAGCATTTCTCTTATAATGATCATTAAGGGGGACAAAATGTAATTTTATTGAACAAAATTGCTAAAATTAATACCTAAATACATAGTTATATAATTATATTTAAAAAAAAAAAAAAATTAGGGGGGGCCATTGCCCCCCCTAGTTCATGAATGGCTCCGTCCATGATCCTAAAGCGGATGGGTCGGAAGTATATGGAAATTGATGAGAATTGAATTCATTTGAGCTAATCACCTTTCATAGAGAAATATTAAGGGAAAGAGAGAAAATGCACTACGCAAGGAATTTGTTTATTATTCAAGGTATATCAAATGATGGTTACAAACATTATTTATACAACTCAATCTCTCTTCCTATTGGCCATATATAGCTCAATCTTGTTGGCTTAGTAATTAATTTACCACGTGCTCTCACTAATTAATCTATGTGATTAATGTGCCACAAGTGGCGATAGTGCTAACTAACTTCCTAAATGGGAGGTCGCTGCTCAACTTGGATACTCACCCCGAACAAGAATTTTGCTTCTTGTACAAGCAAGTCACCAATCCTTTCCACCACACCAGATACAACAACCTTGGTCATTTCTATTCATTGAAAAGAAGATGAATGGAATGGGAGCTTTGAATGTTAATTTTCTCACATTCTGAAAGAATTTGCACTCTCTTAAATTCAATTTTTTTTTATTCATCATCCGTTCAGTGTCCTATTTTTCCACACTAACACTAATTGTAATAAGTCTACGAGAATGAAAGTTGGGTCTGTTTAGACATGGCAAAACAGGTCAGAATTTTCTGACCTGATCCGAAAATACTTGACCCAAACTTGATTTTTTTGACCCGAAACAAAAATGGGTTGACCCGTGACATGACCCGTGTTTTTTCCGAGTCAACCCGACCCGAACCATTTTTGAAAAATTTTTTTTTTTGGTAAAAAAAAGACAGTAAAATTAAGACAATATTGGTTTAATTGTTTGTTGTGACCTTTAAGGAAACAATTGAGACATTTACATAACTACATGCAAATTAATTGAAAAATGAATGGTTGAGTATTCTATAATGAGTAAAGATTTTTAGATATCAAATAGTAAAGTACATGCCAAGATACTTTAGTTACAGTAGAATTAAAAACATAGATTTCAAATTGTAGACATGTGTGAGAAACATTCACTAGTGTGAAAATAGTGAAGACAAAGTATCAAATTAACATAAATTATGAATGCTTAGACTTATTTTTTAACAATTTATGTCTAAAATAAACGGTTTTTCAAAATAAATTATAATATTTCCTAGAGTGTGTGTTGCTTAACAATGATATGATATTCATAAAAGAGACCATGTATAAATAAATAAACAATCAAACTTTAATGTATATCTCAAATTGAAACAGAGTGCCAACCACAATTGACAATAGATTATATACTTAATTTTCAAGATTGTAAATTTCTTATATGTTTTTTATTCTTTGTCAATTGAATTATCTAATAAGTCATTTGTAATTTTGTTTTATATTTTAGGATGTTGATATTGTGTAGAAATAAAACTTGTGCATTTGTTTTACTTATCTTTGTGTTATTTTGTTTTAAATAGCAATGTTAGGATTTGTATAATTTTAAAATTATTAAATAAGTATTAATAAGTTTAACTGAGTTCATTCTTGATATAAGTGGTGAATTCAAAGTAATGCATTTTATATTGAGTAATCTATCGCATGACTTTCCAAATGGCAAATACATGTTGTTTTCTTTATAAAAAAATTTTAAAAAAAATCATGTGAAAAATATGAATCCACCTAACTCGATTCGACCTACAACCCGATTGACTCGAACTTGTTTTTAACCTACTTAAAATGACCCATTTTTAACTCATAACCCATTTATCCCATAACTCAATTGATCCGACTCAACTCACCCGTTTTGCCATGTCAAGCATGTCCCTTCAGCACCCTCCTTTTCTTTACCTTAATGAAAAATTTTCCCATTTACCTAACCAAAAAAAAAAAAAAAAAGTATTGTTTTCTTCATCTTATAATCTGACAATTTTGTGTCAAATCAATTCGAGTGCCAAAGAAAAATTGCTTTGGACTTTTGTGACGTGTTAGCAAAAACTTCCAAAAAAAAAGTGGAAAAGGTGAATGATGATCGATGCTAGCCTCAATTATTCATATTTTAAGCCTTTCATAGTGAGATACAGCTAATCCATTATTATGTCGAAAGATAAAGTATCCATCTAATCAAATCAGGTATAGGGTGAACCAATCAATTATTGCATTTTATTTAGTTAGTGAGAGATATGATAATTTTTTATTGATAGTGCACAAAAATCGTCAATGAGTTGATCGTTTACACACGTGTCAATAGACACACTTAAAGAACAAAAGAGAAGAATCAATCAAAGGGCACTGATAGAGTACCGACCAAAGACCCTCCGATGGTTAAGTCAGTAATAAAAGACTCTCCAAGAACTCAAGAGTACAAGAACTAGAGAGGATTCACGTACCTCAAGAAGGATAAGGTTTATGGTTTATATAGTAGAAGAGATTTTTTTTAATAATTTTATTTGGTAACAATAAAATATTTGTATGATTTTAATTGTAAGAATATTAGAATATTGTGGAGAAGAGATGATAGGTTCATTATATTTTTAAAAATGGGAAATTGTCATAAAAAATTGAAGTATTTGGTTGTAAGAGGCAAATGATTTGAAAGCTTCATGTTTGATTCGGACTGGGATGGTGTAAGTTTTGAAATAAATGGAAAGGTAATATACTTTCATGAACTGATTTATTAGATAATCGAAAACAGAGGATATTGAAGAGTCTTTGCAATAAAAATTTGTAAATTATGTTTAAAGGTAAAATAAAATATTGTTTTTGGCTGTTAAGTTACAACACTATTGAGCAACATAAAGAGGTTCTTTTATTTTTCTAACGACATTCAATTATAAATTTTGATATTAAATATTACTAATGAATCAATTATTGAAAGCAGTATATGTGTGGTAATGGGTAAGATTTTGGCACGGTAGTTGGTGGTAGTATATTTAGGTTCCTCAATCAAATGAAATCCACCTAAATGAATTAGATTTAATTTTTTTTTTTTCAAAAATACAACATTGTTTGTATTTTAACACATTTTTTATAAATAAAAAAAAATTAAAATATGAGAGAAAAAAAGATATATATATTTTAATAGATTTGGAGGATGTGGTTTAATTTAGATGTTAAATTAAAAGATGATGTTTTGATTGTAAAATAATGAAGTTTGTAATTAAACTTAAATTAGTATATTTCGTGAAATAGAAGTAGTTATAGTTGCTGGCTTGTATTGATTTTATCAATGCTAATGCTTAATTGGATAACAATTTGATTTTCAAAAAAGCTTTTATTATTAATGAAGGAAAGTATTTGATTTGATTTTTTTGACACAATATGAAGAAATAATACAACTCTGAAATAAGGTCACTGATGGGATGGCATCATCATTGTCTTCTTGTTTTGATCCACTTGCATTATTATTTGCGTTTGTTAATTGTAACACCTGATAATTTTGATATCAATTTAATTATTATATGTAAATTATAAAGGAGGCCTACAATTAAATGGATTAAATTGATTTAGACCTAAGATATTAAAAATAATATAAATATTATGGAATATGAAGCCCAAGTGAAGTGGTATAAATAAATATATGGGCCTTGAAAACTCTAATCTTCTTCCTCTTTAGTCACACGTGTATTTTACTGTGGAGGCTTTTTTTTTACTTCAGCCGACTACTGACTTCTGTCACTGTGACTGTGAGAAGAGACTGCAGGTATGGTTTCTATGATTATATTTATGGAAATAGGACTCCTATGATTGTTATCATACTGAGACTAGGCAAGTACATATAGGCATGTGTCATGGAAAGGAAATAAGAGACGTTGGTCTCATGAATCTCCACCTATCCCTACGAAAAGATGTCCTATATTGTTATTATATTAGATTGAGATTGATGTAAATAGCTATATGTCAGGAAGGGTACTTTGTAGCTTTTAATTTAGATGGATAAAATATAGTACCTATAGAAATATGATTACTCTGCCAACGAAAAGATATAGTGACAAGCCTGTAATTCTAGTTCAGCATATGACCATGCTGGTTTTGTCTTTTTCGGATTGGCTGACCCTGCTCAAGCCAATTCCATCTCATGTATTGTCGTGAGTCTGCCAATGTTCATTAAGTTTGGCGGTATTAAGAGAATAATGGGCTGGCCATGGGATTAATATATTGAGAATAATATTGGCTTCAACTATATATATATATATATATATATATATATATATATATATTAGATTAATCAAATATCTATCATTCAGCCATATTGAAATTTCATGAATACCTATGATTATGTTAATGGAAAAAACTGAATAGGCAGCAATATTTTTAAGTCCAAAAATCTGATCAAAACTGAAAGTGAATTGGATAGTTAAGTGAATAAATGAAGAATTTTGGATATATTAGTATTGTTTAGGATGAAACCGTTTAAGTGTGAAAAAAGATTTTTAAGTGGGAAATTGTGTATTAATGAACCTATTTTTGGGTGTTGCTAAGTTCTAATTCTACTGAATTGTTGTGATTCAAGGGAGGTTGATTTCCTTTATTTTTGCAACTAAGAGGTAAGTGGTGTTTAATAATTTTTGGGGTTTTCCCAAAACAATGTTGATTATTAAACTATTTTATATCAAAGAAATATATTTATATTCTATATATAAGTTGATATTTTATAAATGTTTGATGTGTACATTAACTATTAGTTTTATGAAAAACTTGTGGGACAACCTAAATTTACTTAAACTTATATGTGCGAATATATCCTTATATTTTTTAGAATTATGAATGGATTATTTTAGTGAGCATCTTGAATATGTTTTGAAAACCTATTGCAAGTCGTGATTAAAAGTTCAGTATTGTATTTAGTCCTTAACAAGGGACAATCATACTGCAGCTAGTCCTTAGCAAGGGACAGTCCTAGAAAAGGGGACAGTGTACATTTGATAGCTCCTTAGCAAGTGAGTATACTGTTGAGGATCCAAAAAGGAAACTCCTTAACAAGGGAGTGCACCTTTAGGTTCCAAAGGAGCCATCCTTAAGAAAAGGGAAGAAAATGAGGTTCCAGTCCCAAAAAGGGGACAGCACAACCCTGTCAACGGGGCGTAAACGTTAACCATGAGAAAAGTCTAGGTAATTGTTTATATGATGGTATTGATATATATATTATGATGGCTCACAATATGAAGATATTATTATTATTTTTTTTATGTGAAATACTGATGAGTTACAAATTATGAAATTGTTGTAAGTATTATTTATTTGAAAGGTTCGTTCCCACACCCCAATGTTAGTGAATTCCACTTATTGAGTTATCTCACCCTCTTTATTTCACATTACAGATACATTAAAGGGATTATTGGAGTAGAGATTTTTGGGAGATAGCAGTTACGAACTATTTTGTGGAACTGAGGATTTTATTATTATTTTATGCCATTAAACATTGTATTGGAGAATTATTTTGAGAATGATTTGTATTTGGTGAATTAGAGCTCTGACATTTGTGATGAGATTTAAGATTGTTGGTTTCTTTTATTTAATATTTTTATGGATTATTCAGATTAAATAGACTTTTTTTTGCTTATGATTTTGGGGCGTTACATTAATGGTTTTGTATCAAGAATTTGAAATGTGTTTTTGTCTAAAGTTTGATCTACTTTTTTCTTGATTTCATAATTCTCCAATGTTTCCTACACCAAAGTATGTTTATTAAATTATATTGTAGATATTTTTTTTGAATGAATTTGCAAATAAATATAGCAGTAGAAAGCTTACTGTTGTGGTATCAGCATTATTTGTAGGTGGATCACTTGGATCATTATTTGTGTGTGGGGATGGTTTTGTATCAATAACTTCAAATGTTTTGTTGTTTGAAGTCTGTTCTGGACTTTTCTTGATTTCATCCTTTTGCGGTGGTTCCTAAAACACAGTTTGTGGATTAAAACACAATGTTTGATTTTGAAAATAATGGTAAGTTTGTAATTGTTGACAGCTTACTATTATGCTATGATCAAGTTTCATTGTCGTTTGATCATTTGAAATGTTGTCAAACAACTTTTCAATTGTATATAATTCCCAAGAAAAGTATAAAAATAAAAAGACACAGAAAAAGTACTATGGAAACCCAATGAGGGAAACAGAAACCATAAATACATGTGACCAAATCTAATAGTGGAGAAGTTCTTGGGTAAATGCAACTTATTTGACCAGAGTAACGTAAAGAGTTATCATTCAATTATTACTAGCTTGGGCATGTACATTTTTACAAATGCCTCTGATTGAACAGTATGCAATATTAGTCTAAAAATTGTCAAATTTAAAAGTTACATATCCCCTATTGAGATACTGCAAATAAAAAATTACCTGCAATTTAGGTCTTCCTTTCAATTTCATTAAAAAATTGCCATTAAAAATATATCATTCTCATATGAAATAGATCTATAAAATTAATTAAAAATATTTTTTCATGAATTAATTACATACTTTCAACTTCAGATATTAAATGGGAAAGACGTATTGAAAATATGTGGAAGACGTATTGCTCAAAAAAGAACTAAAGACGTAATTTATATAATGTTTGAACTAAAGAACTAATTTGCTCTGCTTTCTACTTTTTTTATTAACTAATTTGAACTAAAGAACTATTTTTTTTTTTAACTAATTTGAACTAAAGAACTAATTTTTTGAAGTATGTAATTAACTAATTAACTAAATAAGAGCAAAACATTTTATAATATGTCTTTCAAGTTAATTACATATTTAATGGTTAGTTGAAACTTACATGTAAGAACCACCCAAATTAATAGGATGCATAAAATGTTTACTAAAATGTTTTGCTCTTCTTGAAAGACATATTTTAATGGGATGCATCAACTTTCTAGACATATTTTCAAGTTAATTACATATTTAATGGGAAGTTGAAATTGATACATCTTAGGTGGGGAGAGAGATTTAGGCCTAATAAATCTTGACTAAAAAACACAATCTTAGCACAAAATAAAACACTTGCACAGTGACTTAAAATTGAAACCATGAATATCAAACCATGTCTAAACCAAAGACCATGATAAACACAATTATGCAAAAAAATTACCACAAAAATTGAAACACCAGGAAAACAATTTGCTTTGATTCTAAAACCCAATCCATGTTACACAATCATGATATTGAAGTACGCTCTGATATCAATTGTTGAAAAATAGCAAAAGCAAATAGAATTAAAAACCCAGCAATCAAAAAACTCAAAATGAACAGACCCAAAAGAGGTAGAGATCTAATTAAAAAACCCAACAATCAAAAATTCAACACCCTTAAAAAGATGCAGTAAACAATCAGCCACACCATATCAGGCTTATAAATCTTAATTAAAAAACACAATCTTAGCACAAAATAAAAAAAACACTTGTGCAGTGACTTAAAATCAAAACCATGAATATCAAACCAAGTCTAAACTAAAGACCATGATAAACACAATAATGCAGAAAAATTACTACAGAAAATTGAAACACTAGGAAAACAATTTGCTTTGATTCTAAAACCCAATCCATGTAATACAATCATGATATTGAAGTAGACAGTGGAAGCAAACACCACAGCACTATGCTAAGAAATCAGAGTCACACTAAGTAGTTGGAATCACACAGAATTATAAAAAAATCTAATAAGGGAAACAGAAACCATAAAGCAAATTAATGGGGCAAAAAAGAACTAAGATGTAGAGATACCTCAACCGAAGCAGGCAAGTTCTGCCAGTATTTATATACCGTGTGGAAAGGAAGACAGGAAGGAAGGAAATCAGATAGGCAGTCATTACTGCAAAACCATAGAGCAGGAAGGTGGGTAGCTTTCAAACTCTCTGTTTTCTCACGTAATAACTAAAGGCTTCAACGGTTTTTTTTTTTTTTTTTTTTTTTTTTTTTCCTTTAAGCTTCCCTTCACGTTACAATCTTCAAACTCTCTGTCTCCTCACATTTCTATTTGGTCATGCAAAACCCTGAAGGCTTTAATGTTTTTTTCTTTTCCTTTTTCTTCCTTTAAGCTGAAAAGGCTCGCACAAAACCCTGAAGGCTTCAGCATTTTTTTTTTCCTTTAAGCTAAACTGAAAAGGCTTTGGGTTGGGCTTGATAGTGGAACTAAATAAATAAGAGATGGGTTGAATTAATTATATAGATTTATTATATGGTTATAGTGGAAGTAAATAAATAAGTAGTGGGTTGGATTTATTATAGGGTGATAGTGGAAGTAAATAAATAAGTAGTTGGCTGCATTTATAGGGTTGAAAATTGTAAAAACCATTTTAAAATTGTAGGACAAATTATATTTTTTTTAAAAGAATGATGTGGTAGCTGATATGGCATAACGTGAGAGCAGTAGCATTAAATGCTACTGTGGGGACACGATTATTTAACGGCCCAAGAATGACGTTGGGCTCGCACGTGAAAGATCCCTCACAATAAGATTTGTAGAGAGTGGGCTTGAAAGGCTGGCTTTTGATCACGGGGCGATGATCCGGACCTGATTGTTGGGGAACTCAGTTCAGAAAGGGTTTCAGTCTGGACGTCCAAGCCCTACAGCTTCATAGCCTGAGGGATTAGACTCCTCGGACTCTGTTCGAGGAGCACTAAGTTCTTTCCCCGGTTACCCGGCGGGGGATTTTTTGTGGTGGTGTGCATACATTATCAAGGTATTCTCACCCCTGGAGTTTTTTCTCCTGGAGGTGAGATGGGAGGCTCTACTTTTTGGCCCTCCCCCTTTCTGATTATTTTACCTTTTCTTTTATACCAGCCTACGTTCGCTGTCCTTCGTCCACGTGTAGGGTCAACCTTTCCAGGACTGATACTTGTCCCGTCAGTCTAATCCCGGAATCGTTGGGGGTGGTTGATAAAGCCTAAGAATCCGGTTTTGTTAGGTGCAGAGTCTTATCTGGGAAGGGTATTAAGGGCAACTTTCCTGAGATATTTTTTGATCTTTAAAGTTTGTTCCTATACCACTTTTATCAATGAAACTTTGGGTCTGCCGAGGACTGAACTGTCCTCGGCTGCATCTCCGGGCCATTTTGCGCTTTATATTTTTGAGCTTGGGCCATAGCCTTCTTCGGTTTAGGCCTTTATACTCCCCATGAGCAAGTGGGCCTGGCCCATAGATTATTGGGCCCCACAATAGCCCCTCAAAACCCTGTTGTCCGACCTCCTGGTTGGAGAGCGGGGTTTTGATAATACCGAGCCTTTATTATGGCTTATTTAATTCAGCTTTTGACTAACGTTGGCGATTCTTCACCTGCCCAGGAAATGTACCAGTCTACGAGACGTGTCTCTTAATTTGTTTGTGATGCGCTCATGCCGTTTGGTTATCCGAGGCGCGTCTTTAATAATTTCTCTTCACGAGACATCTCAGGTTCAACGGTTACTGATGGTATGGGGGAGCGGAACGGGTATATCCTTGTTTGCAGATGTCCTTGGAGATTTGAACACATTAAGTACCCTCCTCTTCGTCCCCTATATAAAGAGAGAAGACAAGAGCTGATTCTCTCATACCTGAATCCCTTAGATTCCTCCCAGAGTTCACTTTTTCCCTCTGGTTATACCTTATCCGATAATACGTTCACCATAGTAATAAGCCATGAAGAAACCATTCCATTCCCAAAAACACCATGTCCTAATAAAGCTCGAAATGGCTCGGTCAGGGCAAGGATGGCGGAGACTCAAGATTTGTCTCACCTTCCTTTCAGCCAAAATCCGAAGCAGGGACTCGTCGCGTCTCACTTTCGGCGTGACTGAGTCAAGGACATCCATTATCATTACCACCCGCTCTCTCATGAGCATATCTAACATGACACCAGTGTGTTAGGAGTCAGGACTGGGGCAGGGACTAAGTGCCCCTGCTTCTTCCTCTCTTTGTTCACTGGCGCCTCTCTTTGCCTCTCTTTCTTCTTCTTTCCACCACCAGATCCATCCTGGTGCTTTTCCTTCTCCCTCTTTTGCTCCTTTTTCTTCCTTTTCATCTCTTCTCTCTTCTTCTCCTCCTTCTTTTTACTCATTTCCTCCATCTTCCTCATTCATCTCCTCCATCTTCTTCTTCCATCTCTTCCATCTTTTTTCTAAAGAAGGTTCTTCTCTCAGTATGGGCGATACTAAGGCAGAGATTGGAAAGGCTTTGAAGACGAATTTTAAAAGACATCTGACTGTTTATTTATCTGCATTGTGGATGTTATCGTTGTTTCGGTAGTTCACCTTTTGTATAGGCTTGTTTAAGCCCCTTTTTGTACATTGTAACACATCTGTATATTAATAAAAATTGCTACCTTTTTACTTCGCATGTTATATCTCTATGTTCCTAAGATGATAACGCAATGCACAGACATACAGTCTTGTAAATTCTTTTTATTTTTAAACTTTGACCGACGTCTAGGACCAAGTTCCAGTTAATAAAAAGATCTTGCTCTGTGTTTATAAAAATAATCCTGCTCAATAATAATGAATCGAACAAATGATACTTAGAGTTGAAATTCTCATGAGGCAGGAACAGAAAGGATATTATGGTGAGCTTGTTAAATCGGCCGAGCACAATACTGCTAACCTCAGAGTACAATATTTGGGTCTTTAACCCCTTATCAAAGAGAGAGGCGTTTTTTACGAATTTGTTCGTGCTGTTCGGCACACAAAAATATATATAGCATTTGAATCAATGACAACTAGGACCGAAATACTTGCTAAGAAATAGGTGTAACCATAACTTTAATAGAGTTGTTTGGCACAACAATGCCGACCTGTGAGGAACGATACTTACCTCACAACTAGCCGAGATGAGGACTGAGTGTTCGATGCGGTGTAGGAAGTAACCATCCGAGGACATGTCACCCGCAAAATGAACAGTTTCCTTAGGCTACTGAACAGTGGGTCGTTTCGCCATCTTCTTAACACACTTACTGGCCTTAACCTTTTACAGTATTTGAGCCGAGGACTTTCCTCATCCACGTAGTTGGTTTCTCCATAGGCTTGAGTCCGAGGACCATGCAAGGCCTTGGTTCTGTCCAAAACTTTTATTTTTTCTTTTGTGTACTTGGTTTCCCCATAGGCTTGAGTCCGAGGACCATGCAAGGCCTTGGTTCTATCCAAAACTTTTGTTTTTTCTTGTGTACTTGGTTTCCCCATAGGCTTGAGTCCGAGGACCATGCAAGGCCTTGGTTCTGTCCAAAACTTTTGTTTTTTCTTTTGTGTACTTGGTTTCCCCATAGGCTTGAGTCCGAGGACCATGCAAGGCCTTGGTTCTGTCCAAAACTTTCGTTTTTTCTTGTGTACTTGGTTTCCCCATAGGCTTGAGTCCGAGGACCATGCAAGGCCTTAGTTCTGTCCAAAACTTTTGTTTTTTCTTGTGTACTTGGTTTCCCCATAGGCTTGAGTCCGAGGACCATGCAAGGCCTTGGTTCTGTCCAAAACTTTCGTTTTTTCTTGTGTACTTGGTTTCCCCATAGGCTTGAGTCCGAGGACCATGCAAGGCCTTGGTTCTGTCCAAAACTTTTGTTTTTTCTTTTATGTACTTGGTTTCTCCGTAGGCTTGAGTCCGAGGGCCATGCAAGGCCTTGGTTCTGTCCAAAACTTTTGTTTTTTTCTTTTATGTACTTGGTTTCCCCCTAGGCTTGAGTCCGAGGACCATGCAAGGCCTTGGTTCTGTCCAAAACTTTTGTTCTTTCTTGTGTACTTGGTTTCCCCATAGGCTTGAGTCCGAGGACCATGCAAGGCCTTGGTTCTGTCCAAAACTTTTATTTTTTCTTGTGTACTTGGCTTCCCCATAGGCTTGAGTCCGAGGACCATACAAGGCCTTGGTTCTGTCCAAAACTTTTATTTTTTCTTTTGTGTACTTGGTTTCCCCATAGGCTTGAGTCCGAGGACCATGCAAGGCTTTGGTTCTGTCCAAAACTTTTGTTTTTCTTGTGTACTTGGTTTCCCCATAGGCTTGAGTCCGAGGACCATGCAAGGCCTTGGTTCTGTCCAAAACTTTTGTTTTTTCTTGTGTACTTGGTTTCCCCATAGGCTTGAGTCCGAGGACCATGCAAAGCCTTGGTTCTGTTCGAAACTTTTGTTTTTTCTTGTGTACTTGGTTTCCCCATAGGCTTGAGTCCGAGGACCATGCAAGGCCTTGGTTCTGTCAAAAACTTTTGTTTTTTCTTGTGTACTTGGTTTCCCCATAGGCTTGAGTCCGAGGACCATGCAAGGCCTTGGTTTTGTCCAAAACTTTTGTTTTTTCTTTTGTGTACTTGGTTTCCCCGTAGGCTTGAGTCCGAGGACCATGCAAGGCCTTGGTTCTGTCCAAAACTTTTTTGAGTACTTGTTTGCTTTTTTCGCAGGTCAGCCCCTTGACCACGGCGGTTTCCCCATAGGCTTGAGTCCGAGTACCATGCAAGGCCTTGGTTCTGTCGAAAACTTTTTTGAGTACTTGTTTGCTTTTTTCGCAGGTCAGCCCCTTGACCACGGCGGGGAGAGTTGGCTTGAAGTCGGAAGCCCCTAGAGCCGCCCGTGCCGTTGGCGCTACAGGACGTAGCCCCTGGCATAAGTTTATGTTGGAACAACAACTGCATGTCACCGGAGACGGGGGAAAACCCGCGAATCTCTGCTTGCTAGAGAGTTGACTGAAACGCTACCTGTGCCAATGCGCAAGCCTTTCCACAGACGGCGCCAATTGTGGGGACACGATTATTTAACGGCCCAAGAATGACGTTGGGCTCGCACGTGAAAGATCCCTCACAATAAGATTTGTAGAGAGTGGGCTTGAAAGGCTGGCTTTTGATTACGGGGCGATGATCCGGACCTGATTGTTGGGGAACTCAGTTCAGAAAGGGTTTCAGTCTGGACGTCCAAGCCCTACAGCTTCGTAGCCTGAGGGATTAGACTCCTCGGACTCTGTTCGAGGAGCACTAAGTTCTTTCCCCGGTTACCCGGCGGGGGATTTTTTGTGGTGGTGTGCATACATTATCAAGGTATTCTCACCTCTGGAGTTTTTTCTCCTGGAGGTGAGATGGGAGGCTCTACTTTTTGGCCCTCCCCCTTTCTGATTATTTTACCTTTTCTTTTATACCAGCCTACGTTCGCTGTCCTTCGTCCACGTGTAGGGTCAACCTTTCCAGGACTGATACTTGTCCCGTCAGTCTAATCCCGGAATCGTTGGGGGTGGTTGATAAAGGCTAAGAATCCGGTTTTGTTAGGTGCAGAGTCTTATCTGGGAAGGGTATTAAGGGCAACTTTCCTGAGATATTTTTTGATCTTTAAAGTTTGTTCCTATACCACTTTTATCAATGAAACTTTGGGTCTGCCGAGTTCTGAACTGTCCTCGGCTGCATCTCCGGGCCATTTTGTGCTTTATATTTTTGAGCTTGGGCCATAGCCTTCTTCGGCTTGGGCCTTTATACTCCCCATGAGCAAGTGGGCCTGGCCCATAGATTATTGGGCCCCACAGCTACGCTTCAGCTTTTAGAGTAAATAGTCACAGACCCACGCAATACGCGGAAAAGTTTGACATCATATTCTTTTATGTTAAGTAAAAAAATGAAAATAGTGGTTAAGACTTATAAATAATAGTCCCAAACCCATCTCACAATAATGTGATTACACTATAATATATAATATATATTCTATAACTAAAGAAGTCTACATCTTGATTTTTTGTATATATATATATATATATATATATATATATTTTGCCAAGGAAACATGTTGTGTTTTATTTTTAATTATTATATATGACAAAATATTTTGTAATACGTTATAATATAGTGAGATATGCACCAAAATGCAACACAATAAAAAAAGAAAAAAAAAAGAAAAGAAAAAGAGAATGTATAATTTTTATTAGAACATGAAAATGAATCTTGATGATTTCATATGAGAGCTAACATTATTTTGCATTTTTGGAGATGTTAATGAGCAATTTATCCAAACTTTGTTTTCATTTTTTCGCATAAGAACTATTAAACAAAGTTATAACAATTTATATTTCGATAATCACTAAACTCATATATGAGAATCAACTATTACAAAAAAATTTCTCCCCAAAACATATATTGATTTATATTTTCCTTTACACACAATTTAAAATTTTTGAAAAACTAAGGAAGCTAAATGTGTAGTATTTTTTTTCTTTCTTTTGAGAAGAAGCTAAATGTGTAGTTGATTTTAGTCAATCAATAAAAAACATAAAAGGCGTAGATAAAAGCAAACGTATTCATGATATAATTGTTTATACATGTCCATATTTGTTTTTTTATACCATGGAATCACCTCATTATGTTAAGCTACTGAGAAATTTATACATTTTATACTCATGTTCTCTAAAAGATCCATGTAGTAGTTGTACAACTATATTTTGTTTGATCTCTCCCAAGTCTTTAACTTTAGCCCAACTCACAGCATATAAACCAATGATCACGAAAAAATAACCTAGCAAGATGAAGCCAAACACAATTTCTAAATTTTAACAAATTAGCCAAGAAAATAGTAGGAAAAGATCTTGAATTATAAATTATCATGTGTCAACAAAAAATGCAATAATCTATAATTATACTGCAAGAGTAATGCATTGATGATTGTAGAATTGCTAAGGAAATCATCCAAGTAGATGACTATATATATATATGGTCAAGAAAACTTGCTAAAAAGTGTGACCTATGTGAAAGTAAAAAAAAAAAAAAAAATAGTGATACAAAAAGTGAAATAATGTAAGAGAATTTGAGTAGTAATACTAGCATATAGATAACCTAACAACCATTTATCATTTAAGTTATGTTATTCAAATTGCTTTACTGACATAAAAAACTATTGTTATTATCTTGACAATACTTATCAATCTTCATATATTAACTTTCTCCATTCTAATTAATCCAAGAACTTCTAGAACTTGTAAAATGCCTATCATAAAGCATTAAAACAAATAGAATGTCAAGATTATAGATAAATCTAAATGAGAGAGAGAGAGAGAGAGAGAGAGAGAGAGAGAGAGAGAGAGAGAGAGGCACCTTTGATATGTAGTAGATATAAAAAACAAACATGTATTGATAATTGAAATTTTTCCATCACAAATACTAAGCTATTGGTTTTAAAAGAGATAAAAAGAGAATATATATATATTTAAAATATGTAGGGGAAGGGGAAAAGATATATGTATTTGTAATTAAAAATTGTATTTGTAACTGCTAAGTTGCATATATGGGTGTTTGTGTGTGTGTGTGTGTGTGTGTGTGTGTATAAACTCATCGAATTAAATGTGGTAATATAATAGCAAGTTTGAATAGAGAACTTTTGGACTACCATATTGGTTTATGGAAAATTAGAGACTTTCCATATTCATTATTTTTTTCCCCAAAATTTTTTATGTGAGAATGAATCACATCGAGGTATATGCTTCAAGTAAGAGTAATGGATATTAGTATTATCATGGAAAATATAAAGCAATAGTTAAACATCGTAAGCGTCCCAGAGTTGTTTCCTTTAAAATTATAATTGGTAAGAATTAATTTTTTTGAGATGATAAATAGTAAGAATTAGAGATTAGATCTTAAAAAAAAAATACACTAGTATGTATGACATGCCGTAAAGTTATTTACATCGTAAAATTAATGAGAAAGCCATAAAAAGCTAAGTTTTAATCTCAAATACAAATACAAATACAAATACAAAAAAAAAAAAAAAAAAAAAAAAAAAGCGGAACACCATATGCTCCATACCTATCGATCATAATATGTAGAAGATTTTGTTTCTTCTTCCAAAGTATCCTAAGAAGTTAGAAGTTAGCATAGATTTAGATGAGAATAAAGAAAATTAGCAAGAATTTATATAGAAAACATAAATAGAACAAATAACAAAGCCATTCAGAAAATAAAATAAATAAATGGGAGGAAATGATCGTGTACTAAATTAATAAAATGCATTCCAATTTTTTAGACTATTTTAATAGTTAAAATGCAATTATGTATAGGAAAATTTTAAACATGAATATAAAGAAATAGACTAACAATTCACAATTGGAAAAAAGAAAAAAGAAACAATGTATTACGATGTCGTAAAAAAAAAAAAATATATATATATATATATATATATATATTTTATAGCACAAACCATAAAATTTGTAGTTGAAAAGCAAAGAAGTTGAGGGGGAAGAAAAGAAAAAACTGAACTTAAAGGGAGTTTCTAATTCTATTTGTAATTTGGTGACATATGGGGTGGAAAGAGAGCAATTCAAAATTTATATAAAATTTTTTTTAAATCAATGGGTTTTAAATACAAAAGGAGGCAAATGAATGTTTTGATGGGGAGAAAAGCTGTTTTAAAATGGCTGCCATGTGTTAATTAATGACTCCCTTACCTTAATCAATTATTAACTTCTTTATTTGATTCTTCTAAAAAAAAAAAATCTTTAATAGTTGGTCCATTAAGAAAGCTCCTTCAATTGGGCTAATATTGATGAACAAATACCATAACATTAACATCAATGCATTAAATGATTTTTATTGTAGAAGAGGCTAGGAGAAAGGTTAGTTTGCCATAGATTTTAAAAAAAACGAAACCATTAAAACTATATGTAAGGTTGAATTTAATCAACCATTTTGTTGGCTTTATTTCATGCCAATTTGCTTGTAATTCAACACTTAGAAACCCTATATTTAGGTGGGAATCATGTAAGGGTAGTATGTGAAAGAGTGTAAAGAAATGATTAAGAATGTGCACTGAAGCAGGGACTTGCGACTGGATTTCGCGGGTGGCTTGCGACTGGTAAACTGCCAAATGATGCACACGAGTGAAGCATGTAGAGAAGCTGAACCGTCATGCCAGCTGTAGCACTACAGGACAAAAAGTCCAAACTGGTCATTCAGTTAGCTCGTAGCTTGAACTCGCGACTCAGTCAAGTCGCGAGGCCAAGTCGCCAGCCAACTCTGTTTTGAAAAACTGACTCTTCGCATTCCATTCTCACACAAATATAAATACCCCTTATACCCACGAAATGTAGAGAACTTCCAGAGAGAATTATGAGAGAGAAAAGCTAGAGAAAAACAAGATTGACTTATCCATAATCTTTACATAGTGACTCTTCAAATTCCTCAACTTTCACCCTCTCCATTGTTACATCTTTGAGAGGTTCATTAGCCAAATTATTTTCTCACCATACCCATATCTATAAGAAGGCTTTTTGGTACTTGGAAAGCAGTTAGGAAGGAACCAATTGATATCGGTTGATGCTATGGGCTATAACGGAATCCAGTAAGCTAGAGAAGACAAAGGTTCGGTGCAACCTCGTTGGAGTTGGAGCTTGGAGGGCTTAGGTACACCGGGTAGATTAGGCTTGGAGGGTCTTCTGCTGTTCATGTATCCCAACTTGATTCTCTAGTGGATTATTTACTGCTTGGAGGGTGGCGGAGAAGTTTTACGTCGAAGACTTCGGTTTCCTCTTCGATAACACATCGCTGTGTTATCCTTGTATTTGCATCTCTCTTCTTTTAATCTTTGCCATTTAATTTCTGCTGTGGATGTGATTTATTTGGTTTAGATTATGTTATCAATTCTGTTTTAGCTTATTTACATTTTCCGCACGTACATTGTTTGTTGGTAGGCTTGAATTGGTAATTTGTAATTTGGGGGTCTAAACGTTTAAGGGTGTTTTACACACATTTTGAACATTCACTATACTCTTTATTTTCTATCTATGGAATCCAAAAATAGTAATAGACAATACAAAACAAAACATTACCAAACCAAAAAAGAAAAAAGAGCTTAATTGTTTCACATGTACTAAATCAATAAAATGCATTCCAATTTTTTGGACACAAACAATTTTAATGGTTAAAATGCAATTATGTATAGAAAAATTGTAAACATGAATATAAAGAAAAAGACTAAAAATTGAAAAGTGGAAAAAAAAAAAAACACTATATTACAACATCGTAAAAATAAAAAAATAAAAATCTAGCACAAACCATAAAATAAGGAGATGATAAGTCAGAGAGAGAGAGAGAGAGAGAGAGAGAGAGAGAGGATTGATTGTTGAATTTAAGGCAATTGAGATTTAATGGTGAAGTCATTAATAGGAGAAACATTAGCAATTTGTTTGGTGGGAAGATGATTTTTTTTTTTTTTTTTTTTTTTGAGAAGAGGAAGATGATGAGTTGAGAGAGAGATATAGATAAGAAGTGGGTTTTATGGTGGAGATAGGGGTGGGATTTATTTTATATTTTTTAGTATTTTAAAATTGATAGAAATTATTTTTAAATTGTTGGACAAATACAAAAAAATATGATGGAAATGCATGCCTGCTGACGTGGCTCAACATGAGTGTAACAACATTAAATGCTACGCTTCAGCTTTTAATATTATATAGATAGATATATAGATACCTCCTCTAGCCTACCATGGAAGATCAAAAGTTCTCTCTTATTCTTCACAATGGATAATGAGTAATAACTCATGAAAGATGAGTCAAATCCTCCAATATACCATTGGCCCATTCATCCAAGAACGATATCTTTTTGTTTTTTTAATGATTACTAGTAAGGACATCACGTGCAAGGCACGTGCTATCCATGGGGAAAAAAAAACACTAGTGATTAGGATCAATTCTAGATTTTATTTGTATCACAAAAAAAAGATGTAAATAATTTGATTTTTAAAATACATAGAGATTTACATTAATCAAAAGAGACATTAATTATAAGAATTTTGATAATTATGTCATAAAAAGTTAATCTCATTCATATAAGAATTTTGATTAACCACAAAGTTAGGAGAGCTATTTAACATATAAATATCTATTTCACTATAATAGTTTTTTAGTACTTATTTGCTATAGTCAATATATCCACTCATTAAAAACTTCAAAAAATTATAATGAATATCATCATCTTCCAACAATAAACAACTGAGTTTTGCAAAGAAGATAAAAAAAAATAAAAATAAAAAAATAAAAATAACAAAAGGCATGTGTTATCGAATTTTCCATTAGATAAATTTTAAGTTTTAAAAATTTAAACCTAGAAAATCAATGTTCTTTAGATAACAAATAAAAAACCTTATATCATCATTCTCACTTTCCAAGAATTATTACCATCTAAAACTCAAAATACTAGAAGAAAATTTTTGGGATGTTAAAATTTAGTGGGAGTATTTTAGACATTACACAATAAAATATTTTAAAAATCATAAGCTTTCATTAGGGTTTAACTAAGAGAATAATAACATGACATATTTGCTCTTTTCCAAAATATTAAGGGAAAAATTGCTTGATTTTAAAGTTTAAGAAGGAGGAATTGTAAACTACCCCAAACATAAAGGATAAAAAGTGTTTTTTTCTAAGTTTTTGTTTTTGTTTTTGTTTTTGTGTGTAAAACTATGTAGTTTTACTGAAAATGGTGCGCAAAGAAAAAAAAATACAAAAAGTCAACCCAAGAAAATTGTATGTGAAATTGTGAATTTTGGCTCAACAAATCTGACTAAACCCACAAAAAATTTCTAAAAACACAACAGAATGGCACAACATTTTCATAATACCTTTATAATTTTGTTATATTTATTTTGACTTGTAAAGAATTGACAGCTCAACAGTTTTGAAAACATTGTGACGACAACAAGATGTTTTAACCTTTTCACAAAAAAAAAAAAAAAAAAAGCTATGTCCACGATATTTTCATAACAAATCATAAGTAGTAGGTTGTTCAGATTGTTATTGGTGGACAAAAAAGTAATTTCATTAGTAAGTTTAAATTAGAACCAAAAACAAATTACTACCTATAATTTGTTATGAAAGTATTGTAAAAAATATTGTGAATGTACACATCTTTTTTCACATTACCTTTATTTTTAGTTGTAGTTGGTTCTAATATGATATTTTATTATTTTATTTCGAATTATAAGAAATTAACGTCTCAAAAATTGTGAAAATATTGTGCCAATTTATTGTGTTAATATTTTATTATAATGTAAAACAGTGTGAATTGGACAAACCAAAAATAATATAGCAAATCTATTGCAGCTTTACACACACACACACACACACAAAAAGGCCCGCAAACAGTGAAAATTGAACAAGTCAAAACTACTGTAGCGAAGCTATGATAGCTTTTTCCGTTTACTCTTTTTATACATAGATTACTAAATTTGACTAAACCAACAAAAAAAAAAGTCTATGAATACAACAAAATATTACAATGTTTTCACAATACCTCTATTTTCAATCATGACGGATCCCGGTCCTGTATTTTATTATCTTATTTTGACCTATAACTTACACCTCAATAGTTGTGAATATATTGTAATAACAACAAAATGTCACGACATTTTTAGTTGTGCTAGATCTCAGTATGATATTTTATTTTATTTTAACCCATAAGGAATTGACACATGCATCACAACATTTTCACAATATCTCTATATATACATTGTACTTACAATGTAAATTTATATTGTAGACACAAAAAAAAATAGGCAAATTTTGTACACATTTACAAAATTTGTACAATATTTACCATTTTTTGTGCAAATGTGTATAATATTAACCACTTTTGTGTATTTACAATGTAAACTTGCATTGCAAGTACAGAGTAAACATATAAAGATCTTTAAAAACAAAAACAAAAACAACAACAACAACAACACAAACACACACACACACACACACACACTTTAGGCACTATAGAAATTAATATTAAAATGTTGGGGACTTAGCATTTTTTTTATTTGATCCATAAGAAACTGAGATCTCAACAATTGTGAAAATACTGTGATAACAATAAGTGTTGTAGCATTTTCTCAAAACATTTACTTTTAGTTGTGGTTGGTCACACTCTCATATTTTATTATTTTATTTCGACTTGTAAGAAATTGACACGTCAATAATTGTGAAAATATTGTGAACTTTATTGTGTCAGTATAACAATATATATACCAGCTTACATAAATATTTAAAAAAAAAAACCGATTATTGGAGGGGAAAAAAAAAATCTAGGAACTGTAGCTATAGTGCAGAGGTTGACGAAACCAAAGCATTGTAGCTACAGTGCTTTAGCGCATTCAAGAAAAAAAAAAACAAAAACAAAAACTGATTACTAAAAAAAAAACTTTAGGCACTGTAGCTACAGTGCAGAGGTTGACAAAACCAAAGCACTGTTGCTAAAGTGCTTTAGCGAATTTGTGAGAAAAAAAAAAAAAAACACAAACCGATTACTAAAAAAAACTTTAGCACTGTAGCTACAGTGCAGAGGTTGACGAAACCAAAGCACTGTAGCAACTGTTCAAAACTTGGGGGAAAAAAATGGTTCACTACATCAAAAGGGGCACTGTAGAGGAATTGCCTTTTTTTCTAAAGTTAGTAGAAAAAAAGTGCACAAATCAATGATTAAAAAAAAAAAAGTATATATTGAACAAACCAAAAATACTGTAGTTTTTACACATTCACCTAATAAATGTCACAACATTTTCACAAAACATTTATTTTTAGTTGTGGTTGGTCACAATTTCATATTTTATTATTTTATTTTGACTTATAAGAAATTGACACCTCAATAATTGTGAAAATATTGTGAAATTTATTATGTCAGTAAAACAATATATATAAAAGGAAAAAAAAAGTACAAACGGAAGACTAAAAAAAAAAAACTACTATAACTACAATGCCACTTGGTACTGTATCTACAGTTCAAAACTTATATATATAAATATATATATATATATATATATATATATATATATATATAAATAAATAAAAAAGGCAAAACGGCTCACGAAACTAGCTACAGTGATTTTGCGCATTCGCTCTTTTATATATATACTAGCATTGGTTGCACGTGCAAGGCACATGCTGCTTCCAGTAGTGAGAAAATTAATATAGATTTTGTGTGTGAAATCATGAATTTTGGCTCACCTAATTTGATTATATTAAAAAAGAAGTCTAAGAATACAATAAAATATCACAATATTTTCACAATATCTTTATTTTTAGGATCCGAATAGATATTTTTTTATTTTATTTGAGAGAAATGCTACATTCATAATATTTTTAGAACAAATTGTAAATGACAAGTTATTATTGGTTTTAAACTGATAACATTGTTATTGTTATTCTCAAAACATTTATTTTCAGTTGTGGTTGGTCATAGTCTCATATTTTATTATTTTATTTCGACTTGTAAGAAATTGACACTTCAATATTTATAATAATATTGTGAAATTTGTTGTGTCGGTATAACAATATATATGCCAGCTTACATAAATATTTAAAAAAAAAAAAACACAAGCCGATTACTGGGAAAAAAAAAAAAACTTTAGGCACGGTAGAAATTAATGTCAAAATGTTGTGGACTTAGCATTTTATTTATTTGATCTATAAGAAACTGAGATCTCAACAATTGTGAAAATATTGTTATAATAATAAGTGTTGTACACTTTCTCAAAACATTTATTTTCAGTTGTGGTTAATCACAGTCTCATATATTATTATTTTATTTCGGCTTGTAAGAAATTGGCACGTCAATAATTGTGAAAATATTGTGAAATTTGTTGTGTTAGTATAACAATATATATGCCAGCTTACATAAATATTTCAAATATAAAAAAAAAACATAAACCAATTACTGAAAAAGAAAAAAAAAAAAAAACTTTAGTGCTATCCATCAATAATAGCTTACCTATGATTTGTTGTGAAATTAATGTTAAAATATTGTGGATTTAGCATTTTTTTTATTTGTTATATAAGAAACCGAGATTTCAACAATTGTGAAAATATTGTGATAACAATAAGTGTTGTAACATTTTTTTTAAAACATTTATTTTCAGTTGTGGTTGGCTACAGTTTCATATTTTATTATTTTATTTCGACTTGTAAGAAATTGATACGTCAATAATTGTGAAAATATTGTGAAATTTGTTATGTCAGTATAACAATATAAATGACAGCTTATATCAATATTTAAAAGAAAAAAAAAAACACAAACTGATTACTGGGAAAAAAAAAAAAAAAAAAAAACAACAACAACAACAATAACAACAACAACTTTAGGCACTGTAGCTACAGTGCCAGTTGAATAAACAAAAGGGTTAAAAAAAAAAAAAAAAGACTCACGAAACCAAAGCACTGTTGCAACTACAGTGCTGCACAGTGCCAACACTCTGGATGCACAATACTAAAACATTGTAGTGGCATAGTCGCTTTTATTATAAAAAATTTATTTTCAATTGTGGTTTGCTACTGAAGCATTGTATACAGACTCATATTTTATTATTTTATTTCGACTTGTAAGAAATTGACACGTCAATAATTGTGAAAATACTGTGAAAATTGTTGTGTCAGTATAACAATATAAATGTCAGCTTACATCAATATTTAAAAAAAAAAAAAAAAAAAAAAAAAAAAAAAACACAAACCAATTACTGAAGAAAAAAAAATTAGGCACTATAGTTGAATAAACAAAAGGGTTGAATAAACGAGAAAAAAAAAAAAGATTTACGAAACCAAAGCACTATTGCAACTACAGTGCGCTCACAATGCAAAAATACTGGATGTACAATGATATATATAAAAGGGGGAAAAAATACAAATAGAAGACTGAAGAAGGAAAAAAAAAAGTATCTACTGTAGCTACAGTGCCACTTGGTACTGTAGCTACTGTTCAAAACTTTTTTTTAAAAAAAAAGACAAAGTGGCTAACCAAAATGGAACTGTAGATGAACAGTGAAAAGCGCGGTATAAATAGTGCAAAAATATGTAGAAAAAAGAGCACAAATCGATGACTGGGAAAAAATAAAAAAAGTGATGAACAGTACATATTAAACAAACCAAAAATACTGTAGTTTTTACATATTCACCCAACAAGTGTCACAACATTTTCACAAAACATTTATTTTCAGTTGTAGTTAGTCACAGTTTCATATTTTATTATTTTATTTTGACTTATAAGAAATTAACACATCAATAATTGTGAAAATATTGTGAAATTTGTTGTGTCAGTATAACAATATATATGCGGGTTCTTATAAATATATTTTTTTTAAAAGTACAAACGAAAAAAAAAAAAAAAAAAATTCTTTGTAACTACTATAGCTGCAGTGCTATTTGAACAAACCAAAAGTATGGTAGCTTTTACACATTCACCTAACAAGTGTCACAATATTTTCACAAAACATTTATTTTCAGTTGTGGTCACAGTTTCATATTTTATTTTAACTTATAAGAAATTAACACCTCAATAATTGTAAAAATATTGTGAAATTTATTGTGTAGTAAAATAATTTATATAAAAGGAAAAAAAAGTACAAACGGAAGACAAAAAAAAAAAAATACGGTAACTACTGAAAAAAAAAAGCCTCACCAAAGCACTGTTACCGCTACAATGCTTGCACAATGCAAACACACTGAGTGCACAGTACCAAAGCACCGTAGCGGATATTGGCGCTTTTTATATATAAGAAATATACAAAGTGGCTATTTGATAACATAGATTAAGCGAATCCAATAAGCCTTATTGCCAAAAGCTCCAACACCACAAAGTTTTGAAGAAAGGTTGCCATCCATTGCTTAAAATTTTTGTAGAAAAAAGAAATTTCCATCAATTTGTGATCCATGCACTTGTAGTGCAATTAAGCTAATTATTGTTACACAAAGCTGTAACTGGTTGTGTTCTTATAGTACAATTATGGATTCCATCAATTTGTGATCCATGTACTTGTAGTACAATTATGCTAATTTTTTTTTTATTTTTTTATTTTTAGCCGCACTTGTTGACTTTCTGTCCGTGAACAGTGCACATGTGCACTGTTTACGGACCCACAAATTACACTTTTTATCAATTTTTTCATTAAAAATGGGTCCCACAGCACTATTCACACATTTAAAAATTATTTTGCTACAGTGTTTTCAGTTTTCAGTTTCAGCAAAATAAGTTCTATCCAAACACACCCAATATATACTGTGGCTAAGTATCACCACTTTTATCTTTAATAATAATATAATTAATATTGGCACAAAAAAGTTAATCGCACAGGATAAAGCAATATCGTACGGGGTTCACAGAAAAGACATTCCACTTCTTTTCCTTTTTCCTTTTTTGTTTTTTCTTTTTACCTGGGTCCATCAGTCCATACAAAGGACGACTTAAGCTAGAGTTTTGAAATTAACCACGTAATATTTATCTTTCGTATGGTATTATATAAAGACCCATCCATTCTCATTGTTTCCTAACCTTATAGCCCATCACTACTATAACCAAGAAGATGAGTTTCTCCCATCTGATTTCACAGTGTTCACTACTCGGGCTGCTACTATTTCTACTTGCTATTGTCAATGCAGTGGCCAAATCCGAAGAATTCAAAACATACATCATACATATGGACCATACTCACAAGCCTACGTCTTTCTTAACCCATGAGTCATGGCATCGTTCCATCCTAAAATCATTGTTGTCATCTCCTGCTGATGATGATAACAAAGAACTCTTGTTGTACTCATACAGCCATGTCATGCTCGGTTTCAGTGCAAGGCTCACACCCTCTCAACTAGCTGAGATTGAGGAATCTCCAGCTCACCTGGCCACATTCCCAGGGTCCACTGGCAAGCTAATGACAACTTACTCCCCTAAGTTTCTGGGGCTACAACAAAACTTTGGCATATGGCCTGCTGCCTCATATGGAGAAGATGTGATTGTAGGCATTATTGATTCAGGAATTTGGCCAGAGAGAGAGAGTTTTAATGATGAGGGTATGTCACCAGTAGACATGGCAAAACGGGCCAGAATTTTCTGACCCGACCCGACCCGACCCGAAAAATACCCGATCCGAACCTGATTTTTTTTTACCTGAAGCAAAAACGGGTTGACCCGTGACCCGACCCGTGTTTTGTGCGGGTCAACCCGACCCGACCCGCAACCCGACCCGACCCGAACCATTTTTTTAAAACTTTTTTTTTTGGGTAAAAAAAATAGTGAAATTAAGACAACATTGGTTTAATTGTTTATTGTGAGTTTTAAGGAAACAATTGATACATTTACATAACTGCATGCAAATTAATTGAAAAATAAATGGTTGAGCATTCTGTAATGAGTAAAGATTTTTAGATATCAAATAGCAAAGTACATGCCAAGATAATCTGGTTACAGTAAAGTTAAAAACAGATTTAAAATTGTAGATATGTGTGAGACACATTCACGAGTGTGAAAATAGTAAAGCCAAAGTATCAAATTAGCATAAATTATGAATGCTTAGATCTATTTTTTAACAATTTATGTTCAAAATAAATGACTTTTCAAAATAAATTATGATATTTCCTAGAGTGTGTGCTGCTTAACAGTGATATGATCTTCATAAAAAAGACTAGGTATAAATAAGTAAGCAATCAAACTTTAATGTATATCTCAAATTGAAATAGAGTGTCAACCACAATTGATAATAGATTATAAAATTAATTTTTAAAATTGTAACTTTTTTATATGTTTTTATTCTTTATCAAATGAGTTATCCAATAAGTCATTTGTAATATTTTTTTTGGGATGTTGATATTGTGTAAAAATAAAACTTGTATATTTGTTTTACTTCTCTTTGTGTTGTTTTGTTTTAGATAGCAATGTTAGGATTTGTATAATTTTAAAATTATTGAATAAATATTAATAAGTTTAACTAAGTTTATTCTTGATATAAGTAGTGAATGCAAAATAATGCATTTTATATCAAGTAATATGTTGCATAACTATCCAAATGACAAATACATATTGTTTTCTTTATAAAAAAAAATAAATAATAAAAAAAATAAAAAATTTCATGTGAAAAATACGGGTCAACCCGACCCAACCCGCAACCCGATTGACCCGAACCCGATTTCAACCCGCTTAAAATGACCCGTTTTTGACCCGTGACCCGTTTGACCCGTGACCCGATTGACCCGACCCGAACCCGACCCGACCCGCCCGTTTTGCCATGTATAGTCACCAGTGCCACAAAGATGGAAGGGAAAGTGCGAGAATGGCACAGCATTTTCCCCTTCATATTGCAACAGGAAGCTCATTGGGGCTCGATCCTTTAGCAAAGGAATACGGGCTAAAGGTCATGACATATCCAAGGAAGAGGAATTTGATTCTGCGAGAGACTTTGTGGGTCATGGTTCACACACTGCATCCACAGCAGTAGGTAATTATGTGCCCGGTGTAAGTCATTTTGGATATGCAAGAGGCACAGCCGTAGGGGTGGCTCCGCGTGCACATCTTGCCATCTACAAAGTTGCTTGGCTAAAAGGACAGGTTGAAGCACCTGATGCTCTTGCTGGCATGGAACACGCAATTCTTGATGGGGTTGATATCATGTCTCTGTCTCTTAGCTTCGGTAACCAGAGATCTTATTTCACTGATGTCATTGCCAAAGGTTCTCTTTCTGCAGTTGAGAAAGGGATTTTTGTTGTTTGTGCTGCCGGCAATGCTTATCTTTACAAAACAGTATCGAATGTAGCACCTTGGATCACAACTGTTGGGGCTGGCACACTTGATCGAAGTTTCCATGCAACAATGACTCTAGGAAATGGGGTTCCCATTGAAGGTACATCGTACTTTCCAGAGAGTGTTTTCATTACTGATATACCTTTGTACTATGCCAAAGGGAACCTGAGCAAAGCAATTTGCAATCACAAAGCATTGGATATAAAAGACGTTTCTAGGAAGGTAGTCCTCTGTGATTATAGCACCAACATTACTACTTCTCAACAGATTAAGGAGGTCCAAAGGGCAGGTGCTTTTGCGGCTATCTTCTTGACAGATGCATCATTCTCTTTATTTGCAAATCAATACTCCATTCCCAGCCTTATTCTGCCAACTGCTTCAGGGACTTTGGTTAAAGAGTATGTAACAAAGGCGAGAAACCCAAAGGTGAAGGACATGAGATTTGTGTTAACAAGGTATGGTACAAAGCCTGCGCCTCAAGTGGCCAATTACTCTTCTAAAGGACCCAGCCCAGTCAGTCCAGGAGTTTTAAAGCCAGATATTCTCGCTCCAGGAGATGATGTGGTAGCCGCCATTGCCCCTACCAGACCATATATCCAAGTCGGCAAATATAATTTGTCTTCAGATTATCAACTTATGTCAGGCACATCAATGGCTACACCACATGTTGCTGGTGTTGGAGCTTTGCTGAAATCAATCCACCCCGAATGGAGCCCAGCAGCTATCCGATCAGCAATAATGACCACGGCCTATGCTGAAGACAATACAGGCACAGTTTTTAAAAGTCAACTGTTAGATCTTGAAGCTGCCTCACCTCTAGAGTTTGGGGCTGGCCACATTAACCCAAATAAAGCCATGGATCCTGGCCTCATCTATGACATGGGTTTGCAAGATTATATTGAGTTTGTGTGTGGCTTAGGGTACACTAGAAAGCAAATGAGTGTTATCCTTAGCCGAACTCAATGGAGTTGTAGCAACAAATCTATTCATGATCTAAACTATCCCTCTTTCATGGCTGTACTCCCAACCAAAACAAGATATCCAGTGACAATGAAATTTAGCAGGGTTGTGACAAATGTTGGAAACAATAAAGCTGTATACCGAGCATATTTGGAGAACATTCCCACTGGATTGAGAATAAGTGTCAAACCAAGGACCCTTACATTCACCCGCAAATATCAGACTCGAAGTTTTGTTGTCAGCGTTGAGCTCGATAAGGAATTTCCCTTCGTAATTTATGGTTTTCTCAAATGGGTTGATCAAGATAGTCACATGGTGTCAAGCCCCATAGTGGCTATCAGTTTATAGTTGATAATATTAGCATATTCACTTGCTCAACACTACCAATTGTTGAGGGTGTCTCAGCTATTTGTCTTCCCAATTTAAGTATATGTTGGCTTTGTGATATAAGACTGAAGTTGGTATGTATGTTTTAATATTTATCAATAAAAGAAAGTCGTAATTTATTAGAACCAGTGAATTTACAACGAAGGTTAAAAAAAGTGAAATAATTTAGCCTCTCTTTCTAAAAGGTATATTCAATTCTAATATAATTTTTTGTTAAATTCCAAAATATTTTTTTGCTTTTAAATAGTAATCACCAAACTTTGCTAATATTTTGTTTGTAAAAATTTGTTCATCCATAAGATTAGAACCCTTATTCTTTAAAATATATTTCATTCAGCGTTGCAAACTCATGCGATAGAAGATATAAAATTAAGGGGGTGTTTGGTAATGATGTTTTAAATAATAGTTTTCAATATTTAAACACCACAACACGTATTTCTACAACACTTTTTAATCTACACGGATTTTCACAATACTTAAACAACAATATTAAAAATCTCTAACCAAATGAGCTTTAATTTTAAAAAACATGTTGGTATGTCCCAAATTGGTTGTTTTAAACAAGGACGAATAGTGGCGGCTCTAGGAATTGTTACACAAGAGTTCATTATGAGTATTTATTGCCAATATGGGTAGTTATAACGATTTTATTTTGTTAAGTTTGTCTAAATTTTTATTTTTATGCAATTAATATTATATATTTGTCATTGTGTTTATAAAAATATTTTAAACTAAATGACTCAACTCAACTCATTGGCTCCATATTAATTATTGACACACGCAACCACACTCTTTCATACATAAAATAATTCACTACATGTTTACTTAACCAATCAAATGCTTAAATAATCACTAACTTTACAATTTTTTTCTTGAATTTTTCTAACTTTATGACAAAAACTTTTTATAACATGATAACTATACACACTCATGTTACAAATCCTCTCTATTTCCTAATTATTAAATTATATAAAATTATATTATATTTATATTGTACACACAAACATCCACGTACACACCATTATTCACAAAAACGACATTATAAAAATAAATAAAAAATGCAGACAATCAATATTAGACACACTCATACATACATATAATAAAAATTTATAATAAAGAGTGACCCTAGCAATTCACAAACACTCACTCTTACTTTAGAGTAAAAAATACTTATAAGAAGGGTGTATAAGATTTAAATCAGGGTGTGCAAAAATATTTTTTTTTAAAAAAAATTAATGTATTAAACTAAAAAAAAAAAAATTTTAATATATATAATTTTTTTTTTTTTGGATGTGAACCCCCTGAACAAAGAGTAGGGCCACCCCTAGGACGAAACCCTCTTATACTTTTACCTTAGTATTTAAAGGGGGGGGGGGGGGGAAGAAAAGAAAATGGTGGCCACAAGGCTTGCATGCCAAATGAGGCATATGATTGAGAAGCTACCTAATGCAACCTAGGTAATTTCTTAAACCCCTAATTTAATTACGGCTTAATCAATGAAGGCTAATTTATCAATTAATGCCAAATATACGTAATTAACCAATATTAATATAAGCATGGTTACCAACAATTGCATCCTTCAGCACAACAAGCATGTCAAATGACCAATTCATAGGAAATAAGATAAGAAAACCAAAGAAAACACCAGTTGTGTTATCAAAGAAAAAAAAACCCGTGAATCAAATGAAAAAATCTCTTCATGACTAGTCACCAAAACGATCCACTAAGTATAGATATAGTTGTAGTACAAATTGACAAACACAACCCTCCAAGTCTAGTGTTGCAATCTTGAACTCGAGCCCTCTATGCTCCCACTTGCAACTGATTTCGCCAAGTCTTTTCTCTAACTTAGTCTTCAGATCCACAACCAATCATTGGTTGCTTCTTCAAGCCACCATGACTGAAATTGGGAAGCTCCAATGATTCTCAAGGCTCCAAACATCACTCACAAAATTCAGGAGATATTGGGTGTGAAGTTTTTAATCCCCTTTTGAAGATTTGGCTATGGTAAGAGGGAGAAGGTAGAGAGAGGCTAGGCGTTTGGTTCTCACAATTTGGTAGTTTCTCTCAACTTTCAAATGTGAATTAAGGTTTAATTTCATAGGAATCGAAATTAGACTCCTATAGGTTAACTAAATTCTCTACTATTCAAACAATTTCAGTTCCACAAGAGTCAAGAGAAATTATGGCGAAACTATCTTAACTGATTTTCAAATGCAAGCCATGTGTCTAGGTCGTGAGACCGAAATATAATTTTGGTCAACCGAAATTCCTCTTCCAGCAAACCAATTTTTCAACACTAGAACAATGAACCCCAAATACAAGATAGCCCACTCAAAACAAATTACAATGTATAAGAAAAGAAAATAACAACCAAATTTTGATACAAAATTAGCCAACAAAAACTCAAGACTTAACAATGATCATACACAAGAAAATAATAATAGTTAAGAATACGTGTTCTATATATGTGTGTGTGTGCACGCGCACACATGTTTTGCACCCTAAACTATAACTTTTGTTACACTTTATACTCTAATATTAAGTTTTTTGTTAACTTTGGATGGAAATCCAAAGTTTATGGTGCAAAGTTTAATTAATAGTATAGTTTATGGTGATAAAGTGAAATTTCTTATTTATTTTTAGAGAATTGAGAAGTGGGACAATTGGGTACTTTCACGTGATGTTATACTTTTCCATTCAATTTAATGGCAAACTTAACGTTGGGATACAAAATGTAACAATAATCATAATTTAGAGTATAAAATGTGCATTCGAAAAGTTTATGAAACAAAGTGTAATCTAAAATATAATTTAAAGTGATAAAGTGTAATTCTTCCAAAATTCTATTCATACAATAATTGTCAGAGTTATACCAGAGCAAGATTTAACAAACAAATGCAGCTGAATCATTCTCGGAATTGTAGTCACGTACGACATTGGCAAGTGTGACTAAAGCATGAGGTTCAACCTAGCTCATCCTCATACCGAAGAGCCAGTTTCTTTAGCTCATCCTAATGCAAGGATACGTACAATTCATCATCCTCTTACGTTAAGTGGTCTTGATCTTTTGAACCACACAAAATGCGCATGCGCGATGATTGAAAAATGACAATGTTAAGAAGCCACCAACTTTTCTACCTAAATGTGAATACAATTCAACTGTTACTAAGAGAATCTAGGACATGTTTGCAGCCATTGTTTTTTTGGCAGTTTCTTTTTGAAGAAAGTGGGCAAAAATGGCAGATTGAGATCCTGTGCAATACGGTATTGCACAGTGTGCAATTACTTTAATCCTAGCCATTCAATTGATCTAATGCTCAAAAGTTCACAGCTCATTTGGACATGTCAGCAATCCGTGTGACTCTCATTTCTCTTTGCTCTTTCAGTTTCTCCTCTCTCTTGTTCACGCTTACCCTATTCAAAAATTTCAGAAACTCTTTCTTCCAGCCAAACATGCCTCAAAATAAGCCACCAATGATGCTCTGGTTACTTCTCCACCGAAGTGCACCAACAGTAATTCATCTACCCACCCAAAAATAAATGTGCTTGGATCTGGTAATGAAATTTACATATCAAATTTATGATTTTTTTTTTCACATATCAAATTTATGAAATTTTCTTTTCTTTGTCAAAGATCATTTCTTTGTTTCATTTATGACACTAAAAATTATCTATTTCTTTCATTGCATTTTTTTATATAAATCTGATTAATTTATTGTTGAATGTTTTTTGAGATTTTTATAATGGGTATGAAGCCCAATTGAGTGTGTGTGTGTCTGGCAGCGTTTCTTGCTTCTTTTTTCCATTGAGATTTTATGAGGTTGTGTCCTCTGGTGCTGATGTTTGGTTGTTGGATCTATCGGGGTCCCTGTGTTATGTTATTGTTTTCATTTCATGAGTTTTAGGGGGGGGGGGGGGGGGGGGGCCAAGGAATGTTTACTGTGCAATTTTATTCATAGCCAAGGATTTAGTTGTTACAGATCAATTCTCAAACATCAATTGAACTGCATAAATCTTTTGTCACACTTAATCCCACAATTATGGATATCCAGTTATTCTTCTGGCCTAAATTTACAAAAGAGCATGGGATGGGCCGCTTATGTGACTATTATAATTAAAACCTGAATATAACAATGTTTTAAATGAATTGATGGCTATAAATTTTTAAACACGAGCTTGGCTCTTAGGGGCATTTGTGCCAATTCTTAAGGATTGGAGTTCAACTGTTGAGTTTTGACATAAGTGTGGTACTGGAACAGTGGCAGCGAATATTTCCAAGGCATTCTCTCATGTGCAACTAATGGTGTTTGACCTCCCACGTATTGATATTGTTGCTAGCCTACTCGAGAGTAAGAGAATGAACTATGTTGTAGGTGATATGCTTGTGTCTATCCCTTTTGTTGATGCCATTCTAATTAAGGTGTGCAATTTTATTCCTTTCTTATAATCATTCCTTTTATTTTAGATTGCAGTGGTTTCTCTTTGCACTGCTTATATTGGCCATTGATGTAGTTGGGTTGTAAGTAGGGTTTCATGGAGCTCTATTGATAAATTGAATCACGCCGGTGATTTAGGTAACATTATTGCAGAATGTAATTTCATTTGCTATTATTAGGGAAATTAATTGCGGTCTCATTTATATCTTCGATTCACACTCTTATGGAGTAGCTGATATTTCAATTGTGTACTTATAGTATCATGCTTTGGCCGCCAAATCTATATTAAACTTCTCTTCTCTCTTCTTTTTATTGCATTTTAATTTGAGGCACAAATTAGATATGTCACACAATAAAATGGGAGGGCAGTTAGTACCAACTCTGTATAACAAATCTTCACAAAATTTCCTTTCACAATAACATGGGAATAATTTTATTTATTGTAAGCTTCTTTTAAGTTTTTATTACCTTTACAATTCCTTGGTGTCACTATGGGTTTTATTACTTGTTAGTTTAATTAAATTGTTGGCCTGAATATCTTAATTTTTTCCCACTAACTTTTTTTTTCCTGTATTCTGTTCATTGGATAGGTGTGCGTGCAAAAGAAGACTCCTCAAAACAATTTGGAAACCAACTTTGACATATCAACTCCTATCGAGAAAATGAAGATACAAGTCCAAAGTACAAAATGCAGAAGAAGGCTGAGTGAGACTGAAGAAGAAACGAGGTTGTTTTGTGTAAATAAGGAGCTGATGACACTTATTGACACAACACCATTTTGCAATCTCTTTAGTAATTGTTTTAGTAAACTGCCGTATCACTTAGACAGATTAGTTCCAATTTCTATTATGAATTAAGTCCCATGTGTTAGGTAATTAGCTTGTAATTAGTGATTAGATTAAAACAGTTTTCCTGCTTAATCAGGGAAGTTAGTTTTGTTTCATTCTTTTCCAAATTTTGTATATAAGGGGCTAGATATTTTCTATCTATTCTCAGTTGCTTGTAATCACCTTTAATCATCAATAAGAAAATTGAGTTCTATTTAGTTTTCTTCTTCTTCAAAGCTTTGAGTTTTTGCAATTCCTGAATAAGCAGTGTCTGCAAATTTAATTTGTAAAAGAGGCTTTCTCTCTTGGGGCTACAGTTAATAAAATTAGAGAGGGGTTGCGGTTTGATTCTTTGATATTTGTGAGTTGCTGCATTATTTGTGAGATCTCTTTGGTTGTGCTGTAGCTTTTGTATTGGGTGAGAATTTGCTTTGTAGATCTCTTTGATATACGTGGGTGGAACCTAGCAATAGATACCATAGAAGATGCAGTGCTTAATAATGAGAGATGCCACTAACAATGTACAATAGCTTTATAGTGAAGAGTAAAATTAAGATCATGTGGACATTAATATAATTTGTGTTTTTATGTCATTCTCAATTTAGCATTTGCTACAAGCAAATTCATACCCAAAGAACAACTCTGTTTAGACAGATAAAAATTTTGAAATACATCTAACACGTTAAAAGCTAATAACAGAACTAACTGAAGTCGGTTCCTCGTGAACTCCGTTAGCTAGGCGAGGGTCCTTCCCCCTCCTAGTAGTCAGTCCGTTCCCTCGGGGATAAGAAAGCCTTACTCTCGTTTAGTTCGAACGTAGCCCGCAGGAGTCAAGGGGTTGTAGGGGCTACTTCCAGAGAGAATTACAGCGAGGAGAAGGCATTAAGTTGGTTGATCATTGTTCGCCTCATCAGTGTAAAGCATAACATGAAGCGGATATCAAATCAGCGATTGTTTGGGTTGCTGTGGGAACCCGCCCTCTTCTTCCAACAAATGCTTGCCACTCAGCTGGGCCACTTTCCTTATTTCGACCACCGGGGGTGGGGGGGGGGGGGCCAATTCACAAAACAGAGTTGTATACATCACATCTATTCATCAAAATAAAGCCATCAATTGATTCTTGCATTCCTTAGAACCAAAATTGCATTTGGAATTGGTCAATTAAAATTTTGAAATTGAAAAAAAGTTATTAACTAACTACAGTGGTAGTCCATTGTGATGGTTTGGGTTAAACTGCGCAAAAACCTCCCGTCATTCCAAGGAGTCAAACATCTAATCCCTCCTTGATGGAGTGGTAAACTTTAGAGATCTCTTGTCCTTTGTTCCTTGCCTCGATTCCCATCTCTTCTGTGAGCAGAAAGTTGATGGAATCAGCCCATTTGAAGAGTAGCCTAGAACATTTATCAACTTGATGAATCTCCCTGAAGACTGCAAATTTTGCAAATTAAATAGCCTAGCATTAAGCTTTGAAGTTTCTAACAATCGTTTACTTAAATTTTCACAAACAATTTTTCTGTCCATTTCCAAAACAAAAATAAAATTAAACAAAATAAGGAACTACTGTCAATCCCAAACCACAATACAAAGGGATTATAATAAACCCAAACCACGATAGGAATAAATAATGGGTGAAGCTTAGAAAACCAAACAAAATTGTTAAATTCATGCATTTCTAAGCTTCCCTACGTTGTTATCTATAATCTTAAACACAAACCAAATTGTTAAATTCCAATGAAGTTGATTTTTTTTTTTTTTTTCAATGAAGTTGATTTTTTGTAAAGAAATCAAGCATAAAAATTCCAAAGAAGCTTCCTTGAAAGGGATGACCTTTGGCAAAGAAATCAAGGAAATCAAGGATAGGGAGAAAAGATCATAATACCAGATTTATAATCACATTTTTTTGTTGGGTGGGTAGCTAAAATCTAGATGAATTTATACACTAGAAAGACAATCTCAAGAAACAAGATACTTATTTTTCCCTTAAAACTCATGAAATGAAAACAAAAACATAACACAAGGACCCCGATAGAGCCAGCAACCTAACATCAGCATCAAAGGACGCAACCACACTGGAAAAAAGAAGCAAGAAATGCTGCCAAACACACACGCACACTCAACTGCGCTTCATACCCATTATAAAAATCTCAAAAACATTCAACAATAAATTAATCAGATTTATACCCAAAAAAAAATCAATTAAAGAAATTGTAAGGTTGAATTTATTCAACCATCTAATTGGCTTTATTCCGTGCCAAATTTGCTTGTAATTCAGCATTTAGTAACCCTGTATTTAGGTGGGTTTGTTGTAAGGGTAGTGAGTGAGATAGAGTGAAGATTGCTCAAGAGTGTGCAAGAAAACAGAGAGTCGCGGCTGGGACTCGCGGGTGGACTTGCGGCTGCAAGCCGCCAGAAGCTGCACACGTGCCAAGCATGCTGGAAGATGAACAGTCATGCTAGCTGGAGCACTACAGGACAAAACAGGACAACTGGCCATACGGTTATCTCGCGACTAGATCTCGCGACTTAGTCAAGCCGCGAGGTCAAGCCGCGAGCCACCCCTGTTTTGTAAAACCTGACGTTTCACATTCCTCTCCCACTCCAGTATAAATACCCCTTTTACCCACGATTGAAAGAGAGCTTCCAGAGAGAATTTTGAGAGAGAAACCCTAAAGAAAAACAAGATTGTTTCACACACAATCCCTACCTTAGAGTCTCTTCATATTCCTCAACTCTCTTCCTCTCCATTGTCAAAACCTTGAGAGGCATTATACCAAACCTGGTTCTCACCATCATCATCACTGTGAGACAGTTGTTTGGAGTTCTGGGAAGCAGTTAGGAAGGAGTCAATCTTCATTGGTTGATGCTATGGTTTAGTAGCGGAAATCGGAAAGCTAGAAAAGAAAAAGGTTCGGCGCAACCTCGTTGGAGCAAGAAGCTTGGAGGGCTTAGGTGCATTGGGTAGATTAGGCTTGGAGGGTCTATTGCTGTCCTTGTATCCCAACTATATTTTCTAGTGGATTGATTACCGCTTGGAGGGCGGCGGAGAGGTTTTTCGCCGAGGACTTCGGTTTCCTCTTCGATAACACATCGCGTGTTGTCTTTGTGTTTGCATCTTCCTTCCTCTCTATCTTTGCCTTTATATTATCTGCAGTGATTTTATTATGTTATGGCTTAGATAGTATTTAACCTATTTCACATTATAGCATATGCTAAGTTTCCGCACACTTGTTGTTTAACATATTGCTTGTGTTGGTTAAGTTAATTTTTGGGGGTCTAAACGTTCAAAAGTGTTTTGTACACGTTTTTTGAACTTTCAATTGGTATCAGAGCAGGTACACTTGTTGAGGTTTTATTACCTAAGTGTGATCCTAGACCCCTGTGTTGTGTTTGTTGTTTTGGGATATACCATGCTGAATTGTAGCTTAAGTGTTTGTGAAAATGACTCTATGCATATGTCAGAAAGGTGTCTTACTGATGGTCTTTTAGAGTTGTTAAAAACTAAGAAACATGCTAGAGTTTTTGTTCACATGCTGGAATATCTTGAAAGTCAGAATCATGTCTTACACAGTAGCCTATCTGAATCTAAATCATTGATTAAGAAATATAAAAGAAAGAATAGAATGTTGTGTGAGATGATTGAGAATCTGAAAATGAAAAATCAATCTGAAAGAAGCATGAAAACTGATGTTGAGTGTGTGTTTGAAGGTCAAGAATGTCTGTCACATGTGAACCTATTTGTGCATACCTCATTGAAGGTGTTTAATGCGTGTCTGTGGTATCTTGACAGTGGGTGTTCTCGCCATATGACAGGGGATAAGACACTGTTTAAGACACTCAAAGAAAATGTTGGTGATTATGTGACCTTTGGTGATGGAAGTCATGCCCCAAGTCCTAGGCAAAGGAACCATTGAGATACCTGGTTTGCCTCTGCTGAAAGATGTGCTGTACATAAAAGGGCTGAAGGCGAATTTGCTGAGCATCACTCAAATTTGTGATGATGATTTTCTGGTACAATTCTCTAAGAAGGGATGTTTGATCATCAATGAAGAGGGGATTCAGGTTTTGGAAGGAAGTCGGACTACAGATAACTGTTATGGAATAGTTCCCACGGCACCCATATCGTGTAGAAGTGCTCGTGTGGATATGTTGGAGCTGTGGCATCACAGATTTGGACATGCCAACTTCAAACAAGTAGCAAAAGTCTCCAAACTTGAAGCAGTCGAGGGACTTCCTAAGTTTGGAAAAGTGAAAAAGACCGTTTGTGGTGCATGTCAAATTGGGAAGCAAACTAAGGCAAGTCATCACAAGGTGAATGTGATAGCTACCTCTCGGTGCTTAGAGTTACTTCATGTTGATCTAATGGGGCCAACCAGAACCGAAAGCCTAGGGGGAAAGAGATACATCATGGTCATTGTGGACGACTACTCAAGATACACTTGGGTTGAATTCCTTAGAGAAAAATCAGAAGCTTGTGAGAGGTTGGAGATTCTGTGCAAGAAACTACAAAATGAAAAATGGATTCCGATAGTCAAAGTTAGAAGTGATCATGGGAGGGAATTTGAGAATGCAAGATTCGAGTCCTTCTGTGAGAAGAATGGAATTAAAAGAGAGTTTTCAGCTCCCAAAACTCCACAACAAAATGAAGTGGTAGAGAGAAAAAATCGTGTGATTCAGGAGATGGCAAGAGTCATGTTGCTTAACAAGGAAATACCTCAAAAATTTTGGGGAGAAGCTGTCAACACCTTGTGTCACATTGGCAATAGGATTTTATTTCGAGTTGGTACACAGAAGACTGCATATGAGATATGGAATGGGAAGAAGCCTAAAGTGAAGTATTTCCGGGTATTTGGAAGCAAATGCTATATCTTAAATGATCGAGAGAATCTTGGGAAGTTTGATGCGAGAAGTGATGAAGGTATTTTTCTTGGCTACTCTACTACAAGTCGAGCGTATAGAGTGTTTAACAAGAGAACAAAGACTGTGATGGAGTCCATAAATGTCAAGATTGATGATGTCTTACCTAAGGTGGAAATGATTGATGATGTAGAAGGGCCGAGCACCAAAGAGCCTGATGTTGAGGTAGAAGTTTTGGATATAGAAGGTGAAGAAACTATACCGGATGTAGAATCGACTCCCATCAACCCAAGAATGGAAACGAGATTGATGTCTAGAACTTCAAGTCCTCTTACTCCTCCAGAAGTTCATCCTCCTATATCTCGTAGTGATGAAGTTTCCACTTCAAAAAGGCCATCTTCAAGAGTTATCAAGAATCATCCGGAAAGTAATATCATAGGATCACTTGACGACGGTCTTCGCCTCAGGAAAGGAAATATTCTGCTAGCCAATCATGTAACATATCACTGTTATCTTGCACAGTTTGAACCAAAAAGGGTTGAATAGGCTCTTCAAGATGAGAATTGGGTTGAGTCAATGCATGAAGAGCTGAATCAGTTTGTGAGGAATGATGTGTGGGAACTTGCTCCACGGCCTGAGAACGTTCATGTTATAGGCACAAAGTGGATTTTTAAAAACAAAACTGATGAAGATGGAGAGATAATTCGAAACAAGTCTCGGTTAGTGGCTCAAGGATACACACAAGTAGAAGGAGTGGATTTTGATGAATCATTTGCTTCGGTGGCAAGACTCGAATCCATCCGAATCCTCATGTCCATTGCGTGCACTTTGAATTTCAAACTTTATCAAATGGATGTTAAGTGCGCTTTTCTGAATGGATATCTAAATGAAGAAGTTTTTGTTGAGCAACCAAAAGGATTTGAGGATCCTCATTTTCCAGATCATGTATTAAGATTGAAGAAAGCACTTTATGGTTTAAAACAAGCGCCTAGAGCCTGGTACGATCGTCTTACACATTATCTTCTAGATAGAGGTTTCAAGAGAGGGTACGCCGATCGAACTCTGTTTGTCAAAAATGATGAAGATTATCTCCTTGTGGCACAAGTCTATGTTGATGACATAGTGTTTGGGGCAACTATCGAAGATCGTGCTACTGAATTTTCTGAGGAGATGAAGAAGGAGTTTGAGATGAGCATGGTGGGGGAGCTCACATTCTTCTTGGGTCTTCAAGTCAAACAACAGAAGGAGGGTATATTTGTATCTCAAGAGAAGTATGCCAGAAACATTATCAAGAAGTTTGGACTAGACTCCAAAAAACATGCCTCCACTCCTATGAGCTCTTCCACTAAACTGAATGTGGATTCGTCGGGAGTTGAAGTAAGTCCTACATTGTATAGGAGCATCATAGGAAGTTTGCTCTACCTTACAGCCAGTAGACCGGACATTGCTTTCAGTGTGGGCGTTTGTGCCAGGTACCAAGCTAATCCGAAGGAATCTCATCTGACTGCTGCTAAGCGAATCATTCGATATGTGAATGGTACTGCAAACTATGGTCTGTGGTATTCAAAAGACTCAAATGCTTGTCTTGCTGGGTATTCAGATGCTGACTGGGCTGGCAGTGTAGACGATCGGAAAAGCACTTCAGGCGGCTGTTTTTATCTTGGTAACAATCTTGTTTCGTGGATGAGCAAGAAGCAGAATTCAGTGTCTCTATCTACTGCAGAAGCAGAATACATCGCTGCTGGAAGTTGCTCCACTCAGCTTCTTTGGATGAAGAAATTACTTCATGACTATGGAATTCCTCAAGAAACAATGTGTGTTTTCTGTGACAACACCAGTGCCATCAATCTTTCCAAGAATCCTGTTCAGCATTCAAAATCCAAACACATAGAGATACGTTACCATTTCATTCGGGATTTGGTAGAGGAAAGAGTTGTGTGTCTTGAGTTCATACACACCGACAATCAAAAGGCGGATATCTTCACCAAGCCTCTCGATGGTCCACAGTTTGAATCACTCCGTAAGACCATTGGTGTTGGTACAATTCCTTGACTCTCTTGTGTGTTGTGTGCTTCACATATTTATAATATGATAAATCTGTCTGTGTTGGGGCACACACCTTTTTGATTAGCTTTTTGTGCAACATGTTTCTTGTTTGTTTGTCCATTTGTGAATACTGTTGCTTCTTTTTATGTTTGTTCAATCATTTTTGTTTCTTGTGTCAAAAATCCAAAAATCACATAAAAATTAGAAAATTAAAAAAAAAAACTTGATTGACTTTGTTGAGTTTTGTCTCAAAACTTGTTTTGCCTTGTATCTTTGTGCTAATGGCTTTGTGCATTTTCGAGCATTGCTTGTTCTCATGCACTTATATCACTGTGGGAAAAATCTTGAAATCAATGTGATTGTTGTAAATAGATCTTCAAACTTGTCATGAATGATTAGTGAGTGGTTATGTTGATCTTGAGACATGCATAGACTTGTGTCTATATATCTTCCCACTTTTTATTTTTGTTTTGCTAAAAAGAGCTCACCAAATGTAAATCTCCAAATGAAAAGAGATATTGAGCTGCAAAAGCCTGTCGTACATTCTAGTATTTGACTAGGAAAAAGGGTAAGCGACCTTATATTAAAAGTGAATGTTCATTCAAAAAGGCCAAAGGCCTGTTCTTCAAAGAGAAATGTTATATATCTCTCTCACAATGAGAGATGATTGCCTCAAAAGATCAAAAAGATCAAATGTTATGATTGAAAGTGGAGTCAAATGATAAGCTCCAAGTTATGTTATCAAGTTGTGTGGGAGGTCATATATACATATTTCTATATTTGAGATGGGTCACATGATCTAGTGCTAATTGTGTATGCCTTGATTGAATTGATCATTGAAGCTTCACATTAGACGAAGGACTATCTCATTGTTGATATCCACACACAACACACAAGTTTATGTTCAATAAATGCCATCTTCATTTGTGTGATTGTACTTGTTGAAATATGTTTTCACATGCTCAATCTTTGTTAATTCAGTGTTTTAGGTGTTTTTGGAAAGTATTTTGTTAAAAATCTGAAAATTTCAAAAATCCAGTTTTGCCCTGTTTTGGCGGCTCAGTCGCGGGTATGTCAAGTCGCGAGACTCAGTCGCATCTTCGCTGGTCATTTTTGGCGACTTGTTCGCGAGTGGAAGGTCCAGTCGCGAGGTTCACTCAGAGATTTTCGCGGCTCAGCTCGCGACTCACTCGCGGGTAGACCTTCCAGTCGCGAAAAACACTTAAAAAAATTTTTCAACTTTTTGTCTTTGAGTGTTTTGGCGGCTTGATCTGGCGACTTTTTGGCGACTCGTTTCAGTCGCGAAAATCGCGTGTTTTGGATAAACAGGGGCAGTTTTTAAACTTTTTATTTTTCCCTCGATCTTTTTGTGACTGTTCATTGTCTTTCTCATCTGCTCTTACACATTGTCACCGTGCCTCCATTTTCGATCTCCAATACTTGTCTCTTTTCAGCTCAAAATCATTGACTAACAGGTATGGTTTTCTGTCCTGCACTCTATTTTACTTGTTGTTATGGTTTTCCTTCTGGTTTATTCACATTTGATTGTGTTTTTGTGATGGGTTTTTAGCTCAACTATTATTCTTTGTTCATGCTTCGCTTGGATGCTTGTGTTTCTGTTCTTGAGCTAGTTTATGTTGGTGGTTGTGTTCTTCATCATGTGCTTAGCTAGGGTTAGCTATTTTTGTCTGATCCGCTGTTGTTACCGTGTTTCACTATGATCCTGTGTGGTATCATGTTGATGTGTTGTTGAATGTGGGTCCTTTTTTTTTCAGCTGATTATGTGGTTATATTTGGCCTCCCTCTTCTGTGTAGTTCAATTTGGGCCATTTGTGTCCCTCATGGTTATTGTCTGACCATTTTCATCCAGCTGTTAGGGTTTCTTCATTGTCCCTAAATTTACATTAACCCACCGCTAATATAGTCCGTTGGTTTGTGTTCTGTCATTTCCCTTGTTTATAATGCAGACTGGTCATGTCTCCCTTCAAGAAGGCTGCTGTGAAAGGAGAATCTTCCAAAGGGAAGGAACCCGTAATTGATGTTGATGAAGACACACCTCTCCCAAAGGTGACTCGCTCTTCATCACAGCGATTCAATCCCAATAAGTTCAGATCATATGCAGCCTATCAGTCCTATGAGAATTTTTTTCTACATGCCACTCCATTACTAGAAAGAGCTGTGGATCTGTCCTCACTTCATAACACTGACATTCCGAAATGGTTTGCTCACAAGGATTAGAATTACCTTCTCTCTGATCCGGATGTCGTGTATGAAGAGTTGATTAAAGAATTTTATGCTAATGCAATTGTGGAAGGAGATGAACTGAAGTGCTGGGTTCGGCAAAAGAGCTTTTCTGTCTCTCCCACATACCTGGCAGAAATTCTTCACATCAACAGACCCATTTTTCGACATTCACCGGTCTATGATGATCTATGTCCTGATGAGGAGCTTCTCAAACAAAGTCTTGGTCAAGACTTGGAGTTCTCACCCAATGGCAAATCCATCAGTGTTTCCTCTCTTTCTCCGAAACTGAGAGTGCTTACAATTGTGATGTTTCACAATTTGTACCCTTTATCAAGTACTGGGTATATGAACCTCGGACGTGCTTTGTTTCTTCATGATCTAATCTCTGATGAAGAAATCGACATTTGTGCTCATATCTTTCATGTTCTGCGCAAAACGGTTCTTCGAAATGAGTCTCGGATATGCATTCCTTTCTGCAGTCTCATTTCACGGATCTTGAAGCTCAAGGGAATTTATCCAACAGCTGATGAGTCTCCTATCCCCAAACCGAGTCCAATCAACATGCGTACATACAATGCAAGTGTTGGACATAGTCGGAAGAGAGCCAAACCAGAAACTTCTGCATCTCACAGTGACCCTCAGTTCAGCAATCTCTCCCTCGATGAGAAACTTGATCGCATTGTCTCCTCTGTCCACGAGTTGAATGCAAAGATGTCTGGACTCACTGCTTCTCTACACCATCAAAGCAACCGATGGGATATGAAGTTTACTTCTCTTCAAACTCAATTGGATCAAATTCAGAGAAAGCTAGAAGAGGATGACTAGCCTATTCCATGACAAAAAGGGGGAGTGATAGGCATAATCAGAGAGGGAGGATATTACCCTAAGGGGGAGTGTCATTATCTAAGGGGGAGTGTCTTTATCTTTTTCAGTTTCAATTTTCTCTTCAAGTTGATATATTGTGTTTTGTAAAACTGTTATTCAGGATATTCTGTGTTTGTACCCATTTGCTTTTGTAAGCTGTTAGGGTTATTGTTTTATGCATGTTTGTAGGCTTTATGGTATGTACCTTGCTTATGCAGCCTTTATGCTTATGTTGAAATCAGTACTTTGATCTAAATGTTCTGCATTTTGATTTATGTACTGTCACTCTTGTGCCCTAGTAGGATTGTTCCTAGATGCATATGCCTTGTGTGCTATGCATTGGTTGAGTGTTGAGCATACAAGTGTCTTGCCTTGTGCTTGTTAACTTGTATGTCCTTGTGATCATTCCAAGTGTGAATGAACACTGTGATCACTACCTTGTGGTGGTCACTTGGTTGATCAAGCCATGGTTTGCATATTACTCCATCTTTGCTTGATCACATTCTGCCTGTTTCATATGCATTTATAATTTTCTGCTTACAATGATCATAGTGTATTGTTGTGTTTCAGGAGTATTTTGTTCATATGATTCAAGTGCTTCACAGCTTCTAGAGTTAGGTGTGAGTGAGTTTTGTTCAACTGTTCCCAACTCACATGTTAAGTCTAGAGTCTGTTTTTAGGGTTTTGTCACGGAATAGCCAAAGGGGGAGATTGTAAGGTTGAATTTATTCAACCATCTAATTGGCTTTATTCCGTGCCAAATTTGCTTGTAATTCAGCATTTAGTAACCCTGTATTTAGGTGGGTTTGTTGTAAGGGTAGTGAGTGAGATAGAGTGAAGATTGCTCAAGAGTGTGCAAGAAAACAGAGAGTCGCGGCTGGGACTCGCGGGTGGACTCGTGGCTGCAAGCCGCCAGAAGCTACACACGTGCCAAGCATGCTGGAAGATGAACAGTCATGCTAGCTGGAGCACTACAGGACAAAACAGGACAACTGGCCATACGGTTATCTCGCGACTGGATCTCGCGACTTAGTCAAGCCGCGAGGTCAAGCCGCGAGCCACCCCTGTTTTGTAAAACCTGACGTTTCACATTCCTCTCCCACTCCAGTATAAATACCCCTTTTACTCACGATTGAAAGAGAGCTTCCAGAGAGAATTTTGAGAGAGAAACCCTAAAGAAAAACAAGATTGTTTCACACACAATCCCTACCTTAGAGTCTCTTCATATTCCTCAACTCTCTTCCTCTCCATTGTCAAAACCTTGAGAGGCATTATACCAAACCTGGTTCTCACCATCATCATCACTGTGAGACAGTTGTTTGGAGTTCTGGGAAGCAGTTAGGAAGGAGCCAATCTTCATTGGTTGATACTATGGTTTAGTAGCGGAATCCGGAAAGCTAGAAAAGAAAAAGGTTCGGCGCAACCTCGTTGGAGCAAGAAGCTTGGAGGGCTTAGGTGCACTGGGTAGATTAGGCTTGGAGGGTCTATTGCTGTCCTTGTATCCCAACTATATTTTCTAGTGGATTGATTACCGCTTGGAGGGCGGCGGAGAGGTTTTTCGCCGAGGACTTCGGTTTCCTCTTCGATAACACATCGCGTGTTGTCTTTGTGTTTGCATCTTCCTTCCTCTCTATCTTTGCCTTTATATTATCTGCTGTGATTTTATTATGTTATGGCTTAGATAGTATTTAACCTATTTCACATTATAGCATATGCTAAGTTTCCGCACACTTGTTGTTTAACATATTGCTTGTGTTGGTTAAGTTAATTTTTGGGGGTCTAAACGTTCAAAAGTGTTTTGTACACATTTTTTGAACTTTCAGAAATAGATAATCTCTAGTGCTATAAATGAAACAAAGGGATAATCTTTGACAAAGAAAAAATATTTCATAATTTGATATGTGAATAAAAAAAAATCATAAATTTGATAAGTAAATTTCATTACCAGATCTAACTACATTTATTTTTGGGTGGGTAGATGAAATACTATTGGTGCACTTCGATGGAGAAGTAACCGGAGCATCATTGGTGGCTTATTTTGAGGCATAAGAGAGAGAGAGAGAGAGAGAAATGAGAGTCACACGGATTGCTGACGTGTCCAAATGAGCTGTCCAACTTTTGAGCATTAGATCAATTGAATGGCTAGGATTAAAGTAATTGCACACCATGCAATACCCTAGGTATTGCACGTGATCTCAATCCAAAAATGGCCATTATATTCTTCTAAGTAGTTGGCTGCGTGTAATGATGGGAGGCACAAAATCTTCTTTACACTTCTACTAATCAATTTATGGTGGCGGTTTTGGCAAAAGTAATCAATCAATTATGGTCAGGCAAACTATGAGAAAAGTTCATATCCAGGTGCTTGTCTTGATTGCTCTCTTACTTTAAACCAGTTTAAAATAATCGATCTCTTCCAACTTATTACATTGTAAGTTTGTAACTTATAACCACAACACATTCTTGATGTGATGGTCACTTTATAAGTATAAGTACTTATAAGGGGTGGGGGGTAAGAGTCGGGATTCAAGTCTCTAGGAGGGAATTTCATAAACATACACATTTAGACTAGACTAGAATAGAATTTCTATCTTTGTATCCAAAAAAAAAAAAAAAAGTTTGTAACTCATAAAACTATCCATGTTTATAATTTAAACAAGTCACTTAACTAATTGAATCAATCATGTAAAAAAAGATACACATGAATAATTTTTTTCAATTGTCACATAGTGGATTGGAGGAATTGGATTGAAGGAATTTTCTACCAAACTAGTTTGGAAGTAAACATTTTCATGTGATTTCAAGAACAAGAATAACAAACTAAATAAAACATGTTTAATGCATAAATAATTACAAACAATTAAGTATACTCATGGATTAGATGAATGCATAATGATAAATGCAAATAGACACTAATCATGCCACCACACACACACACAAACAAAATATTCTCAGGTTGTTGTATTTAATTACTCAAATTTAGAGTAGTAAATATGGGTGACAATTAGGTAAAATAGATTATTGGAAGTTGAATATTCTTAATTTCAGTCTTGGGGTTTATAATTTTATAATGGGCTAGGAAGACTCTTATTATCTTTTTCCTCATAAGAACTAAGGTTTTTGGTTGTTGGATTTTAGGGGGAAAAAAAAAGGCAATCTTGAGTTTTGTCCTTAGTTGGATAATAGGATTAGCTGCTTTAATGATAATTTTGGGCAATTCTTGATCAATCTCATGTTTCTAGGTCTTACTTTAAGGAAATACTCTCCAAGGAGCTTGCTAAATTTGTGAGATTTGGTCAGAATGCTCTAAAAGTAGCCAGCCTACTTATTTTAGCTTAAGGTGCTTATTTTGGGTTTTATGGAAATTTGAAATATTGAAGCAAATACGACATTCCAATGTTTATCTTTGTGTTCATGGCTAGCACATAGACTTACTCGTGAACCTTTAGCTATTACAAGTGTTCTCAGCTTACTTTATATATGCCAACTTTTAATTCATGAATAAACCCAAATAGACCCACTCATAACTCTCTAAACCACACTCCTTCAATCTCCTAAATCTATACATCTCTATAATATCTAAAAATTGAGATGTAACATTTATTGTTACTATATTCTAATTGAGTCGAATCAACGTAGTAAAACTAAAATGCATTATGTTTCCTTAAAATAAAAATAAATAAATAAATTACAAAATTTATAAGGCTTTCAAATAACAAGTATAGAATCTAATATATTGTATAAATTATATTTTGTTAGAAAATAATCAACATTATTTTAAGAAGAGTTTGAGACTAACACTTATAAATCTCATTTATTATTTTTATTTTTCATTTGAAAAAAAAAAATTCCTCAATTGAAACCAATAGAAGAAATAAGTGGTTTTCAATAGCCATATGGACCTATACATAGGTGGAGCTAGGATCATGGGAATAATGAGTCGCTAAGAGAGCTCTCGAGTTGGATTCTAAGAATGTTTGGATATATATGTGCTATGTTATCAAACGTATATGCCAGATGTGGTATGTGGAATGAGATTGAGCAGTTGAGGGAATAAGTTGACTGTAGGATGCAACCTTTGATTCTGAAAGAGAAAAATATACAGTAACAGACTATATAAACAAACCTAAAACTATCATAAATTGTTTTATATCTTAAACCCTTTTGAGTCACAAGTAATTGATATTGCCCAACTTCAGGTTTGAGATGCACGCCAATAATTGTCATCAGTAACAGACAAATTTGATTATGTATTTTGAATGGTTTGGGTTCCAATGACAATGAGGACCATGCATAAGACACGCTCCTTATGCCCTTCACAAGGGTTTTGTGTAGTACCAAAGCTACAAGTGCATGCTCTTCACAAGGGTATGTCGTGCAACCAATGTACCAAAGCAATAAATGATAGTGATTTTGGCTTTGGCTTTGGATATGTTATTTAACTCAATTATCTTCAGCCTCAATTTTTCTGTCTGGAAATAAATAGACTTATATGTCCTTCTATGTACCAATCACCCAAAGTTGTCCACAAGAGGTTTCTTTTGTTCATATCTCTTACATATCAAGTGGCTCTCTTGTGGTTTGTTCGCCAAGAAATATAGTCTCAATCAGTAACAATTTCTCAATGATGATTTGTAGACAGGACCATGTGATCCTTCAAGTGCTTGTGTCTTGGGCTAATCCCCACCTGATTGACTCCACACCACTCATCCACATACCAGAGATTCTTTAGACAACCTTTCATCTATATATACTAAACCAAAGTAAACAAATTCCACAGCCAAATCATATCCTCACAATCTCTTCTAGCAAGTATTTTTCTTTCTTCTCCCAAGTCAATTGTGAACTAAATCCTCTTCTAAAGTCATAACATAGACAGAAATGGCTCTTCTATTGCCTGGTATTCTGCATGCTAAGCAGATTATCCGCAGGTCTGTTTCTGGTCTTGCTAAAAATGTTCCAAAAGGCTACATTGCAGTCTATGTTGGAGAGGAACAGAAGAAGCGGTTTGTGGTACCCATATCATACCTGAATAAGCCTTCATTTCAAGAATTGCTAAGTAAGGCAGAGGAAGAATTTGGGTTTCATCATCCCATGGGTGGCCTTACAATTCCCTGCAGAGAAGACATCTTCATTAATATCACTTCTCGCTTAAGAGAATTTTAGTACATGTCACTAAAATTGATCAGAGCAGACAGATTTGTGCATTTCTTCTCTGTCAGAATGGATAGAGCAAGAAATGTCAACCAAGTGATGAAAAATCACTGCAGTTTCTCAAGGAAATGAGTCTAGTTAAGGTCACTTCACTTGGGTAGACATTTTCCCAGGATCATTCAGACTAAGCATATTCTCCAATGGGTGCAGACGACTCAAGGTCACCATATGTATCAGAAGGCCTTATTTCAATGCCTGCCATGATCTCACTGGTTGCTTGAATCACTCACAAGAAAGATGAAAGACATGAAAACCACTAGTCCATTAAACATGAACTGTCAGACAAATTAAAGAAAAAGCCGTTCCTCTTGAGTTTTGAATTAAGATAATTGATTTATTCATTCATTTCATTGTAAAATTTTGCATTGTCTGTGATAAAATTAAGGATTTTGAACTTTCCATGAAAATACATCAAATAGAAGATCTTTCTTTCTTCTCATATAATTTTCTCTTTGATGGAAATGTCATTTCAAGCTTTCACCATGAATTTGCAGACTCAATTCATCTTTTTTCCTCACTTTTGCCCTTTCATTTGCGACTAATTAAACAAGATGGACCAACAGGCCTATTATTTTTGTTTTAGTCATTAGTACTTGAGTATCAATCCTTTTTGAAGATTTTTGGGTTTCCCCTTTTAATATTTTGTTTTAATTAGTAGGACTGGGAAACATGGGGACTATTTGGGTAACATCCAACATGTGCACATAGAAGATATTAGTTTAAATTATTTGTAGGACTCATGAGGCTTATTTGGGTAACATCCAACATTCTAACATATGCAGATAGACCATAGTAGTATAATTTCGATGTGCCTTAAGTTTTTTCGCCACACATTTGCCAAGATTATTCTCATTCAGCCTAACCGTATTCCCCAATGTGTGCAGATGCCTCAAGAGGTTACATATATTAAAAGGCCACCTCTCTGTTTATATTGGAGAAACCAAAAGGAGGAGTTTTGTTGTCCATACTTGAAGATTCCTTCATTTCATTGTAAATTTTGCATGTTCTATATGAAATTCAGAAGTCAGAACTTCCCATGCAAATATATCAAATAGATTTTTTTTTTCTTGCTTTCCATAATTATTTTTTTCTCTTTCAACAAGGCTCACTTCAATAATCATAAAAATTTGATCACTGAGTCCTTCAATAACCATATGTAGTTTGTGCCCTAGCCATCCTAGGTTTGGTTTGTCGAATGAGAAACAGGACTTTAAGATAGATTTGAAAAAACATATGGAAGTCATTCTGACTGATATGATCGGCTGAAACTGATAGATATATATATATATATATATATATATATATATATATATAATTTGGTAAAGCTGTTCAGCACTTCAGCATAACCATTGCTTTCTTGATCTTGCCCCTAAAAGCTTTACTTGTTTTCCTTTTTTATCTTTTACCTTCATAATGTAACTATGCTTTTCAATTTCATCTTACATGTTGATAGTAGTAGAGCCAGGAAATTGTATTTGAGGGGCCAAATACAAAATGATATGATTAAATTTTGTGCGTGTATGTATTGTATTCATACTATGCCTGATACTCTAAAATAATATAAAAATTATCATGTTCAATTGATTTCTCCAAATCCCTTCCATTTTTGGTTGGAAATGTGACATGTTCCCTTTATTTGATTTCTGAATATCACACATCTTATATCTAAATAAAAATTAGAGGGAATGAAATGATTCAATAGGAGAGCCCACATAGGACAATTAAAGTACAAAGATTTAAAAAAAAAAAAAAAATTTTGAAGATTGCTAAAAACTAGAAAAATAATCATGGAATGCAAATGAGAAATATATTTATATAACATCTAAAAGCTAAATCATAGCATTTGTTATTGCTACACTCCTATTAAGTTAGTATCGCATTTTAAACCATTTTGATCCATTCGGTCCACTTCAGTCAATTCCGGTCCATTCAGTCCACTTTCATTCACTTCAGTCCATTTGGTTCACTCAGTCCACTTCGTCTACTTCGGTTAATTCCGGTCTTTTAGGTCCACTTAGGTCTATTCAGTCCATTTCGGACCACTTCGGCCCATTTCGGTCCTTTTCGTCCATAAGTTCTACTTTGATCCATTTTGGTCCAACTCTTGGCCATCTCAGCCTGTGACCACCATTGAACTGCCGGTCAGATACTCCCTCTCAGCCTCACCATGGGTCTTGGCTCTACTAAAGCTAATCCCAATTTTCTTAATTTCAAATTTTGAGACTTTTATATTGTTAACTGATTTTTTTTTTTTTTTTTTTTCTGGGGGGGTGGGTGTGAAGAAGGTAAAGATGTATAGCTAGTCTTAACAATTAATTTGATGGCATGTTTCATGAAGTATATAATTAGAACAAAACAAAAGCTATGTAATCTCCATATGTTCTTATAGACAATCTAAAATATGATGAGCCAAATATTTTTAATGATGACCAATTTGAAATGTCCGTCAAATTATCACTGCTTGGGACTTGAGGAGGCTGATTTCACAGTTTAAATTGTTGTTAAGTACAGATAGAAATGATGGTCATGTACATTGTCCAGCCATGAATACCAAGTATAATCAGGATGGTCACAACCATGGATAAGATGCTCTGTACCGAATTTAGACTTCTCTATTCAAGAATATATATACATATATATATATATATATATATATATATATATATCAAAACAATATTGCTGCTTCCTTTCTTTCTTTCTTTCCTTCCCCATTATATAATAAAACAAAATATGAGCATTATTTTTCCATAAGTTTCTTAATACTTCTCTCTGCCACTTTGGAACATTCCCATTTTATTGGATCTAGTGGGTTTATTAGAACCTGTTTTGGAGGAACAGAATTGAATGACCCACAATGGATAATTGGCCTTTGCATGCTGGTGTAGAACTTTGTTAGTTATATGAGCCATGGTTTTTGATTGGTGAGTTGTACCTTAGAAATTATGATGAATTAAGTCTATTATCACTTAGCATTTAAAAAAATCATTACAATTCTACATCCTAGGCAACCAACACTAAGCATAATAGAGATGGTTAATAATTGATCACTATGGCTAGCTGGTAATGGTCGAACTGATAGAAATTTGTTTTGCCCAAAAAGAATGAAATTTATCAGAGACATGGCTTGCTGAATTTGGTGGTTCTGGTTAAGTTGGGTTGAGATGTTAGCAGCATAGAACATCATCACATGCTAGGTGGTTTGGTGCTCCCACTTCATCTCCCTTTCAGATTAAGGTCCTGGTCATATAATCACAATACTTCCCCTCTATGCATTAAGCAACATCATCACATGAAGTGACAATCAGTTTTGATGAAAATATAAGTGGACAATGTGGGCCTCTGTTGCTTGCTCAGTATTTGAGAGGTTAATATTGATGAATCAAAGCAAATAGGTCAGAGCATGAAATTAACAAGACCTTGAGGGAGGCAAAATCATATGACCCCTCTTGACAAATGTCCTTTAATGGTCCCCCCAGTAGTACATTTCCCCTTAACACTGTTTCCAGTTGACATTGATGGCCACATAATAGATACATTTCACATTAATGTACTTAAAGACCGACAAATTCTAGTGGTTTTAATTTTGGAAATCTTATTAAATGCAGTTCTCTTCTTGCATATTGTGAAAACTCTGGCAGGTAGCTGCTGCTTTTCAAGTTTTTACAGTTTGGTGTTTTATTTTCATTTTAATGTTTCACTGAATTTTTTCCCCAATGTTCGAATTGTGGTTATTCAAGCTAACTCAGAAGGTATTTGATCTTTGAGGAAACGATCACACAATAGTTTTTTAAATTATCCAGTGCATGAAATGATGAATTTACGTCTCCTATTCTAAAGAAATGAAACCCTGAGTAAGTTAAGGTTTCATAATCTAACAAGTAACAAGAGGTTGGCCAATTAACTCAACAGAAGGTTTCTCTTATCCACATCTCTTATATTCAAGGGGGGGGTGGGGGGGCTTGTAGGTTGTGCTCCCTGTTGAAATGGTTAGGCATAAGTCTTCTATAAAGTAAAATTTGAATCAGGACAAGTTCTTGATTATCAGTTGGAAGACAAAACCATGTGATCCTTCATATGACTGTCTCTCACTAATATACACCCAAATTCCTCACAACTGACACCACTCACATTTTAGAGATTTTCCCACACCCATTTTCATCTATAAATACACGCAAAGGTTATTCCATAGCCAAATCAGGTCTTCTTATTCCCCACTAGCAAATATTTACCTGCATTTTTTCCTCCCAACTCATTTGTGAGCTTCAACCTTTTCCTAAGTGTTAATATATAAATGGCTATCCGAGTTCCTGCCATCATGCAAGTTAAGCAGATTCTCCGCAGGTCTGTTCTGAGTAGTAAAGAAGCAGCTTTTACGGCCAAGAAAGTTCCAAAAGGTTACTTTGCAGTCTATGTTGGAGAGGAACAGAAGAAGCGATTTATTCTACCTATATCATACCTGAATGAGCCTTCATTCCAGAAGTTGCTTAGTAAAGTTGAGGACGAATTTGGATTTGATCATCCAATGGGTGGTCTAACAATTCCCTGTGGAGAAGATGTCTTCATGGATCTCACTTCTCGATTAAATCGATCATGATTCATAACACTGAGATCAATCAGCAGGGACAGATTTATGGATTCACGCACATTTATGCCTCCTTTCAGCGAAGAATTAGATGGCATGCATGTTTAAACCCACTTTAGAACAGCACTGCTGTATCTTAAGAACATATCAATTTGCCATGGACTATTCAGCCAAGCAGAAGCAGATGCGGATGGCTCAACTTGGAAACACACAAAGGAGGTGCTTCATGGTTCCAACTTCATCCAATGGGTGGTTCTCACAGAACCTCATGCAGAGAATCCTTCAGTGATCAACTTGTGTTTTGGATACCTCAGGAGAGAAATGAAAGACATGATACTGAGTATTGAAAACATAAACTTTTCAACATTCTTAACCCAAAAATCTGTCTGTTCAATTTTGAAGAGTATTAGATTATTTCATAACTCATTGTAAAATTCCTTTTTTTTTTAATGGTTATGAAAGTTGGGAATCATATCAAAAATTTCTGTGCAAATATTTCATACAAAATTATTTTTTCTTTCTGCAAAATCTGCTTCCATTTGATGGCAATGCAATACAAGTAATCACGAAAAAATATGCAGATTCAATTTCAGCTGCAAGCAAATGTGCATAATATTTATCATTTATTTATGGATGTGTATTAGCTCCTTTACTTCACATTCTGTGAAACAATCATTTACATTTAAAAGTTCAGGTCAAGTCTACCAAAGGCTAAAAATTCTAGCAAGGCTTAGTTTTCAATAGCCATATGGACCTATACATAGGTGGAGCTAGGATCATGGGAATAATGAGTCGCTAAGAGAGCTCTCGAGTTGGATTCTAAGAATGTTTGGATATATATGTGCTATGTTATCAAACGTATATGCCAGATGTGGTATGTGGAATGAGATTGAGCAGTTGAGGGAATAAGTTGACTGTAGGATGCAACCTTTGATTCTGAAAGAGAAAAATACACAGAAACAGACTATATAAACAAACCTAAAACTATCATAAATTGTTTTATATCTTAAACCCTTTTGAGTCACAAGTAATTGATATTGCCCAACTTCAGGTTTGAGATGCATGCCAATAATTGTCATCAGTTACAGACAAATTTGATTATGTATTTTGAATGGTTTGGGTTCCAATGACAATGAGGACCATGCATAAGACACACTCCTTATGCCCTTCACAAGGGTTTTTTGTAGTACCAAAGCTACAAGTGCATGCTCTTCACAAGGGTATGTCGTGCAACCAATGTACCAAAGCAATAAATGATAGTGATTTTGGCTTTGGATATGTTATTTAATTCAATTATCTTCAGCCTCAATTTTTCTGTCTGGAAATAAATAGACTTATATGTCCCCCTATGTACCAATCACCCAAAGTTGTCCACAAGAGGTTTCTTTTTTTCATTTCTCTTACATATCAAGTTGCTCTCTTGTGGTTTGTTCGCCAAGAAAAATAGTCTCAATCAATAACAATTTCTCAATGATGATTTGTAGACAGGACCATGTGATCCTTCAAGTGCTTGTGTCTTGGGCTAATCCCCACCTGATTGACTCCACACCACTCATCCACATATCAGAGATTCTTTAGACAACCTTCCATCTATATATACTAAACCAAAGTAAACAAATTCCACAGCCAAATCATATCCTCACAATCTCTTCTAGCAAGTATTTTTCTTTCTTCTCCCAAGTCAATTGTGAACTAAATCCTCTTCTAAAGTCATAACATAGACAGAAATGGCTCTTCTATTGCCTGGTATTCTGCATGCTAAGCAGATTATCCGCAGGTCTGTTTCTGGTCTTGCTAAAAATGTTCCAAAAGGCTACATTGCAGTCTATGTTGGAGAGGAACAGAAGAAGCGGTTTGTGGTACCCATATCATACCTGAATAAACCTTCATTTCAAGAATTGCTAAGTAAGGCAGAGGAAGAATTTGGGTTTCATCATCCCATGGGTGGCCTTACAATTCCCTGCAGAGAAGACATCTTCATTAATATCACTTCTCGCTTAAGTGAATTTTAGTACATGTCACTAAAATTGATCAGAGCAGACAGATTTGTGCATTTCTTCTCTTTGTCAGAATGGATAGAGCAAGAAATGTCTACCAAGTGATGAAAAATCACTGCAGTTTCTCAAGGAAATGAGTCTACTTAAGGTCACTTCACTTGGGTAGACATTTTCCCAGGATCATTCAGACTAAGCATATTCTCCAATGGGTGCAGACGACTCAAGGTCACCATATGTATCAGAAGGCCTTATTTCAATGCCTGCCATGATCTCACTGGTTGCTTGAATCACTCACAAGAAAGATGAAAGACATGAAAACCACTAGTCCATTAAACATGAACTGTCAGACAAATTAAAGAAAAAGCCGTTCCTCTTGAGTTTTGAATTAAGATAATTGATTTATTCATTCATTTCATTGTAAAATTTTGCATTGTCTATGATGAAATTAAGGATTCTGAACTTTCCATGAAAATACATCAAATAGAAGATCTTTCTTTCTTCTCATATAATTTTCTCTTTGATGGAAATGTCATTACAAGCTTTCACCATGAATTTGAAGACTCAATTCATCTTCTTTTCCTCACTTTTGCCCTTTCATTTGCGACTAATTAAACAAGATGGACCAACAGGCCTATTATTTTTGTTTTAGTCATTAGTACTTGAGTATCAATCCTTTTGGAAGATTTTTGGGTTTCCCCTTTTAATATTTTGTTTTAATTAGTAGGACTGGGAAACATGGGGACTATTTGGGTAACATCCAACATGTGCACATAGAAGATATTAGTTTAAATTATTTGTAGGACTCATGAGGCTTATTTGGGTAACATCCAACATATGCAGATAGACCATAGTAGTATAATTTCGATGTACCTTAATTTTTTTCGCCACTCATTTGCCAAGATTATTCTCATTCAGCCTAACCGTATTCCCCAATGTGTGCAGATGCCTCACGAGGTTACATATATTAAAAGGCCACCTCTCTGTTCACATTGGAGAAACCAAAAGGAGGAGTTTTGTTGTCCAGAGTCCATACTTGAAGATTCCTTCATTTCATTGTAAATTTTGCATGTTCTATATGAAATTCAGAAGTCAGAACTTCCCATGCAAATATATCAAATAGATTTTTTTTTTTCTTGCTTTCCATAATTATTTTTTTCTCTTTCAAGAAGGCTCACTTCAATAATCATAAAAAGTTGATTACTGAGTTCTTCAATAACCATATGTAGTTTGTGTCCTAGCCATCCTAGGTTTGGTTTGTCGAATGAGAAACAGGACTTTAAGATAGATTTGAAAAAACATATGGAAGTCATTCTGACTGATATGATCAGCTGAAACTGATATATATATATATATATATATATATATAATTTGGTAAAGCTGTTCAGCACTTCAGCATAACCATTGCTTTCTTGATTTTGCCCCTAAAAGCTTTACTTGTTTTCCTTTTTTATCTTTTACCTTCATAATGTAACTATGCTTTTCAATTTCATCTTACCTGTTGCTAGTAGTAGAGCCAGGAATTTGTATTTAAGGGGTCAAATACAAAATGATATGATTAAATTTTGTGTGTGTATGTATTGTATTCATACTATGCATGATACTCTAAAATAATATAAAAATTATCATGTTCAATTGATTCCTCCAAATCCCTTCCATTTTTGGTTGGAAATGTGACATGTTCCATTTATTTGATTTCTGAATGTCACACATCTTATATCTAAATAAAAATTAGAGGGAATGAAATGATTCAATAGGAGAGCCCATATAGGACAATCAAAGTACAAAGATTTAAAAAAAAAAAAAAACCTAACAAATTGAAGATTGCTAAAAACTAGAAAAATAATCATGGAATGCAAATGAGAAATATATTTATATAACATCTAAAATCTAAACCATAGCATTTGTTATTGCTACACTCCTATTAAGTTAGTATCACATTTCAAACCATTTTGATCCATTCGGTCCACTTCAGTCAGTTCCGGTCCATTCGGTCCACTTTCATCCACTTCGGCCCATTTGGTCTACTCAGTCCACTTAGTCTACTTCCGTTAATTCCGGTCTTTTTGGTCCACTTCAGTTTATTCAGTCCATTTCGGACCACTTCGGCCCATTTCGGTCCTTTTCGTCCATAAGGTCTACTTTGATCTATTTTGGTCCACTTTGGTCCAACTCTTGGCCATCTCAGCCTGTGACCACCATTGAACTGCCAGTCAGATACTCCCTCTCAGCCTCACCATGGGTCTTGGCTCTACTAAAGTTAATCCCAATTTTCTTAATTTCAAATTTTGAGACTTTTATATTGTTAACTGAAATTTTTTTTTTTTTTTTTGGGTGGGGGGGGGGGGGGTGTGAAGAAGGTAAAGATGTATATAACTAGTCTTAACAATTAATTTGATGGCATGTTTTATGAAGTATATAATTAGAACAAAACAAAAGCTATGTAATCTCCATATGTTCTTATAGACAATCTAAAATATGATGAGCCAAATATTTTTAATGATGACCAATTTGAAATGTCCTTCAAATTATCACTGCTTGGGACTTGAGGAGGCTGATTTCACAGTTTAAATTGTTGTTAAGTACAGATAGAAATGATGGTCATGTACATTGTCCAGCCATGAATACCAAGTATAATCAGGATGGTCACAACCATGGATATGATGCTCTGTACCGAATTTAGACTTCTCTATTCAAGAATATATATATCAAAACAATATTGCTGCTTCCTTCCTTTCTTTCTTTCCCCATTATATTATTAAACAAAATATGAGCATTATTTTTCCATAAGTTTCTTAATACTTTTCTCTGCCACTTTGGAACATTCCCATTTTATTGGATCTAGTGGGTTTATTAGAACTTGTTTTGGAGGAACAGAATTGAATGACCCACAATGGATAATTGGCCTTTGCATGCTGGTGTAGAACTTTGTTAGTTATATGAGCCATGGTTTTTGATTGGTGAGTTGTACCTTAGAAATTATGATGAAATAAGTCTATTATCACTTAGCATTTAATCAGATCATTACAATTCTACATCCTAGGCAGCCAACACTAAGCATAATAGAGATGGTCAATAAATTGATCATTATGGCTAGCTGGTAATGGTCGAACCAATAGAAATTTGTTTTGCCCAAACAGAATGAAAATTTTTCTTTATCAGAGACATGGCTTGCTGAATTTGGTTGTTCTGGTCAAGTTGGGTTGAGATGTTAGCAGCATAGAACATCATCACATGCTAGGTGGTTTGGTGCCCCCACTTCAATTTATCTCCCTTTCAGATTAAGGTCCTGGTCATATAATCACAATACTTCCCCTCTATGCATTAAGCAACATCAGCACATGAAGTGACAATCAGTTTGTGATGAAAATATAAGTGGACAATGTGGGCCTCTGTTGCTTGCTCAGTATTTGAGAGGTTAATATTGATGAATCAAAGCAAATAGGTCAGAGCATGAAATTAACAAGACCTTGAGGGAGGCAAAATCATATGACCCCTCTTGACAAATGTCCTTTAATGGTCCCCCCAGTAGTACATTTCCCCTTAACACTGTTTCCAGTTGACATTGATGGCCACATAATAGATACATTTCACATTAATGTACTTAAAGACCGACAAATTCTAGTGGTTTTAATTTTGGAAATCATATTAAATGCAGTTCTCTTCTTGCATATTGTGAAAACTCTGACAGGTAGCTGCTGCTTTTCAAGTTTTTACAGTTTGGTGTTTTATTTTCATTTTAATGTTTCACTGAATTTTTTCCCCAATGTTCGAATTGTGGTTATTCAAGCTAACTCAGAAGGTATTTGATCTTTGAGGAAATGATCACACAATAGTTTTTTAAATTATCCAGTGCATGAAATGATGAATTTACATCTCCTATTCTAAAGAAATGAAACCCTTAGTAAGTTAAGGTTTCATAATCTAACAAGTAACAAGAGGTTGGCCAATTAACTCAACAGAAGGTTTCTCTTATCCACATCTCTTATATTCAAGGGGGGGGGGGGGGGGCTTGTAGGTTGTGCTCCCTGTTGAAATGGTTAGGCATAAGTCTTCTATAAAGTACAATTTGAATCAGGACAAGTTCTTGATGATCAGTTGGAAGACAAAACCATGTGATCCTTCATATGACTGTCTCTCACTAATATACACCCAAATTCCTCACAACTGACACCACTCACATTTTAGAGTTTTCCCACACACGTTTTCATCTATAAATACACACAAAGCTTATTCCATAGCCAAATCAGGTCCTCTTATTCCCCACCAGCAAATATTTACCTGCATTTTTTCCTCCCAACTCATTTGTGAGCTTCAACCTTTTCCTAAGTGTTAATATATAAATGGCTATCCGAGTTCCTGCCATCATGCAAGTTAAGCAGATTCTCCGCAGGTCTGTTCTGAGTAGTAAAGAAGCAGCTTTTACGGCCAAGAAAGTTCCAAAAGGTTACTTTGCAGTCTATGTTGGAAAGGAACAGAAGAAGCGATTTATTCTACCTATATCATACCTGAATGAGCCTTCATTCCAGAAGTTGCTTAGTAAAGTTGAGGACGAATTTGGATTTGATCATCCAATGGGTGGTCTAACAATTCCCTATGGAGAAGATGTCTTCATGGATCTCACTTCTCGCTTAAATGGATCATGATTCATTACGCTGAGATCAATCAGCAGGACAGATTTATGGATTCACACACATTTATGCCTCCTTTCAGAGAAGAATTAGATGGCATGCATGTTTAAACCCACTTGAGAACAGCACTGCTGTATCTTAAGAATATATCAACTTGCCATGGACTATTCAGCCAAGCAGAAGCAGATGTGGATGGCTCAACTTGGAAACACACAAAGGAGGTGCTTCATGGTTCCAACTTCATCCAATGGGTGGTTCTCACAGAACCTCATGCAGAGAATCCTTCAGTGATCAACTTGTGTTTTGGATACCTCAGGAGAGAAATGAAAGACATGATACTGAGTATTGAAAACATAAACTTTTCAACATTCTTAACCCAAAAATCTGTCTGTTCAATTTTGAAGAGTATTAGATTATTTCATAACTCATTGTAAAATTCCTTTTTTTTTAATGGTTATGAAAGTTGGGAATCATATCAAAAATTTCTGTGCAAATATTTCATACAAAATTATTTTTTCTTTCTGCAAAATCTGCTTCCATTTGATGGCAATGCAATACAAGTAATCACGAAAAAATATGCAGATTCAATTTCAGCTGCAAGCAAATGTGCGTAATATTTATCATTTATTTATGGATGTGTATTAGCTCCTTTACTTCACATTCTGTGAAACAATCATTTACATTTAAAAGTTCAGGTCAAGTCTACCAAAGGCTAAAAATTCTAGCAAGGCTTAGTTTTCAGTAGCCATATGGACCTATACATAGGTGGAGCTAAGGGGGGCCTGCCCCCCCCCCCCCCCCCCCAGCTTTTGAAATTTTCCGTTAATAATCTTTTACATTTGATAATTAATCTAAAAATTATACAAAAATGTATTTACCGGCCCCTCCTAAGAAAATTTCTTGGCTTCGCCACTGGACACCTATACATTTCTCTTTTATGCAATGGCCATATATGCAATGGCAGTTGAACTACTTGTAGGACATACTTCATATGATCTTCACGGGGGGTTTGTCTTTTGGAAGTCATTGTAATAAGGCACCAAAAAGTCAGTGAGTTAGATTGAGGACATTTTATTTCGTACTTTTTTCTTCCTCAACTTAAGCCATGATGATCCAAGCACAAATCTTCAGATATTCTCATGTTTCTTACTATTGTAAATAACACTTTCATTTTTAAACATAAATGAATGTCTAAATACTCTATTGGCGAAAATCAGGGTCTTTACTGATACAAATATCTTTTCTTTCTGATATTTTGATTGCATTGAGGTTAATGGTTAACTCATCAAAATTTTTTCTGTGAAGAATATACTATGTCAGGGAAGCTTTATCAAAAATTTTATTTGCCTCAAATGCACGAAGCTAAACCTAGTGTGTTTCGCATCAATTTTTAGCTATTATGTACAGTTTTTTAAAACCTCACCTTTTGAAAGTACAAGTATACGTTAGCACACGTTTAAAAAAAAGCTAAACAAAATGATGCCAAACGCACATTTATGGAAAAGTTATGAGTAAGATTTGCATGATGTTACTGCAGTTCCCTACCAAAAAGGATTAATTTGGAAGAGATCATAATTATAGCTAATTGCTTGTCTAAAAGACCCATCATACAAGAGATTAATCCGGTTCCAATTAAATGTTGTTATCTAGACATAATTGACATATATGTCTAAACTTGTCCTTCTTTTGCAAAAGGACAGCCAGTGGTTCAGTGTTTACTCCAATCCATGTGCCTTTCAAATCAATGGGGTCCCCTTGCAGCTGGTTGTTGTCCTGGAAATGCTAGGGCATATTGTATTCCAAAAAATATAGGGTCTCAATCACTACCAATTTCTTGACAATTTGTTGGAAGACAGGTCCATGTGATCCTTCAAATGCTTATCCTCTAGCCAAACCCCAGCCAATTCTCCTCTACACCACTCATTCCACAAAAGATAAATTTTCACACACACACCTTCATCTATATATACAGGCAAACATATCATCCAAATCCAAAACAAGTCATCACATCCTTTGATATCAAAATCATTACTTTCTTCTCCCTTTTCTTTTGTGTACTTGACCATTTTTCTTGGCAATATTATATATCCAGATATCCATGGCCATTCGTTTGCTCGGTGTTATGCATGCTAAGCACATTCTACGACGATCAAACTCGTTTGGAAAGCAAGTAGCTTCAACATCTATAGATGTTCCAAAAGGCTACATTGCAATATATGTTGGACAGAGTGAAAGGAGGCGGTTTGTAATTCCTATTTCATTTTTGAACCAGCCTTCATTTCAAGAATTGCTAAGAAGAGCTGAGGAAGAATTTGGATTTGATCATCCAATGGGTGGCCTTACAATTCCCTGCAGCGAAGACCTCTTCATCAATGTCACTTCTCAATTATATGACTTGTGATATGGTGCCACTAAGATAAAGCAATAGAAAAAATTTTGTAAATATTTGTTATTTATTTATTTTAGGCAGAAGAAGAGATGGCTATTTTCTATCCACTAAGAATTTTACAAATATAATTATTATAGTTCCTCCCACATTTTTAAGAAAAATGTTAAACTGTGAACACATTTTGGTTGAAATTTATCTTCTTTCATTTTTATGATATTTCTAGTCCCTTTTGTAATTTTTTTTTTTTTTTTTTTTGCATCGTTTTCCATGAAAAGTGAATACTTCCAGTCAAGTCTACCAGAGGCTAACAATTGAAGGAAGGCTTGGTTTCCAATAACCACAAGCTGCAAACCCACGCAATGCATAAAAAAAAATTGACAATTTATTTTTTTGTTAAATGATTAATGAAAATAGTAGATAAGGCTTATAAATGTTACTCTCAAACCCTTCTTAAAATGATGCAATTAAGTAGATGTGCTCATATATAGATGTGCTCATATAATCCCTTCTTTATATAGATTTGCTCATATACAACATTCTAATATTAATCACATGGCCATTTTCGCCTCTTTTATAGTTGATTTCCATTTTGCAAGTTCATCTACACTAAGTAAGAGGAACCAAATGTATTTAACCATTTATCCTTTCTGTTTCTGTTTCATTTCCAATGTTTATTTTTTTTAGAAGATTGACTTCGAGAAGTATGATATCAATCTAGGAAATATTAAATAATGCGTCAGATTATATTTAGATATGCAATTTTGATAAAGAAGGGATCCTAGTAATTTTAAGTCTTACAGTGTATGATCAGTTGATCATATGTACCAAAATCTCATAAGGCTATGGTTGTTACACTTTTTTACTTTGAATCTTTGACAATGCGACCAGAACAAAGGTCAAGGAAACAAGGGAGAAAAAGGCCAAAATCTGTTTTGCCAGTTGATAGCACCTAAAATAACTTGTCTACTGATGATTTTGGTACCAGTTGCTTGCAATAATCTCATCTCTTACAATGCCATGTATAGTCCTTCATATGGGGTGGGTTGCAGTTGAACTACTTGTAGGACATACTTCATCTGCTCTTCATGGGGTTTGTCCTGGAAGTCAGTGTACTTAGGCGCCAAAAAAGTTTGTGAGTAATGTTGAGGACATGTTAGTATGCTTCTGTTCCTCATCTTAAGCCATGATGATCCATGTACGTATCTGTGGATTCTCATGTTTCTTACTGTTGAAAATTTCACTCTCAATTTTATAACATAAATGAATGTCTTATATTCCGTTGGAGAAAACTAGTTTCTTAACTAATGCAGATAAATTTTATTGCTTTCCTTTTCTTTTCTATAATTTAGATTGCATTAAGGTTTAAAATTAAGTCATCAAAATTTCTTCTGAAGATATCTTAACAATAGCTAATTTTTTGCCCAGGGGCCCCATCATACAAGACAATTATTTTTGTTCCAATTATTGTCAAGAAAAAATCAACATATATGTCTAAACCTGTCCCCCATCGAAAGAGGTCAGCTGGTAGTTCAGAGTTTTATCCAATCCACATATCTTTCATCTTGATGAGGTCCCCTTGCTGCTGCTTGTTGTCCTTGAAATACTTGGGCATATAACTTATTCATAAAATAAAAGGTCTCAATCACAACCAACTTCTTGATAATGAGTTGGAAGACAGGTTCATGTGATCCTTCAAATGCTTATCTCTCTCACATAACCGCAGCCAATATTTCCTCTACACCACTTATTCTACAATCCACAAAACAGAAATTGTCACTCACCATTCATCTATATATACATGAAAGCATAACATCAAAAACCAAGACAAGTGCTCACATCCTCTGATATTAAATCCTTACATCCTTCTCCCTTTTCTATTGTGAACTCTATCATTTTTCTCAGCAGTAGTCAATGGCCATTCGTTTGCTTGGTATTATGCATGCTAAGCACATTCTCCGACGATCAAACTCATTTGGAAAGCAAGTAGCTTCAACATCTATAAATGTCCCAAAAGGCTATATTGCAATATATGTTGGAGAGAGTGAAAGGAGGCGCTTTGTAATTCCTATATCATTTTTGAACCAACCTTCATTTCAAGAATTGCTAAGTAAAGCTGAGGAAGAATTTGGATTTGATCATCCAATGGGTGGTCTCACAATTCCCTGCAGCGAAGATATCTTCATCAATCTCACTTCTAGCTTATATGAATTGTGAGATGGTTCTACTTAGCTAAAACAGCAGAAACAATTTTGTTAATCAATGTAAATTCTTTATTTCTTTTAGGCAGAAGAAGAGATGGGGATTGTCCATCCACCAAAATATTATAATAGAATTATTGCAGCTCCTCCAAAATTCTTCAGAATATTGTAAAACTGTGAACACATTTGGTTGAAATTAATCCTCTTTAGGTTTCATCATAATTCTAGTGCCTTTTGTTTAATTAGGGTCTTTACTGATACAGATATCTTTTCATTCTTAAATTTTGATTGCATTGAGGTTAATGGTTAACTCATCAAAATTTGTTCTCAGAAAAAATATGCCATTCCAGGGAGACTTTATCAATACTAGTAAGTTTCCCGTGCGATGCACGGATAATATTGTAATGTTTTATGTAAGATAAGTTTGGAGAATGTTGTACATATATTATACCATAATTGTCATAGAACTTTGTTAGTAATGAGTTCATTATAAGAAGTAACAAAAGCTAAACAAAATAATGAAATAAAGATGAAATCTAGAATTTAAAAAAAAAATAAAATAAAATAAAAAAAAAAAAAAAAAACCTTAATGAACCAAATGCTAAAATCCTCGATTCATACATTATTGAAATTCATAGAAAAGAAAGCACACACAACATATAGATCATTATACAATCATCATTAAACCAAAACTCAAACAAAAAAAAAAAAAAAACCATTAACCCAAAACTCAATTTATTGTAGGAAAAAAGTCAATATGTGTTTCTTTATTGAAATATCAAGAGACTTACTCGAGAAAGAAGCTTTGGAGTTTAAAGAATGCGGATTGAATAGTCGTTTTGTTTTTCCTTTGCAAATTCAATTGCCATTGACTAAATCTCCTCCACCCTACCACTGCACACTCTTGGTGCGATGGTCACTCCACAAGTGTAAGTGCTTGTGGGGTATGGGGAGCAAGGGCCAGGATTCAAGTCTCCAAGAGAGAGCTTCGCACACATATAGACTTAAATTTGGGTAGAGTAGAATTTCTATTTTGTATCAAAAAAAAAAAAAAAAAAAAACCCTCCACCCTGGATGATAATTGCTTGATCCCTATAATCCAATTTTATGATTTACAATAGGTTTAGCTTTTGTTTATTTTGAAAAGACCAGACTACTCAAGTCATATGCTAAGATTAAACAATCTTGAAAGGACAATGACAATGAGACTTTTACACTTAATAAACAATTATCGACTTCTCAGTTCTAGACTTCAAGCATCTTTTGGAAATCGATATACACAATAACACAACCTATAAAAAAAAATAGCAAAACACAAAATCTCACAATCTTAACCCTATCGATTGTAAGTGAAGAAATGAACTTTTGAAAGTAACAAAAGATAGCTTGAACTCGTACATGTCAAGGCCACTTAATGTGTGATGGATAGCCACTGGCTACAACAAAAGATCACAAGAGCAATAGGTTTCTTCCGTTGGCCTAGTGTTTTAAAAAATTGGGAGTATGGAAACAAATTTTGAGAGTAGCAATAGTTTAGGAAATTTAACAATTAAAGGTTTTTTTATTTTTTTTGAAGAGAAAGAAAGTATTTTTAAGAGAGAAAGAAAGAGAATGGAGGCATATGGTCAAAGTTGAGAGGGGAAGGAAAAGCGTGAGAGAGGGGTTGGGGAGTCAAAGGTTTAGAAAATCCTACATTAATCATTATAGCAGAGTATTGATAATGTACATAATGTGAAAACAAAAAGGCAAAAACCAAAATGTCATTTTGGAGGCAAGCTGTGATTAATGCATCTACACAATCATAAAGGTAGAAACTTTTTATATAACTAACGTAAAAACTTGCCATACCAAAAAAAAAAAAGACTAACAGAGGAGGGAGACTTTGTTTATGAGATGTTTGTATGTAAATTCATCACCATAAAATAATAAGGATTCCCATAGAATAAAAAAAAAATAATAATGATTATGGTAAATAAAAGATATGGATTTGTGTAATTTAGGCAACAAAAATGCTAGAAGATTATCTATCTTGATCTCATTAGTTATTAGTATCCCTTTTTATTAAAAAAAAAAAAAAAAAAAAAAAAAAAAAAAAAAAAAAAAAAAAAAAAAAAAAAAAAAACTGAAACATTTGGTATACTAAAAGACATGAAGAAGAGAGAGAGTTGTGATGTAAACCCAGTCAATTAATGGGAGAGTTGGATGATTGTAAAGAAACTTCATAGGAGGTGCCACTTGGCAAAAGCTTAGACCCTCACACAATGAGGTCTCTGCTTTTATATATATATTGATTTGTATTTGGCTCAAATACAAGACGCTATACTTATTGTAAAATTCTGAGTAAGGTTTGCATGATGTTACAGATGTTTCCTACCAAAAAGGATTTGGAAAAGATCTTAAACATAGCTAATTTCTCGTCTAAAATCCCCATCATACAAGAGACTAATCCAGTTCCAACTATATGTTATTTTCTAGACGTAATCAGCATATATGTCTAAGCTTGTCCTTCTATTGCAAGAGGTCAGCTGGTAATTCAGAGTTCTCTCCAATTCATGTATCTTTCATATCAATGGGGTCCCATTGAAGCAGGTTGGTGTCTTGGAAATGCTAGGGCATATTATATTCCGAAAATATAGGGTCTCAATCACTACCAATTTCTTGATGATTTGTTGGAAGACAGGTCCATGTGATCCTTTAAATGCTTATGACTCTGACAGATCCCCAGACAATTTCCCTCTACACCACTCATTCCACATAAGAGAAATATTCACACACACCATTCGTCTATATATACACGCAAACATATCATCCATATCCAAAACAAGCCCTCACATCCTTTGAAATCAAATTCTTACTTTCTTCTCTCTTTCCTTTTGTGTACTTCATCAATTTTCTCAGCAATATTATATATCCAGATATCCATGGCCATTCGCTTGCTCAGTATTATGCATGCTAAGCACATTTTGCGACGATCAAACTCATTTGGAAAGCAAGTAGCTTCAACATCCATAGATGTTCCAAAAGGCTACATTGCAATATATGTTGGAGAGAGTGAAAGGAGGCGCTTTGTAATTCCTATATCATTTTTGAACCAGCCTTCATTTCAAGAATTGTTAAGTAAAGCTGAGGAAGAATTTGGATTTGATCATCCAATGGGTGGTCTAACAATTCCCTGCAGCGAAGACATCTTCATCAATCTCACTTCTCGCTTATATGAATTGTGAGACGGTTCGACTTAGCTAAAATAGCAGAAACAATTTTGTTAATCAATGTAAATTTTTTCTTTCTTTGAGTCCGAAGAAGTGATGGCAATTATCCATCCACAAAAAATATTACTAATAGAATTATTGTAATTCCTCCAACATTCTTCAGAAAAATATAAAACTGTGAACACAATTTGGTTGAAATTTATCCTCTTAAGATTTTATAATATTTCTTGTCACTTTTGTTTAATTTATTTCTGCATCGTTTCTACAAAAACTGAATACTTCTAGTCAAACCTACCACAGGCTGCCAAGAGTCTTATAACTCAATTGGTTAGCACCTCCTAGTGTTTCCAAAAAGACATCCAGGGTTCAAATCCTCCCACTCTCAACTATCGAATTATCAAAACCAAAATTATATCAAAGGCTAACAATTCAAGCAAGGCTTAGTTTTCCAAAACCATGAGGTCATACACAACTTTCCAATTTGCCCATTCACTGAGAATACTTAAGTCAGAGGAATCAAAATGTCTTTAACCATTTATCATTTCTGTTTCTGTTTCTGTTTTATTTCCAATGTTTAGCTTGGTTAGAAGATTGACTTTAAGAAGTATGATGTCTGTCTAACTAATATTTAACAATGTAGACAAAATATTAGTTTCATTTTAGATGTGCAATTTTTCAATAGAAGGAACCCTGTAAGGCTTACAAAGTGTGTGACCACATATACCCAAATCCCAAATCTCATGAGACAATGGTTGTTACACTCTGTTACTTTAAATCTTTAATAATGAGACCATAACAAAGGTCAAGGAAACAAGGGAGAAAAAGAGAGGAAATGTGTTTTGCCAGTTGTCAGCATCCAAAATGACTTCTGAAAGTTCAAAAACGTGTACAAAACACCTTTGAACGTTTAGACCCCCAAATTACAACTTAACCAATACAAGCAATATGTCAAACAACTAGTGTGCGGAAACTTAACACATGCTATAATACGAAATTGGTTAAAGACTATCTAAGCCATAACAAAATAAAACCACGGCAGATAATAAAAAGGCAAAGATAGAGAGGAAGGAAGATGCAAACACAAAGACAACACGCGATGTGTTATCGAAGAGGAAACCGAAGTCCTCGGCGAAAAACCTCTCCGCCGCCCTCCAAGCGGTAAACAATCCACTAGAAAATACAATTGGGATACAAGGACAGCAATAGACTCTCCAAGCCTAATCTACCTAGTGCACCTAAGCCCTCCAAGCTTCTTGCTCCAACGAGGTTGCGCCGAACCTTTTTCTTTTTCAGCTTCCCAGATTCCGCTACTAGACCATAGCATCAACCAATGAAGATTGGTTCCTTCCTAACTGCTTCCCAGAAATCCAAACAACTGTCTCACAGTGATGATGATGGTGAGAACCAGGTTTGGTATAATGCCTCTCAAGGATTTTGACAATGGAGAGGAAGAGAGTAGAGGAATTTGAAGAGACTCTAAGGTATAGATTGTGGGTGAAACAATCTTGTTTTTCTTTAGGGTTTCTCTCTCAAAATTCTCTCTGGAAGCCCCCTTTCAATCGTGGGTAAAAGGGGTATTTATACTGGAGTGGGAGAGGAATGTGAAACGTCAGGTTTTACAAAACAGGGGTGGCTCGCGGCTTGACTAAGTCGCGAGATCCAGTCGCGAGTTAACCGTATGGCCAGTTGTCCTGTTTTGTCCTGTAATGCTCCAGCTAGCATGACTGTTCATCTTCCAGCATGCTTGGCACGTGTGCTGCTTCTGGCGGCTTGCAGCCGTGAGTCACCCGCGAGTCCCAGACGCGAGTCTCTTTTTTCTTGCACACTCTTGAGCAATCTTCACTCTATCTCACTCACTACCCTTACAACAAACCCACCTAAATACAGGGTTACTAAATGCTGAATTACAAGCAAATTTGGCACGGAATAAAGCCAATTAGATGGTTGAATAAATTCAACCTTACAATCTCCCCCTTTGGCTATTCCGTGACAAAACCCTAAAACAGACTCTAGACTTAACATGTGAGTTGGGAACAGTTGAACAAAACTCACTCACACCTAACTCTAGAAGCTGTGAAGCACTTGAATCATATGAACATAATACTCCTGAAACACAACAATACACCATGATCATTGTAAGCAGAAAATTATAAATGCATATGAAACAGGCAATATGTGATCAAGCAAAGATGGAGTTAAGAAACAAACCATGGCTTGATCAACCAAGTGAACACCACAAGGTAGTGATCACAGTACTCATTCACACTTGGAATGAACACAAGGACATACAAGTTAACAAGCACAAGGCAAGACACTTGTATGCTCAACACTCAACCAATGCATAACACACAAGGTATATGCATCTAGGAACAATCCTACAAGGGCACAAGAGTGACAGTACATAAACCAAAATGCAGAACATTTAGATTAAGGCACAATTGCACTTTTAGTCCCTACATTTTGACGTTTTTTCCATTTTAGTCCCTACATTTTATTTTTTCCACTTTTAGTCCCTAAACCAATTAACGCCCCTTCATTTAAGTCCTTGAAGCTAACTTCCGTCACTAATCTAACGGGAACACTGATGGATGAATAAAATGATAATAAAATTAAAAAAAAAAAGATTTTCAATTAATTTTGTTTCTCTTTTTTTTGGGAAGAACATGAAGAACATGTTCATGTTCTTTGTGTTCTTCCCTATAATCAATCTTCAGCAACAACATCAAACCTAGAATCAAAGAGCAAACCCAGCAACGACCTCCATATTCCCTAATTGGTCATTTTTTATTTAAATTAAATGAAGCTCTTTCTCATCAAACCCAGCAACAACATCAAACCCACAACACAGCAGCCACCACCACCTAAAATCCAACAACACCACCACCGCCACCACTGCCAAATCCATACCCACAAACCCAAACCCACCAAAACCGAAACCCACACAACCCACTCACCGAATCCCACAACCCAAACCCAAAATCCACGCCGATCTGAGCAAACCCACGCCGATCTGAGCAAACCCGAAACCCACGCCGATCTTAGCAAACCCACGCCGATTTGAGCAAACCCGAAACCCACGCCGATCTGAGCAAACCCAAACCCACCAAAATCGAAACCCACACAATCCACTCACCGAATCCCACAACCCAAACACCGATTCCCACAACCCAGTCACCGATTTCCATAACCCAACCACCAATTCATCGATTCCACAACCCAGCAACCATCGTGACCCACACCTCAACCTCGACCACAAACGCCGATCTCCACCACAGACGCTGATCTCCACAAACAAACACCCTCCATCACGCCGATCCCCACAAACCCACACCCTCCATGCCGATCTGAGAGAGATGGTTCGAGACAGAGAAAAGAGAGAACAAACCCAGAAGAATGGGTCTGGACTTTCAAAAAGACTTAAATGAACATGATTTGCGTCCCATAACCCAACCACCAATGCGTTTGAACATGATTTTTTATTTCTGTTTTTATTTTTTTTATTTAGTTAAAATTAATAAATTAATTTTTTAAATTTATATACTAATATATCAGTGCTACAGTAAATTTTTAATATTATTTTATTCATCCGTTACTGGTTCCCGTTAGATTAGTGACGGAAGTTAGCTTCAAGGACTTAAATGAAGAGGCGTTAATTGGTTTAGAGACTAAAAGTGGAAAAAATAAAATGTAGGGACTGAAATGGAAAAACGTCAAAATGTAGGGACTAAAAGTGCAATTGTGCCTTAGATTAAAGTACTGATTTCAACATAGCATAAAGGCTGCATTAAGCAAGGTACATACCATAAAGCCTACAAACTATGCATAAAACATTAACCCTAAAAGCTTACAAAAGCACATGGGTACAAACACAAAAACATCCTGAATAACATCATCAAAATATATTAAAGTTTAAACCAAGAGTATAAGTAATGAGTTAAAAACAACTATACACCAAAACACAGTGTATCAAAACCATAAAAACACTAAAAGTACCCAAAACATAAACATATATAAACAAAGTCTCTGATTTTGACAACTCCCCCTCAACACAATACTCCCCCTTAAGAGCTGCTTTTCTGCTTCTCAATCATCAATGACATTATCAACAGACAGAAACTTCTCCCCCTTTTTGACAGGAATGGCCAAAGGGTCAGTGTTCAGGCTGAGTGGTGAAGCTATCAAGTTTTGCAGACAAAACATCAATCTGATCCTGCATGGCTCTCATCCTCTCAGAGTGCTCAGTCTGGACTTCTCTGATCCCATCAAGTCTTTCCAGAATGATTTGGAAAGCATCTGGAGGTGTATCTGAAGAAGTTGATGCTCTGGGTCTTTTGCCACTCCTCCTGGGTGTTGAGGTTGATGCATGCCCTGCTGCCTCTGCTTCAGTCTCCATTGGGACACCTTCTCCTTCGTCACCTTCATCTTCTTCTCTTGGAAGCCTAACACTTATCCTTTTACAGGTAAGCTTGTTAATTGCAGAAGGTGTGGACATGGGACTGATGTCTTGAGGGATTGGAACCCCCTTCCTTCTAAAGATCCTCATCAGCAAACTGGGAAAGATCAATTTTGGCCTAGAGGTTGTTCTTGTCTCATCCACAATGGTGTCATATATGTGGGAACTTATGTCTATGAAATTCTTTTCTTTGAGATCCATCAGAAAGATTGCTCTAGCACAATTGATTGTAGTCAACTTCTTAATGGGATAGAGGTTAAACATCATGATGATTGTTAGACACCTCATGTCCACTGGAAAGGCAGTGGTATTCAAACATTTTCCTTCTCTCTGCCCACCTATCCTTTGTTGAACTGTTTCAATAGAGACACTCCTATCCTTGTAGTTGATAAATTCCTCATCTTCTAATCCTTCAAGCCCTAATGCATCATCTATGACATGTGCATCCAAAATGAATTATTTACCTCTAACCCAGCAACTTAACTCATTCTCCTTTATCACAGCATTTGAGTAAAATTCCCTAATCAGGGGTTCACACACTACAGGGAAATCACTCAGAAGCTTTTCCCATCCTCTTCCTTCAAAACAGCTGGGGATAAAGGTTTGTCTCAAATCCTCCAAATCTACAAATCGTTCTTGAATAATTCCTGCTTTCATGAAGTTATCCCTGTATCTCTCAAAATGATGAACTGACCTAAATAGTTTAGAATCCATTTTCAATCTTTTGTCAACCTTCTTTGCAGGAGTTTTCTTCTTAGGAGGTGAGGGAGTCATCTGTGAACAATCAGAAGAGGCCACAACAGTATAGAGCAATATATGTGTAGAACTAGTCAGTACCATGTAATTAACAAAGAGATTTCATCCATACAAATGAACTTGGAACATTTAAACACAAGCTACTTAGATCAAACACATGGATAAACAAGCCTAAGATAGGAAACACATATAAAAGCAACAGATATAGAAACTATCCTAAAGGCAGATATATGTCAATGAGACAGATAATGAAAAATGATATGGCTCATAAACAGCATTGTGAAGCTCACATATGCTCCCAAAAGATTTACACAATAGAGCATGCATATTTAGCACAGTAAAACTCACAGCCTCAAAAGGAACAATTTGAAACAACTCAACAGCTCAAAGTTTAGATAAAATAAAAGAATCACTTAGCTAAGCACAGGATGAAGAGCAATAAGGAAACAACTAAGATCAAATCAAATTCTAGCAGCAGCATTCGCAAGCTAAGCATGAACAAGGAGCAAAATCTGAAACACAAACCCATTTCTAAATCACAAACATATGCGAAAAATCAAAGGGAAAAGCACAAAATCAAGTAGAAAAGAGTGCAAAACTGAAAACTCATACCTGTGACTTGAAGATTTTGAGCTACAAGAATGCAACAATGGAGATTGGAAATGGGAGCACGGAGTGTTTGGGAGGGAGATAGTTTAGAGAGAAGATGAACAGTCACAAAAGTTCGAGGGAAAACTGAAAAGAGGTTTAAAAACTGCTCCTGTTTCTGCCAAACACGCGATTTTCGCGACTTGATTAAGTCGCCACACAGTCGCCAGCTCAAGCCGCCAAAGCACTCAAGAACAAAAATTTGAAAATTTTTCTAAGTGTTTTTCGCGACTGGAAAGTCTACCCGCGAGTGAGTCGCGAGCTGAGCCGCGAAAATCTCTGAGTGAATCTCGCGACTGGACCTTCCACTCGCGAACAAGTCGCAAAAAATGACCAGCGAAGACGCGACTAAGGCACGTGAAAGTTCAAAAACGTGTACAAAACACTTTTGAACGTTTAGACCCCCAAAAATTAACTTAATCAACACAAGCAATATGTTAAACAACAAGTGTGCGGAAACTTAACATATGCTATAATGTGAAATAGAATAGAAAACTATCTAAGCCATAACATAATAAAATCACAGCAGATAATATAAAGGCAGAGATAGAGGAAGGAAGATGCAAACACAAAGACAACACGCGATGTGTTATCGAAGAGGAAACCGAAGACCTCGGCGAAAAACCTCTCCGCCGCCCTCCAAGCGGTAATCAATCCACTAGAAAATACAGTTGGGATACAAGGACAGCAATAGACCCTCCAAGCCTAATCTACCCAGTGCACCTAAGCCCTCCAAGCTTCTTGCTCCAACGAGGTTGCACCGAACCTTTTTCTTTTCTAGCTTCCCGGATTCCGCTACTATACCATAGCATCAACCAATGTAGATTGGCTCCTTCCTAACTGCTTCCCAGAACTCCAAACGACTGTCTCACAGTGATGATGATGGTGAGAACCAGGTTTTTTAAAATACCTCTCAAGGATTTGACAATGGAGAGGAAGAGAGTTGAGGAATATGGAGAGACTCTAAGGTAGGGATTGTGTGTGAAACAATCTTGTTTTTCTTTAGGGTTGCTCTCTCAAAATTCTCTCTGGAAGCTCTCTCTCAATCGTGGGTAAAAGGGGTATTTATATTGGAGTGGGAGAGGAATGTGAAACGTCAGGTTTTACAAAACAGGGGTGGCTCGCGGCTTGACCTCGCGGCTTGACTAAGTCGCGAGTTCCAGTCGCGAGATAACCGTATGGCCAGTTGTCCTGTTTTGTCCTGTAGTGCTCCAGCTAGCATGACTGTTCATCTTCCAGCATGCTTGGCACGTGTGCAGATTCTGGCGGGTTGAAGCCGCGAGTCCACCCGCGAGTCCCAGCCGCGACTCTCTGTTTTCTTGCACACTCTTGAGCAATCTTCACTCTATCTCACTCACTACCCTTACAACAAACCCACCTAAATACAGGGTTACTAAATGCTGAATTACAAGCAAATTTGGCACGGAATAAAGCCAATTAGATGGTTGAATAAATTCAACCTTACAATCTCCCCCTTTGGCTATTCCGTGACAAAACCCTAAAACAGACTCTAGACTTAACATGTGAGTTGGGAACAGTTGAACAAAACTCACTCACACCTAACTCTAGAAGCTGTGAAGCACTTGAATCATATGAACAATATACTCCTGAAACACAACAATACACTATGATTATTGTAAGCAGAAAATTATAGATGCATATGAAACAGGCAGAATGTGATCAAGCAAAGATGGAGTAATATACAACCCATGGCTTGATCAACCAAGTGACCACCTCAAGGTAGTGATCACAGTGTTCATTCACACTTGGAATGAACACAAGGACATACAAGTTAACAAGCACAAGGCAAGACACTTGTATGCTCAACACTCAACCAATGCATAGCACACAAGGCATATGCATCTAGGAACAATCCTACAAGGGCACAAGAGTGACAGTACAATAAACCAAAATGCAGAACATTTAGATCAAAGTACTGATTTCAACAAGCATAAAGGCTGCATAAGCAAGGTACATACCATAAAGCCTACAAACATGCTTAAAAACATAACCCTAACAGCTTACAAAAGCAAAAGGGTACAAACCACAATAACTTCCTGAATAACATCATCAAAGTATATTAAGGATTAAACCAAGAGTATAAGTAATGAGTTAGAAACAACTATACACCAAAACATAGTGTATCAAAACCATAGAAACATTAAATAATACCCAACAAAGCATAAACCTGAAATCATAAGTTTAGAAGGTAAGACTAAGAACAAAGTTATAACAAAAGTATGTGTGTGTGTACTCCCCCTATCACTATGCACACTTCCCTTTGAACTTTTCTCCCCCTTTCTGTATGCTCTCCCCCTTTTTGTCACGAATAGCTAAAGGCTCTCGTCCAACTTTCGTTGAATTTCATCTAGCTGATTCTCCATAGTCTCGAGACGCATTTGAACACGGTTGTCTGTGGAGTAGAGAAGAGTCACTAGCTCATCAACGCGTTTCTGAATATGCTCAAGTACACTGCTGACTCGATCAGTATGAGGTGCAGTCTGTGCTTGCGGAGTACTACCCGGTGAAGCTTCAGGAATAGCACGTGATGTAGATGTGGTATGTGCAGGTGTCTCTGAGACAGGGGCAGAAGGAGGAACCGGAGAGATGTGAGCACTTCTTGGTGATTTAGAGGAGTAACTTCTACTAGCTTGAAGAGTGAACAAGGAAATGGGACGTTGACGAGGCAACATTTTTCCATCTCTAGGAGGAATAATGCCTGCACGAAGAATGAGCTTCATGACGAGGCTGCAAAAAGGAATAACTCCTCGAGCTGCAGATCGACACGCAGTCTTCCTCAAAGTGTAGTAGATGTGAGCACATATGTCAATGGGGGCTCCTGTAATGAGGTCACAAAGAAATAGTGCTCTCCCAAGATTGATGAATGTAGTGTTGGATAATGGATAGAGATTGGTGAACATGATCAACTTCAGTGTGGTCAGTTCTGGAGCAAACTTTGCGGTGCTGATGGATGTTCCTGCACTGGAGACTTCATGATCGTAGCCTAGGATTTGAAGAATTTCTCCAACTTCTGGATTTCGTTCATCGTAAGGAGTTATATTCACATTCCGAGGTCTGGTGATGCCGAGAAGATCTGCGATGGAGTCTGAGGTAACAACAAACTCTGTTCCTCTGACCCAGAAAATGAGTTCAGGTCCAAGATCAGTTGCATTGGAGAAGCATTCTTTGACCAGCTCATCCATTGGATCATCAAAGTTCCCGAACAAGTTTGCCCAATCTCGTTTCTCAAAGATTCGAGGGATGAAGGTGGTCCCAAAGGTGTTGAACTCTACTACTCGTTCCACTATAGTGGTTGACTTGTCGAACACATTTGAGTAGGCATGTGAGTTAAGCGGAAGTCTGAATCTATCCTCATTTGGATCTTGAGATGCCTGAGATGATAGACGAGTTCTTTTAGCAACTGGAGTTGCTGGTTCGTCAGCAACAATGTCTTTACCCCTGGAAGATCGACGAGACATCTGCAAGAGAACAGGCCAACAGCAAAGAACCAAACAACAATACCACACAAAATGTTTGTCAACAAGGTTCAGTGTAAAACAGTATTTCAATATATAGATACAAACTGAAGATAGAACAATCCCAACCAAAACACAAACTAACAAGTGCAACAAAATGGTAATATTGCACCAAGCCATAAATGGACAACTCAACTGACAAAAACTGTCAATGAGACAAGATATCTTGACCATGATATGCAACCAGATACAGCATTTGAACATCAAAAGCAAATAACATGATTCACTTCAGCAGAAATACGAAAAAGGGAAAAGTAACTTCAATATGAGGAAACCCATTAACCACACTGGAGCACTTGGCTAAGTATCAAGCATTATGTTAACACAAACAAATTAGAAACCATATGCCAAACACCATCAACAAGACTTAAGCAAATGTAATGGGTAAGTCAAATAGACACCAAACCCATTTCAGAAAAGAATCTCATATTCACTAAAAGGCAAAAATCAGAACAATGAAAAACACATTGTGACAGTGCAGCATGAAAATAGAAGTGAACAATATCAAGCACTACACGCCAAACCCATTACACAAAGAGATAAGTATACCGAATGCAATATCAGTCCAAACAGTAACAGAAATATGCAGGAAAAGGAAAATGAGATTGAGAAAGTAAAACCCATACCTTTTCTTGATGATTTGAATAAGGAATGAAGCACCAATGGGGTTTGAAAAACTGGATTCACGAAGAGTTTTGGGAGGAAAACAGTTTAAAGAGAAGATAAACAGTTACAAAAGTTCGAGGGAAAAACTGGAAAATGTTTAAAAACTGCTCCTGTTTCTGCCAAACACGCGATTTTCGCGACTTGATCGAGTCGCCACACAGTCGCCAGCTCAAGCCGCCACAAAACACAAGAACAAAATTTTGAAAAAATTTTCTAAGTGTTTTTCGCGACTGGAAGGTCTACCCGCGAGTGAGTCGCGAGCTGAGCCGCGAAAATCTCTGAGTGAACTCGCGACTGGACCTTCTACTCGCGAACAAGTCGCCAAAAATGACCAGCGAAGATGCGACTGAGGCTCGCGACTTGACACACCCGCGACTGAGCCGCCAAAACAGGGCAAAACTGTATTTTTGAAATTTTCAGATTTTTCAACCAAAATACTTTCCAAAAACACCTAAAACACTCAAAAATCTTTTTGTGCTTGAAATAACAAAGATTGAGCATGTGAAAACATATTTCATCAAGTACAATCACACAAATGAATATGGCATTTATTGAACATAAACTTGTGTGTTGTGTGTGGATACCAACAATGAGATAGTCCTTCGTCTAATGTGAAGCTTCAATGATCAATTCAACCAAGGCATACACAATTAGCACTAGATCATGTGACCAATCTCAATTATAGAAATATGTATATATGACCTCCCACACAACTTGATAACATAACTTGGAGCTTTTCATTTGACTCCACTTTCAATCACAACATTTGATCTTTTTGATCTTTTGAGGCAATCATCTCTCATTGTGAGAGAGATATATAACATTTCTCTTTGAAGAACAGGCCTTTGGCCTTTTTGAATGAATATTCACTTTTAATATAAGGTCGCTTACCCTTTTTCCTAGTCAAATACTAGAGTGTGCGACAGGCTTTTGCAGCTCAATATCTCTTTTCATTTGGAGATTTACATTTGGTGAGCTCTTTTTAGCAAAAACATAAAATAAATAGTGGGAAGAGATATAGACACAAGTCTATGCATGTCTCACGATCAACATAACCATTCACTAATCATTCATGACAAGTTTGAAGATCTATTTACAACAATCACATAGATTTCAAGATTTCTCCCACTGAGATATAGGTGCATGAAAACAAGCAATGCTCGAAAATGGACAAAGCCATTAGCACAAAGGTACAAGGCAAAACAAGTTTTGAGACAAAATCTCAACAAAGTCAATCAAGCTTTTTGATTTTCTACTTTTTATGTGATTTTTGGATTTTTGACACAACACACAAAAAGGATTGATAAAAACAAACAAAAACATAAACACAAGAGGATAAGCAAACAACCAACATCAAAACCAGCAAGCAAACCAAACAAACATTGTCACAAGGCATAGGAAGTATTAATGCATGGACATGTTGTAATGCTTATGCATGAGTACCCCTTTTCACCCACACGTCACTTGCGTTTGGGGTGATTTCCTTATAGGATTGGGTACGAGAGTTAGGGCTTTCAAACCTTCGTGAGAAGCTTTCCAAGCAGTTGGTGAATGCACCAATCATCTTCATCACGTTCATCATTCCGGGATCTCCATTTTGCTCTCTAGATTGATCACCTGCCCAAGTTCTCCTATCATTTCTGGGTCCTCCTGACCTTTGAGGAGTTGCACTGTTCTTTGCTCTCAGCTTTTGGCAATTTGGTCGAGTATGCCCTTGAAGCCCGCAATAATGGCACACATAAGTTCCTCTAGGACCTCTTTGTGGTCGTGGACGTGACTTGGCACGAGATTCAGACCTGCCCACAGACTGGTTACGGGGATTCAGCATCCGTTGGTTCACCAAATTCTTCTTCTCCTCCACCTCGAGCTTCTCACCAGTAAGTTCATCTACAACTTGATCTTTTGCCTTCACAAACTTCACTTCTTTAGTGATATTTACAGATGAACTACTTACTCCGGTATACCCCAATCCAGATTTGTCTGAGAAGCTCTTTTGAGATGATATAACATCATCTAGCTTCTTGGTGGTGACCCTCTCTATCTTAGCATTCGCTTGCACAACCTCATTCTCAAGAAATCTCACTTTTGTGTAAGCTTCGGACAATTCACCATTCAGAGTTTCAATCTCACATTTGACCTCCCTATATCGGATTAGGAGACTTTTGTAGTCCTCCTCAGCCTTCTTCATCTTTCTCACAGCAGCCTTGGCAACCCTTGTGTACTCACCCGACTTCTCCAAGAGTGAGTTATAGTTTTCTTGAAGATTTGCTGTGCTTTCAGTTTCTTCAGCATCTGATTCTTCAACAATTCCTAGTGATTCATCATCACTATGTTCTCCAAGGTCTTGAACAAGCAGATTTAACTCCTCCGAAGACTCAACATGAGCAATAGTCATAAAAGCTGAATAGTTCCCCTCTCCATCACAGCTCTCTTCAGATTCTGAGTCAGACGAATCCGAGTCACTCAAGGTCGTGGCATACACTTTACCTTTCGATTTCAAATAATTCGGACATTCCTTCTTAAAATGTCCATGCCCGTTGCATTCAAAACAAGTGACACCTTGTGTGGATTGGGATTCTTTTCCATCTTTCTTTTTGAAATCCCTCTTCTCCCTTCCAGAGCTTTGGAATTTTCTTTTATCATCAAATTTGCCACTGTTTTTGAATTTCAAAAACTTCTTGAAATTTTTGACAAGGTAAGCTACATCTTTGTCAACCCCATCTTCTCCCGATGAGTCTTGATCTTCCACCTTCTCATTAATTGTCTTTAGAGCAAGAGATTTACTCTTCCGTTGATTTGGCAGCGACATCTCATACGTCTGCAGAGAACCAACCAGCTCCTGCACCTTGATGTCATCAAGGTCCTTGCTTTCTTCAATGGCTGTCACTTTTGCACGAAAACTTTCCGGCAATGATCGAAGGATCTTCCTTATAATCTTTGAGTCCTCCGTTTTCTCCCCCAAGTTAAACTTACTGACAACCACCTCATTTAGCTTCCCATAGAAAGAGTCGAAAGACTCATCCTCATTCATCTTGAGCTCCTCAAACCGAGTGGTCAGCATTTGTAACTTGGTATCTTTCACTTTCTTCGTGCCTTCATAAGTTGTTTCCAGAATTTCCCATGCTTCTTTGGCAATGGTAATGTGAGAAATCCTGTGAAATTCATCTGGAGACACACCACAGAAAATAGCATTTAGTGCTTTACTGTTAGCATTTGATGCAGCAAGTGCTGCCTTATCCCAAGTAGATTTTGCTGCCTCAGGTTTTGTCCAACCAATCTCAACAGCATCCCAAACAGATTCATCAATAGAACATAGAAAGGCTCTCATGCGAACCTTCCAAAAGGCATAATTACTTCCATCAAAATATGGAGGTGCATTAAGGGATTGAGACCTATCCATCTCAAAAGGGAGTCAAGGATCACACAATGGTAATGAAACCAATAACAGTGTACCCGCTCTGATACCAAATGAAAGTTCAAAAACGTGTACAAAACACTTTTGAACGTTTAGACCCCCAAAAATTAACTTAATCAACACAAGCAATATGTTAAACAACAAGTGTGCGGAAACTTAACATATGCTATAATGTGAAATAGAATAGAAAACTATCTAAGCCATAACATAATAAAATCACAGCAGATAATATAAAGGCAGAGATAGAGGAAGGAAGATGCAAACACAAAGACAACACGCGATGTGTTATCGAAGAGGAAACCGAAGACCTCGGCGAAAAACCTCTCCGCCGCCCTCCAAGCGGTAATCAATCCACTAGAAAATACAGTTGGGATACAAGGACAGCAATAGACCCTCCAAGCCTAATCTACCCAGTGCACCTAAGCCCTCCAAGCTTCTTGCTCCAACGAGGTTGCGCCGAACCTTTTTCTTTTCTAGCTTCCCGGATTCCGCTACTATACCATAGCATCAACCAATGTAGATTTGCTCCTTCCTAACTGCTTCCCAGAACTCCAAACGACTGTCTCACAGTGATGATGATGGTGAGAACCAGGTTTGGTAAAATACCTCTCAAGGATTTGACAATGGAGAGGAAGAGAGTTGAGGAATATGGAGAGACTCTAAGGTAGGGATTGTGTGTGAAACAATCTTGTTTTTCTTTAGGGTTTCTCTCTCAAAATTCTCTCTGGAAGCTCTCTCTCAATCGTGGGTAAAAGGGGTATTTATATTGGAGTGAGAGAGGAATGTGAAACGTCAGGTTTTACAAAACAGGGGTGGCTCGCGGCTTGACCTTGCGGCTTGACTAAGTCGCGAGTTCCAGTCGCGAGATAACCGTATGGCCAGTTGTCCTGTTTTGTCCTGTAGTGCTTCAGCTAGCATGACTGTTCATCTTCCAGCATGCTTGGCACGTGTGCAGATTCTGGCGGGTTGAAGCCGCGAGTCCACCCGCGAGTCCCAGCCGCGACTCTCTGTTTTCTTACACACTCTTGAGCAATCTTCACTCTATCTCACTCACTACCCTTACAACAAACCCACCTAAATACAGGGTTACTAAATGCTGAATTACAAGCAAATTTGGCACGGAATAAAGCCAATTAGATGGTTGAATAAATTCAACCTTACAGCACGCGACTTGACATACCCGCGACTGAGCCGCCAAAACAGGGCAAAACTGGATTTTTGAAATTTTCAGATTTTTCAAACAAAATACTTTCCAAAAACACCTAAAACACTCAAAAATCTTTTTGTGCTTGAATTAACAAAGATTGAACATGTGAAAACACATTTCATCAAGTACAATCACACAAATGAATATGGCATTTATTGAACATAAACTTGTGTGTTGTGTGTGGATATCAACAATGAGATAGTCCTTCATCTAATGTGAAGCTTCAATGATCGATTCAACCAAGGCATACACAATTAGCACTAGATCATGTGACCTATCTCAATTATAGAAATATGTATATATGACCTCCCACAAAACTTGATAACATTACTTGGAGTTTTACATTTTACTCCACTTTTAATCATAACATTTGATCTTTTTGATCTTTTGAGGCAATCACCTCTCATTGTGAGAGTGATATTTGACATTTCACTTTAATGAACAAGCTTTTGACTTTTTGAATAAACATTCACTTTAATATAAGGTCGCTTACCCTTTTTCCTAGTCGAATACTAGAATGTGCGACAGGCTTTTGCAACTCAATATCTCTTTTCATTTGGAGATTTACATTTGGTGAGCTCTTTTTAGCAAAACAAAAATAAAGAGTGGGAAGATATATAGACACAAGTCTATGCATGTCTCAAGATCAACATAACCATTCACTAATCATTCATGACAAGTTTGAAGATCTATTTACAACAATCACATAGATTTCAAGATTTTTCCCACAGTGATATAAGTGCATGAAAACAAGCAATGCTCGAAAATGCACAAAGCCATTAGCACAAAGGTACAAGACAAAACTCAACAAAGTCAATCAAGCTTTTTGATTTTCTAATTTTTTATGTGATTTTTGGATTTTTGACACAAGAAACAAAAAGATTGATAAAACAAAATTAAAAATATTCACAAGTAGACAAGCAAACAACCAACATCAAAAACAGCAAGCAAACCAAACAAATATTGTCACAAAGCATAGGAAGTATTAATGCATGGACATGTTATAATGCTTATGCATGAGTACCCTTTTTCACCCACACGTCACTTGCGTTTGGGGTGATTTTCTTATAGGATTGGGTACAGGAGTTAGGGCTTTCAAACCTTCGTGAGAAGCTTTCCAAGCAGTTGGTGAATGCACCAATCATCTTCATCACGTTCATCATTCCGGGATCTCCATTTTGATCTCTAGATTGATCACTTGCCCAAATTCTCCTATCATTTCTAGGTCCTCCTGACCTTTGAGGAGTTGCACTGTTCTTTGCTCTCAGCTTTTGGCAATTTGGTCGAGTATGCCCTTGAAGTCCGCAATAATGGCACACATAAGTTCCTCTAGGACCTCTTTGTGGTCGTGGACGTGACTTGGCACGAGATTCAGACCTGCCCACAGACTGATTACGGGGATTCAGCATCCGTTGGTTCACCACATTCTTCTTCTCCTCCACCTCGAGCTTCTCACCAGTAAGGTCAGCTACAACTGGATCTTTGGCCTTTACAAACTTCACTTCTTTAGTGACATTTCCAAATGAACTACTTCCTCCGGTATATCCCAATCCGGATTTGTCTGAAAAGCTCTTTTGAGATGATATAACATCATCTAGCTTCTTGGTGGTGACCCTCTCTATTTTAGCATTCGCTTGCACAACCTCATTCTCAAGAAATCTCACTTTTGTGTAAGTTTCGGACAACTCACCATTCAGTGTTTCTATCTCACATTTGGCCTCCCTATATCGAATTAGGAGACTTTTGTAGTCCTCCTCAGCCTTCTTCATTTTTCTCACAGCAGCCTTGGCCACCCTTGTGTACTCACCCGACTTCTCCAAGAGTGAGTTATAATTCTCTTGAAGATTTGCTGTGCTTTCATCTTCTTCAGCATCTGATTCTTCAACAATTCCTAGTGATTCATCATCACTATGTTCTCCAAGGTCTCGTACAAGCAGATTCAACTCATCTGAAGACTCAACATGAGCAATAGTCATAAAAGCCGAATAGTTCCCCTCTCCATCACATCTCTCTTCAGATTCTGAGTCAGACGAATCCGAGTCACTCAAGGTCGTGGCATACACTTTACCTTTCGATTTCAGATAATTCGGACATTCCTTCTTAAAGTGTCCATGCCCGTTACATTCGAAACAAGTGACACCTTGTGTGGGTTGGGATTCTTTTCCATCTTTCTTTTTGAATTCCCTCTTCTCCCTTCCAGAACTTTGGAATTTTCTTTTATCATCAAATTTGCCATTATTTTTGAATTTCAAGAACTTTCTGAAATTTTTGACAAGGTATGCAACATCTTTGTCAACCACATCTTCTCCCGATGAGTCTTGATCTTCCACCTTCTCATTAATGGTCTTTAGAGCAAGAGATTTACTCTTCCGTTGATTGGGCAGCGACATCTCATAAGTCTGCAGAGAACCAACCAGCTCCTGTACTTTGATGTCATCAAGGTCCTTGCTCTCTTCAATTGCTGTCACTTTAGCACGAAAACTTTCCGGCAATGATCGAAGGATCTTCCTTACAATCTTTGAGTCCTCCGTTTTCTCCCCCAAGTTGAACTTACTGACCACCACCTCATTTAGCTTCCCATAGAAAGAGTCAAAAGACTCATCCTCACTCATTTTGAGCTCCTCAAACCGAGTGGTCAGCATTTGCAACTTGGTGTCTTTCACTTTCTTCGTGTCTTCATAGGTGGTTTCCAAAATCTCCCATGCTTCTTTGGCAACGGTAATATGAGAAATCCTGTGAAATTCATCTGGAGACACACCACAGAAAATAGCATTGAGTGCTTTACTGTTAGCATTAGATGCAGCAAGTGCTGCCTTATCCCATGTGGAGTTGGCTGCCTCAGGTTTGGTCCAACCAATCTCAACAGCATCCCAAACGGATTCATCAATAGAACACAGAAAAGCTCTCATGCGAACCTTCCAAAAAGCATAATTACTACCATCAAAATATGGAGGTGCATTTAGGGATTGAGACCTATCCATCTCAAAAGGGAGTCAAGGATCACACAATGGTAATGAAACCAATAGCAGTGTACCCGCTCTGATACCAAATGAAAGTTCAAAAACGTGTACAAAACACCTTTGAACGTTTAGACCCCCAAATTACAACTTAACCAATACAAGCAATATGTCAAACAATTAGTGTGCGGAAACTTAACACATGCTATAATACGAAATTGGTTAAAGACTATCTAAGCCATAACAAAATAAAACCACAGCAGATAATAAAAAGGCAAAGATAGAGAGGAAGGAAGATGCAAACACAAAGACAACACGCGATGTGTTATCGAAGAGGAAACCGAAGTCTTTGGCGAAAAACCTCTCCGCCGCCCTCCAAGCGGTAAACAATCCACTAGAAAATACAGTTGGGATACAAGGACAACAATAGACCCTCCAAGCCTAATCTACCCAGTGCACCTAAGCCCTCCAAGCTTCTTGCTCCAACAAGGTTGCGCCGAACCTTTTTCTTTTCTAACTTCCCGGATTCCGCTACTAGACCGTAGCATCAACCAATAAAAATTGGTTCCTTCCTAACTGCTTCCCAGAAATCCAAACAACTGTCTCACAGTGATGATGATGGTGAGAACTAGGTTTGGTATAATGCCTCTCAAGGATTTTGACAATGGAAAGGAAGAGAGTAGAGGAATTTGAAGAGACTCTAAGGTATAGATTGTGGGTGAAACAATCTTGTTTTTCTTTAGGGTTTCTCTCTCAAAATTCTCTCTGGAAGCCCCCTTTCAATCGTGGGTAAAAGGGGTATTTATACTGGAGTTGGAGAGGAATGTGAAACGTCAGGTTTTACAAAACAGGGGTGGCTCGCGGCTTGACCTCGTGACTTGACTAAGTCGCGAGATCCAGTCACGAGTTAACCGTATGGCCAGTTATCATGTTTTGTCCTGTAGTGCTCCAGCTAGCATGATTGTTCATCTTCCAACATGCTTGGCACATGTGCTGCTTCTGGCGGCTTGCAGCCGCGAGTCACCCGCGAGTCCTAGACGCGAGTCTCTGTTTTCTTGCACACTCTTGAGCAATCTTCACTCTATCTCACTCACTACCCTTACAACAAACCCAACTAAATACAGGGTTACTAAATGCTGAATTACAAGCAAATTTGGCACGGAATAAAGCCAATTAGATGGTTGAATAAATTCAACCTTACAACTTCTCTACTGATTATTTTCGTGCTCACTGCTAGCAATAATTTCATCTCTTAGACTGCCATATTTAGTCCTTGATATGGTATGGGTTGCAATTGAACTACTTGTAGGACATACTTCATGTGCTCTTCATGGGGCTTTGTCCTAGAAGTCATTGTACTGAGGCACCAAAAAAGTCAGTGAGTAAGGTTAAGGACATGTTAGTACAATTTATGTTCCTCACCCTAAGCCATGATGATCAATGTGCATATCTGCAGATTCTCATGTTGCTTACTGTTGGTTCACTCTCAATTTTATAACATGAATAAATGTCTTATCCTCCATTAGAGGAAATAAGTGTCTTATCTGACACGTAAATTTTATTGCTTTTCTTTTCTTTTCTAGGATTTAGATTGCATTAAGGTTCCCCCCCACCCAAAAAAAAAAAAAAAAACGAAAAGAGAAGAAGATATCTTAATTATAATTAATTTTTTGTCCAAAAGCCCCATCATACAAGAGGTTAATTTAGTTCCATATATTGGCAAGAAATATTCGACATATATGTCTAATCCTGTCCTCCTATTGAAAGAGGTCAGCCGGTAGTTCAAAGTTTTATCCAATCCATGTATCTTTCATCTCGACAGGGTCCCCTTGCTGCTGCTTTTTGTCCAGGAAATTCTTGGACATATAACTCATTCAAAAAATAAAAGATCTCAATCACTGCTAACTTTTTGATAATGAGTTGGAAGACAGGTCCATGTGATCCTTCTAATGTTTATCTCTCTCACATAACCCCAGCCAATATTGCCTCTACACCACTTATTCCACAATCCACATAATATAAATTTTCACACAGCATTCATCTATATATAGATGAAAGCATATCATCAAAATCCAAGCCAAGTCCTCACATCCTCTGATATCAAATCCTTAAATTCTTCTCCCTTTTCTTTTGTGGACTTCATCATTTTTCTCAGCAGTACTCTATAGCCAAATATCAATGGCCATTCGTTTGCTCGGTATTATGCATGCTAAGCACATTCTCCGACGATCAAACTCATTTGGAAAGCAAGTGGCTTCAACATCTATAGATGTTCCAAAAGGCTATATTGCAATATATGTTGGAGAGAGTGAAAGGAGGCGCTTTGTAATCCCTATATCATTTTTGAACCAGCCTTCATTTCAAGAATTGCTAAGTAAAGCTGAGGAAGAATTTGGATTTGATCATCCAATGGGTGGTCTCACAATTCCCTGCAGTGAAGACATCTTCATCAATCTCACCTCTCGCTTATATGAATTGTGAGATGGTTCCTCGTAGCTAAAACAGTAGAAACGATTTTGTTAATCCATGTAAATTCTTTAATTCTTTTAGGCAGAAGAAGAGATGAGGATTGTCCATCCACCAAATATATTACTAATCAAATTATTGCAGTTCCTCCAACATTCTTCAGAAAATGTAAAACTGGGAACACATTTTAATTGAAACTAATCCTTTTTAGGTTTTATGATATTTCTAGTCCCTTTTGTTTAATTTATTTTTTCATCATTTTCTACCAAAGGTGCAAACTGCCAGTCAAGTCTACCAAAGGCTAATAATTTGAGCAAGGCTTAGTTTTCAATAACCATGTGGTCGTATTCAACTTTTTAATATTAATCAGATGGTCTTTTTGCCTTTTCTGTAGTTGATTTTCCATTTTCCCCATTCACCGAGACTAATTAAGAGGAACCAAAATGTTTTTAACCCTTTATCATATCTGTTTCTGTTTTGTTACCAACGTTTCAGCTTGGTTAACAGATTGACTTTGGGAAGTATGGTATCTATCTGGGTAAAATACATTTGGAACAAACAATAAGTAAAAATGCGGAATTTTTTTTCCAAATAACCTTAAATATCAAATTATTTAGTTAGTTGTCACGTTTCAAAATAATGTGAAAAACTAGCATCTCGAGTGTCTAAAACTCGATTTCCATGATAAAACTTGAGTTTATAAGTTTCGATTTGTAAGTGGTGAGTGGTGATGTGAGAGAAAAAATCCATGTGGAACTTGAGTTTTTAAGACTTGAGTTCCACCATTTTATTTCTCTTCTTCTTCCTTGCGTCTGTTCGTGTTCTGTGTTCTTCTTCGTCGCTCCACCCAGCGTTCTTCTCCAGCCAGATCTCCCAGCGTCACTAGTGTTCTTCTTCATTGCTCCACCCAGTGTTCTTCTTCAGCCAGATTGCCTACCCAGCGTCTCTTCGTTCTTTCTTCAGATCTTCTGTGGGTTCTTCTCTTCTTCTCAGATCTTCATTTTTTTTTGGGTTCTTTCTTTTTTTTTTGGGTTCTTTCTTCTTTTTTTGGGTTTTTACGTTTTTTGTTCTCTGTTTGAAATCGAGTGTAAAAAGCTCGAGATTCATTTTTTTGAACTCAACTATTAAAAACTCGAGATCTATGTGACATTATCATGTCCAACTCAGCAAGTGGGAAGCGAGCCTTTGAGGCTCGAGATTGATATGGAACTCGAGTTTCTAAAACTCGAGATGCTAGTCCGCAATTTTCTTTCAAACCTGTATTAACTTATTATATTCTATCCCTTCACAACGTTAGTTTGCAAATATCCCCAAAAAATGTGTATGTTGCAGTTTTGCTAAAGTAGAGATCCTTATAACTCTTACAAAGTGGATGACCACATGCATCCAAATCTCATGAAACTAAAGTTTTTACACTCTGTCACTTTGAATCTCTATAACAAAGGTGAAGGAAATACAGGAGAAAAAGAGAACAAATTTTTTTTTTTGTAGGTTGTGAGCACTCAAAAAGACATGACTACTGATGTTTTTTGTGCCAGCCTCTTGTAATAATTTCATTTCTATGGGATGGGTTGTAGTTGAACTTGTAGGACATACTTCATGTGCTCTTCATGAGGGTTTGTCTCAGAAGTCATTGTACTGAGGCCCCAAAAAAAGGGTGAGTTTGGTTGAGGACATGTCATTGATTATGTTGCTCCTCAACTCAAGCCACAAATATGCATGTGCATATCTGCAGATTCTAATGCTTCGTACAGTTGAGTGTCATTCTGAAGTACATAACTTACATATACCCGGCTGAGAATATCACAGTCTTTATTGCTGCAGAGAACTCCCTTTTTCTTTTTTCTTTCCCATGATTTAAATTTCATTGAGGGTAACGGTTAAATGTTAACTGTTGACACATCCAAATTTGTTCTGTAGAGCACATGAAGTATGTCCTAACATCAAAATTTCAAGGCGTCTTTATTAACATTCTTACTCAGCAATTGAAAAGATATGGCTTAGTTTTCATTAATCCCTAAGATAGGTAATATTTTATCCAAAACTCCCATCATACCAGAGACTACTAATCCAGTAGTAATCCAGTTCCAACTATTTATTGTCACCTATAAATAATTGACATATATGTCTAAACATGTCCTCTATTATTAGAGGTCAGCCAATTGGTCTGAATTTTCTCCAATCCATATATCCTTCATTTGAAATGGGTCCCTTCTTGTATCAACAAATGTAGAGTCTCAATCACTGTCAAGTTCTTGATGATTAAGTTCGAAAACAGATCATGTGACTCTTCAAGTGCTTATGTCTCTCACACAACCCCAGCCAGTTGTCTCTATGTCATCCAGTGCACATTTCAGAGATTTCTGCGTATACTGGTCACTTATATATATGCACACTCATATCATCCCACCAAAGCCAAAACAAGTCCACTCATCCTCTCATATCAATTCCTTACTTTCCTCTCTCGTTGCTTTTTGATCTTCATCACCTTTCCAGAAACATTTCATACTAGTTAGATAGCCATGGTTATTCGATTGCCCAGTATTATGCATGCTAAGAACATTCTCAGACGATCAAACTCATTTGGAAAGCAAGTACCAAAAGGCTATATTGCAATATATGTTGGAGAGTGTGAAAGGAGGCGCTTTGTAATTCCCATATCATTTTTGAACCAGCCTTCATTTCAAGAATTGCTACGTAGAGCTGAGGAAGAATTTGGATTTGATCATCCAATGGGTGGTCTCACAATTCCCTGCAGCGAAGACATCTTCAATGATCTCGCTTCTCGCTTACATGAATTGTGATATGGCGCCACTAAGATAAAACAGCTGTGACAATTTTGTATATCTATGAAAAATTCTTTCTTTCTTTCTTTAGGCAAAAGAAGAGATGGGGAATGTCCATCCACTAAAGATGTTACAAGTAGAAATACCATAGTCCCTCTCACATTCTCTGGAGAAATGTCAAAATTGAGTCAACTTTTTGTTGAAAGTAATCCTCTTTAGTTTTTATGATAACTAGCCGCGGCCCGCAAACCCGTGCGTTGCGCGTGATAATTATTTTTATGGTGATTTTATTAAATTTTTTTTACAATTTAAACTAATCTAATAATGAGTAATGTATTTTGTAATTATATTTGTATTTATTATAGGAACAATCATAAATGTAATATAGGAACAATTCAAAACACCAAAAAAACGTAAACTAAAAAAAATTAATAAAACTTAACAATGATTAATTGAACCGATATTAGGATAAAATTTTGTTTTTGATAATCTATTAAGGTTATATTCTTTGTAGAAATTATAATTTCAGCTGCCCAAAACATATTATCAAATAAACAATTATTAGCAAAATCTAATAATTAAATTTCTATACATGCATTGTTATAAAATAATAATAATAAAAATAAAATTGCAAAAGTTAAAATTTGTCACCTATCCGATTATTTCTATTTGGCTAACCTTTGCTTTTCTTTAAATAAATGGCATTATAGAGTACTTCTAATGCAATTATTAAGAGTACTTTGTCCACCACAAAGGATTAGAAAATAAACAAAAATGAGTAAAGTCTCATAGTTTAACATCTAAATTGAGCACTATAAAAAATCATGCTATGTAACATAATAAATACCAAATTATCCAAATCATGCTATGTAATAGAATAATACTATATTTTTATATACTATATTTAATTCTTTAGAATGCAATAGGATAACATTTAACAATCAAAGAGAATAAAAAATAAATAAAAAACAACAACAACAACAATTTAAAAAACAAAACTAAATCACATTAACCCAAAATAGAGTTTTAAAAAATATAAAAAATTATCAACCTAAAGTAGAGATGCAAGGAAAAAAAAATCCACCAAAAAATTTAGAGAGAGAGAGAGAGAGAGAGAGAGAGAGGGAACTTTTTTTTTTTTTTGTGAGGGAAAACTATGCATAGAATAGAAGAGATAATGACAAATTTATAGTAAGAGAGTGTGAATAAGAAGAGACAAAAATAGAGGAAGATGAAGGGAAAGAGGAGGAATGATATTCATTTAAAGGGTAGTGGGGAGATGAAAATGTAAGGAGGGGGAGAAAGATTGAAGAAGTAGTGAGGAGAATGGTAAGGGAGAGAGAAAGGTTGGAGAAGTGTAAATATTAAAAAAATAAATGTTAAAAACAATTATAAGAAAATTGAAAAAAAAAAAAAAAAAAAAAAAAAAAACTCACCTTAAAACTTGAAAGGCTTCAACGTTTTTTTTTTTTTTTTTTTAGCTGAAAAGGCTCACACAAAACCCTAAAGATGAATTGAAAAGGCTTTGAGTTGGGCTTAATAGTGGAACTAAATAAATAAGAAATAGACTGGATTAATTATACAAATTTATTATAAGGTGATAGTGAAAGTAAATAAATAAATAGTGGGCTAGATTTATTATAGGGTGATAGTGGAAGTAAATAAATAAGTAGTGGGCTGCATTTATAGGGCTGAAAATTGTAAAAACTATTTTAAAATTGTAGGACAAATTATATTTTAAAAAAGAAAAGAAAAAAAAAAAAGAATGACGTGGCAGCTAATGTGGTGCAACGTGAGAGAAGCAGTATTAAACACTACACTTCAGTTTTTAGTAATATATAGATTATTGTCTTTTTTATTTGGTTTAACATGCCAAGGTTTTATAAAGGTAATAGTGATCTGTGCAAATTTTCCTATCCCAGGTTCATCTTCAATGATTTAATGGAACAATTTTTTCTTTTAGGTACTCAAGAATGATCTTCCATTGCTCAAGGAGATCAATTGAACCATATGATGAAATTCTCTAGTTGAGCTGGTCTTGACCATGAACTCAAATCACATGAGGCTCATTTACTCTTTCTTGCTTTGATAATGAGATTGTTGGAGCATTTTAAAATCAAAATATTATTTTGACAAAATTAATTAATAATACCAATGGTTAATTAAAAAGATGGGCTAAAAAAGAGATGATGTCTTTTTGGCTTAGTCAATTGAAATAATATCATTTCTTATCAATTTAATAGTCTTTTTTTTTTTTTCCTTTTTTTCTTTTTCTATATACATATCTTGCTCGTTTAGCCTTCATATTTGTTGTGGCTGATATTCACACTTGGCTAAGAATTTGCTCCCACTTCTTGTTGTGGCTGAAATTCATTCTTGGTTGAGAGGGAGACTTTGCGCTCACCAATAAGTGGGTAGTTTTTCCCAATCAAGGACTATTGCATTCCAACAAAAAATATATGTAAAGGCTAAACCAGCAAGATATGTATATAGAATCTTTGAGAAAAATCATCAAACACATAGATGGCATACATAATGCACACAAGATTTATGTGTTTCCATTCGATACTAAGCCCAACTTCACCAAAATGAAATCTTCCAAACAACTTGTTGAAATAAACTTCAAACACCTTTGAGACACTTGCTTCAATAGGTTTCCATAGCCATGGTAGACTGAGGAAGAATAGCTCACAACCAAGCCCTTATCTCTCACCCTTATGTAGATGCATAATTTTTTTTTTTTTTTAAACTAAATGCAAGTTTAACAAGTCTAATGAGAATGCTATGCTAGCTTCCCACATTTGTAATTTAGTTACGTTTCTATTTTTAATATGATAAATTACAGATTGTCCTAAAAGGCTAAAAATTAAGTTTAATTATAAAATGAGAGGTAAGTTGTAGGCAAGAATCAAACCCTAAAATCTCTTATTTGAAGACGGTTAAGCTAACTGAAGCCCACGAGTAGGTCTAATTTTTTTTTTTTTTTGGCAGAAAAATTCGGTTAAAACTTAAGCCAATAGGAAATTATGAATCTAATCATTTAAATTAGTATATATATATATATATATATATATATATTTAATATAAAGTATCATAAAAAAAAAGTTTAAAACAAACAAGTAAATAAACCCTAATGAGCTTGGGCTAAACAAGGATCAAAACTTGATGATCATAAAAAAATAAAAATAAAAAAGGCTCAATACTTGATACGGGGTTGAACAGTTGAACTACTTGTAGGACATACTTCACGTGCTCTTCATGAGAGTTTGTCCTAGAAGTCATTGTACTAAGGCACCAAAAAGTCGATGAGTTAGGTTGAGGACATGTTATTCAGTACGTTTCTCTTCCTCACCTCAAGCCACAATGATTGATCTACATATCTGCACATTCTAATGTTTCTTACAGTTGGAAATTTCATTATCATCTACATATTTTATACTCTCTTCCAAAAATCAGGGTTTTATTGCTACAGATAACTTTTCTTTCTTTTTCTTTCCATCATTTGGATTTATTAAGGAAATTTGTTTTGAAGAGTACCTGAAAATATGTCCATTAACCCATCAAAATTGTAAAGTGCCTTTATTAAAAATCTTCATGGCTACACTAGTTGTAAATTTGCAAGTTATGATGTTACAAATTGTTTATCCAAAGGGCCCATCATACAAGAGACTAATCCAGTTCCAATCATATGTTGTTTCATATAAATAATAGACATATATGTCTAAACCTGTCCTATATTATAAAAAGTCAGCCAATAGGTGAAAACTTTCCAATACATATATCTTTCATTTGAATTGGGTCCCTTCATGTACCAACAAATATAGAGTCTCATTCACAGCCAAGTTCTAAATGATGAGTTGGAAGACATATCCATGTGACTCTTTAAGAGCCTATGTCTATCACACAACACCAACCAATTGCTTCTACACCATTCATTCCACACTTCAGAGATTTTCACACTCACTATTAATCTATATATATGCACACGCATATTATCCATAACCAAACCAAATCCTCACATCCCTTGATATCAATTTCTTAATTTCTTCACCCTTTGCTTTGTGATCTTCATTATCTTTCTCAGCAATATAAAATAGATAGATTGCCATGGCCATTCGTTTGCCCGGAATTATGCATGCTAAGCACATTCTTCGACGCTCCAACTCATTCAGAAAGCATTTAGCTTCAACATCTATAGATGTTCCAAAAGGCTACATTGCAGTTTATGTTGGAGAGAGCGAAATGAGGCGCTTTGTAATTCCTATATCGTTCTTGAACCAGCCTTCATTTCTAGAATTGCTAAGTAAGGCTGAGGAAGAATTTGGATATGATCATCCAATGGGTGGTCTCACAATTCCTTGTAGTGAAGACATCTTCATTGATCTCACTTCTCGCTTACATGAACTGTGAAATGGTGCCTCTAAGATGAAACAGTAGTGACAATTTTGTATATCTATGTAAATTCTTTCTTTCTTTGGGCGGAAGAAGAGATGGGGATTGTCCATCCACTAAAGATGTTACAATTAGAAATACTATAGCCCTTCTCACATTCTCCAGAGAAATGTAAAATTGAGTCAACTTTTTGTTGAAAGGGATTCTCTTTGGTTTTATGATATTTCTTGTCCTTTTAATTTGATTTAACATGCCAAAGATTTCTATGGGTTAGTGATCTGTGCAATTATTCTCCTTAGACTATGATATTTCTACTCCCTTTAATTTAATTTAACTTGGTATGATTTTTCTATGGATAATAGTGATCTATGCAACTTTTCCCATCTCAAAGTCATCCTCAATGATTTATTGGAACAATTTTTTTTTATGTATTCAAGAATGTTCTTCCAATGTTCAAAGATTTCAATTGAAACCAAATAATGAAATCATCTAGCTGAGCTGGTTTTTGGTTTGCACAGCATGTGAAACCAAAAATTGACATCTCTTAACCATTAACTCAAATCTCTTGAGGTTCTGCTTGTTCCTTTTCTTCTTTGATAACGAGATTGTTAGAATAATGCTTAAAGGATTAAATTCATCATTTCCTAATAGCTTGAGCTTCTAGGACAACCGGTAATTGATCGTGCAATCAAAGTAAATGGTCCTGAATTTGAACATTGTCTCAACACTACCTCCCATTTAAAAAAGTTAAAAATCCCATGTGTTAAGTTAAATGATTGAATTCACCTAACATTTGTAATTTAAAAGAGATCATAGCAAAGTTCAAGGAAATATGAGGTAAAAAAGAGATGAAATTTGTTTTCTAGTCATTACCCAAAATGATATGTATACTGATGATTCTTGTGTTGCTTGCTCGCAATAATTTTGTCTCTTACAATGCAATAGTCCTTGATACAGGGTAGGTTGCAGTTGATCTACTTGTAGGACATGCTTCATGTGCTCTTCATGGGGGTTTGTCTCAAGTGTCATTGTACTGAGGCAGCAAAAAGTCGGTGAGTTAGGTTGAGGACATATTATTGAGTACGTTTTCCTTCCTCACCTTAAGCCATGATGATCAATGTACATATCTGCAGTCCGCAGATTCTCATGTTTCTTTCTGTTAGAAATTTCACTTTCATTTGTATACATAAATGAATGCCATATACTCTGTTGGAGAAAATCTTGGTCTATAGTGATACAGACAATTTTTTTTCTTTTTTCTTTTATAGGATTTAAATTAAGTTGAGATAACGGGTAACTCTTAAAATCTGTTATGAGAAATATATGTCAAGGAGGATTTATCAATATTCCTATTTGGCGCAAATAGATGAGGCTATACTATTTGTAAAGTTATAAGATTTGCATGATGTTACAGATGTTCTCTACCAAAAAAACAAAAATGAACTAGAAGATAAATATACTTTAATTATAACTAGATGTTTGTCCAGAAGCCCCATCATACAAGAGACTAATCCAGTCCCAATTGTGTTGTAGTCAAAAAATATTCGACACATATGTCTAATCTTGTCTTCCTACTGCAATAGTTTAGAGTTTTCTCCAATCCATATATCTTTCATATCAATGGGGCCCCCTTGTAGCTGGTTGCATTGGAAATGCTAGGGCATAATGTGAAATATTAGGTCTCAATCACTACCAAGTTCTTGATGATGAGTTTGAAGACAGGTCCATGTGATCGTTCAAATGCTTATATTTCTGACAGAATCCCAGCAAGTTTGCCTCTACCCCACTCATTTTACACAACAGAAATGTTCACACACACCATTTAATGAAGAAGAAGAAAAATATATCTTAATTATTACTAGATGTCAAGAAGCCCCATGATACAAGTGACTAATCCAGTTCCAATTATGTTAGTCAAAAAATATTTGACATATATGTCTAATCTTATCCTCCTGCAATAGATCAGACGGTAGTTCAGAGTTTTCTCCAATCCATATATCTTTCATTTCAATGGGGCCCCCTTGCAGCTGGTTGTATTGGAAATGCTAGGGCATAATGTGTTTCTACAAATATAAAGTCTCAATCACTACCAAGTTCTTGATGATGAAATGGAAGACAGGTCCATGTGATCGTTCAAAAGCTTATATTTCTGACAGAATCGCAGCCAATCTTGCCTCTACACCACTCATTCCACAACAAAAATGTTCACACACACCATTTATCTATATATACATGCAAACATATCATCCAAAGCCAAAACAAGTCCTCACATCATCTGATATCAAATCCTTACTTTCTTCTCCCTTTTCTTTTGTGAACCTTGTCTTTTTTCTAAGAAATACTACCAGATATCCATGGCCATTCGTTTGCCAGGTATTATGCATGCTAAGCAAATTCTCCGACGATCAAACTCATTTGGAAAGAAAGATTCTTCACCATCTATAGATGTTCCAAAAGGCTACATTGCTATATATGTTGGAGAGAGTGAAAGGAGGCGCTTCATAATTCCTATAACATTTTTGAACCAGCCTTCATTTCAAGAATTGCTAGGTAAAGCTGAGGAAGAATTTGGATTTGATCATCCAATGGGTGGTCTCACAATCCCCTGCAGCGAAGAGATCTTCTTTGATCTCACTTCTCACTTATATGAATTGTGATATGGAGCCACTAAGATAAAACAGAAGAAACAATTTTGTAAATCCATGTAAATTCTTTATTTCTTTTAGGCAGAAGAAGAGTTGAGGAATGTCCTTTTACTAAAAAAATTACTAATAGAATTATTGCAACTCCTCTTACATTCTTTAGAAAATTGTGAAATTGTGAACACATTTTGATTGAAATTTGTCCAGTATAGGTTTAATGATACTTCTAGTCCTTTTTGTTTAATTTATTTTTGCATCATTTCCTACGAATTGCGTGTATACTGTAGTCAAGTCTACCAAAGACTAACAACGCAAGCAAGGCTTAGTTTTCAATAATCATATGGTCATAAATATTTTTATAATATTTGTCACATATTCACATGGTCATTTTCTCCTTCATTTATTTATTTTTTATTTTCCATTTTATTGGTCCACTGAGACTAATTAAGTGAGAGGAATGGGGTTATTTGTGGAGCCTACTTAACTTATTTACTTATGTAAACCTATATAAAGCCTCACTTTTTATTGGTAAAACTGTACTTTTGCCCATTTTATGATAATCAAAACCAACACAAGTAAGGGAAACCAAAATGTCTATAACCCTAGATTATATCTATTTCTGTTTCGTTTTCAATATTTTAGCTTGGTTAGAAGATCAAATTTGGGAAGTGCAATGTCTTTCTGATTACTATTTAACACATGCAGACAAATAAATTAGTATAAATTTCTAGATGTGCAGTTTTTTGAAAGACGGGACCCTTGTCAGGCTTACAAAATGGATGACTAATGTACCCAAGTGTCATGAGGCTAAGGTAGTTACATTCACTTTGAATCTTTTGTAATGAGACCATAATAATGGTCAAGGAAAAAAGGTAGAAAATGTGAAGAATTTTGTTTTGCCGGTAGTCAGCACCCAAATTGACATATCTGCATATTCTTATGTTTCAAACGGTTGGAAATTTCATTCTCAAGTACATAACTTATATTACGTAGACTGTTGAGAAAATCAGGGTCTTTACATCTTTTGCTTTTCCATAATTTAGATTTCATTGATGTCAATGACTAACACATCAAAATTTGTTTTGAAGAGCACATTAAGTGTGTCCTATAACTCATCAAAATTCCAAGGAGCCATTATTAACATTCGTAATGGATAAAGCAATAGTTAGGTTTGCACAATGTAATCATAAATGTAGGTACTAGTTTATCCAAAAGGCTCATCATGCAAGAGACTAATCCAGTTCCCTTTCTATGTTGTTTCCTATAAGTAATAGACATATCTGTCTAAACCTGTCCTCTGTTATAAGAGATCAGCCAATAGGTTGGAATTTCTCTAATCCACATGTCTTTCACTTGAACTGGGTCCTTTCTTGTACCATCAAATATATTGTCTCAATCACTGCCAAGTTCTTGATGATGAATTGGAAGACAGGTCCATGTGACCCTTCAAATGCTTATGTCTATCACACAACCCCAGCCAACTTCCTCTATGCCAGTTTTTCACACATTCTATTCATCTATATATATGCACACACATATCATCAAAATCCAAAACCAAGTCTTCACATCCTCTGATATCAAATCCTTACTTTCTTCTCCCTTTTGTTTGTGATCTTAATCATCTTTCTCAGCAATACTTCATAGATAGATTGCTATGGCCATTCGTTTGCCTCGTATCATAAATGCTAAGAACATTCTCCGGCGATCAAACTCATTTGGAAAGCAAGTTGCTTCAACATCTATATATGTTCCAAAAGGCAACGTTGCAGTATATGTTGGAGAGAGCGAAAAGAGGCGCTTCATAATTCCTATGTCATTCTTGAACCAGCCTTCTTTTTTAGAATTGCTATGTAAGGCTGAGGAAGAATTTGGGTATGATCATCCAATGGGTGGTCTCACAATTCCTTGCAGTGAAGACATCTTCATTGATTTTACTTCTCGCTTACATGAATTGTGATATGGCACCACTAAGATAAAACAGTAGAAGCAATTTTGTAAATCCATATAAATTCTTTATTTCTTATAGGCTGAAGAGATGGGGATTGCCTATCCATTAAAGATGTTACAAATAGAATTACTACAGTCCCTTTCACATTCTCCCAAGAAATGTAAAATTGAGACACCTATTAGTTGAAATTGATCCTCTTTTGATTCTGTGATATTTCTAGTCCCTTTTAGTTGATTTAACTAGGCATGATGTTTCTATGGATAATAGTGATCTGTGCAACTTTTCTCATCTCTAAGTCATCCTCAATGATTTATTGGAACACTTTTCTTTTAGGTACTCGAGAATGTTTTCCATTTTTCAAAGAGTTCAATTGAACCCAAATGATGAAATTATCAAACTAAGCCAGTTTTTGGTTTCCACTGTGCACTACAAGTCAAACCAGGAACATATTTGAAATGCATTGGAATTTTATGCTTTCTATTTCTACTTACTCAAGATGTAGCTCTTGGGATCCTCCAGTCCCCCTTTTGTAAGCCACACTTATAGAGGGAACTACTTTTGCCACAATATTGCTAAATGGTCCGATTTGTGTAACAGTGAATGAAATCAACTCCATCCTGGATTTTTGCCTTAGGTTATAGAAGGGAGATGGTACTAGTTCCATGCATTTCTAATTTTTTTGATTTTCTTCTTTTAATATGTATATAGTATTATTCCAAATAAAAATAATAATAATAATATAATAAAGCTTTACAAAAGTTTTGAGAACTTGGGACAAAAACTAAGGTAATAAACCTTAATGAGCTTGGACCAAACAAGGCTCAACACTTGATACAAGGTGGGTTGCACTTGATCAGTTGAACTACTTGTAGGACGTACTTCATGTGCTCTTCATGGGGGTTTGTCCAGGAAGACATTGTACTAAGGCACCAAAAAGTCAATGAGTTAGGTTGAGGACACGTTATTCAGTATGTTTCTCTTCCTCACCTCAAGCCACAATGATTCAAGTACATATCTGCACATTCTAATGTTTCTTACAGTTGTAAATTTCATTCTCATGACTCATGTGCATATCTTATACTCAGTTCCCAAAATCAGGGTTTTACTACTACAGACACTTTTCTTTTCTTTTTTTACCTATCCATAATTTAGATTTATTGAGGTTAAAAGTTAACACAACAAAATTTTTTCTGAAAGGTACATGAAAATATGTCCTAAACACATCAAAATTCTAAAGAGCCTTTACCAACAATCTTCATGGCTACACTTGTTGTAGATTTCATGTTACAATGTTAAAAACTTAAAATTGTTTATCCAAAGGGCCCATCATGCAAGAGACTAATCCGGTTCCAATTATATGTTGTTTCATATAAATAATATACATATATGTCTAAACCTGTCCTCTATTATAAGATGCCTGCCAATAGATAAAAATTTTCCAATATATATATATATATATCTTTGATTTGAATTGGGTCCCTTCATGTATCAACAAAAATAGAGTCTCAATCACAGCCAAGTTCTAAATGATAAGTTGGAAGACATGTCCATGTGACACTTCAAGTGCTTATGTCTATCACACAACACCAGCCAATTGCCTCTACACCATTCATTCCACACTTCAGAGATTTTCACACATACTAATCTATATATATATGTTCATGCATGTCATCCAAATACGAACCAAATCCTCACATCCTCTTATATCAAATCCATAATTTCTTCACCCTTTTTCTTTGTGATCTTCATCATCTTTCTCGGCAATATAATATAGATAGATTATCATGGCCATTCATTTGCCTGGTATTATGCATGCTAAGCACATTCTCCGACGCTCAAACTCATTTGGAAAGCAAGTAGCTTCAACATCTATAGATGTTCCAAAAGGCTACATTGCAGTTTATGTTGGAGAGAGCGAAAAGAGGCGCTTTGTAATTCCTATATCATTCTTGAACCAGCCTTCATTTCTAGAATTGCTAAGTAAGGTTGAGGAAGAATTTGGATATGATCATCCAATGGGTGGTCTTACAATTCCCTGCAGTGAAGACATCTTCATTGATCTCACTTCTCGCTTACATGAATTGTAATATGGTGCCACTAAGATAAAACAGTAGCAACAATTTTGTATATCTATGTAAATTCTTTCTTTCTTTAGGCATAAGTAGAGATGGTGATTGTTCTTCCAGTAAAGATGTTATGAGTAGAAATACTGTAGTCCTTCTCACATTCTCCTGAGAAATATAAAATCGAGTCAACTTTTTGTTGAAAGGGATTCTCTTTAGTTTTTGTGATATTTCTTGTCCTTTTTGTTTGATTTAACATGCCAAGGTTTTTTATGGATAATAGTGATCTGTGCAACTTTTCTTATCCCAGGGTCATTTTCAATGATTTATTGGAAGAATTGTTCTTTTAAATACTCAAGATTGTTCTTTCATTTTTTTTAAAGAGTTCAACTGAACCCAAATTATGAAATCATCTAGTTAAGCTGGCTTGGTTTTTCACTGCATGCTAAACTGCAAAATGACATGTCTTAACCAGGAACTCAAATCTGGTGTGGTTAAGCTTATTACTCTTTCTCACTTTGATAATGAGATTGTTAGAATAATGGTTAAAGGATTGAATTCACCCTTTTCTAATAGCTTAAACTTTTAAGAGAACTAGTAATTTATCATAGTTTCAAAGTAGGTGGTCCTCAGTTTGAAGTTTGAACATTGTCTTAACTCAACAATCCATTTAAAAGTTAAAAATCCTATGTGTTGGGTAAAATAATTAATTCACCTTACTACGGTATTTTATAAGAGATCATACCAAAGGTCAAGGAAAAAACAAGGTAAACAGAGAGATTGAAATTTGTTTTGAAAGTCATCACCCAAAATGACATGTCTACTGATGATTCTTGTGTTGGTCGCTTGCAATAATTTCATCTCTTATAATGCAATAGTCCTTGATACAGGGTAGGTTCCAGTTGAACTACTTGTAGGACATACTTCATGTGCTCTTCATGGGGGTTTGTCTTACATGTCATTGTACTAAGGCAGCTAAAAGTTGGCGAGTTAGGTTGAGGACATATTATTGAGTATGTTTTCCTTCCTCACCTTAAGCCATGATGATCAATGTACATATCTGCAGTTTGCAGATTCTCATGTTTCTTACTGTTGGAAATTTTACTTTCATTTGTAAACTTAAATGAATGCCTTACACTCAGTTGGAGCAAATCTTGGTCTTTACTGATTCAGACAACTTTTTTTTCTTTTCTAGGATTTAGATTAAATTGAGGTTGATGGTTAACTCTTAAAATCTGTTATGAGAAGAATATGCCAGGGAGGAATTTTTTTTTTCATTTAACATTAGATTGCTAAGGATTTCGTTAGTTGCCTAGTTTAAAACAAAGTGGAAAAGTAGCATCTCGAGTATTTAAAACTCAAGTTCTGGGTAGAAATCGAGTTTCTAATACTCGAGATCTTGAGCTACAAACATCTGACATAGACTTTTTTCCACGTGGAGCCACGTTGAAATCGAGTTTCTAATACTTGATTTGTGATCATATTTCAAACACAAAACACAGACTCAACTTTTATTTCACTTCTCATTCTCACTTAAGTGTCCAGAACACTCTCACTCTCCTTCACACCCAAACATACAAACCCCAAACCCTCACTCTACCAGAGACAAGCGCATCCCATCGGTGGCAAAAAACTCTCGTCTCCTCTCATCGGCAACCTCTCACTCAAAACCTCACTTAGCTCTCTCACTGTCTCGCACTGAGGTCAGTAGTAAGACACAGCCCCTCTCCTTCTATATTTACTCACAAACATTTGGCAGTTCTCTTATCTTTTATCACTACTCCCATTTATTCATTATCAAACCACATCAATCCACTGAGAATTTTGTTTTTCCCTCATTTCCACATAACCCCAAACCAAATACATAAAACACTTAGATTTTATTCTAGTAGAAATCGAGTCTTGCAGACTCAAGATGAGTGGCATTTCCCAAAGAAAATCGAGTCTTAAAGACTCGGTTTTTCTTTGTAGAACTCGAATCTTTAAGACTCAAGGTCTATGTGGCATAATAGTGTCCAACTCAGCAAGTAGGAAGCCAGTCTTTAAGCCTCGAGTTTTATATGGAACTCGAGTTTCTAAAACTTGAGATGCTAGTTTGCAATTATCTTTCAAACGCGTGTTAACTTACTATATTCTATCCCCTTACTATGCTAGTCCCCAAATATCCCCTACTAGGGAGGCTTTATTAATGGTCCTATTTGATGTAAATAGATGAGACTATACTTGTTGTTAAGTTATAAAATTTGCATTATGTTACAAATGTTGTCTACAAAAAAATAAAAAGATAAGGATATCTTAATTATAGCTAATTGTTTGTCCATAAACCCTATCATACAAGAGGCTGATCCAGTTTCAAATATGTTGTTGTCAAAGGCTATTCAACATATATGTCTAATCCTGTCCTACTGCAATAGATCAGCTAGTAGTTCAGACTTCAGAGTTTTCTCCAATCCAAGTATCTTTCATATCAATGGGGTCCCCTTGTAGCTGGTTGTTGTCTTGGACATGCTAGTGCATAATGTATTACAAATATAAGGTCTCAATCACTACCAAGTTCTTGATTGATGAGTTGGAAGACAGGTCCATGTGATCCTTCAAATGCTTATATCTCTAACAGATTCCCAGCCAATTTTGCCTCTACACCACACATTCCACACAACAGAAATTTTCACACACACCATTCTTCTATATATACACGCAAACATAACATCCAAGCCAAAACAAGTCCTCACACCATCTAATATCAAACCCTTACTTTCAGTTTTCTAAGAAATACTGTACAGCCAGATATCCATGGCTATTCGTTTGCCCAGTATTATGCATGCTAAGCACATTCTCCGACGATCAAACTCATTTAGAAAGAAAGTATCTTCGCCATCTATAGATGTTCCAAAAGGCTACATTACAATATATGTAGGAGAGAGTGAAAGGAGGCGCTTTGTAATTCCTTTAACATTTTTGAACCAGCCTTCATTTCAAGAATTGCTAAGTAAAGCTGAGGAAGAATTTGGATTCGATCATCCAATGGGTGGTCTCACAATCCCCTGCAGTGAAGAGATCTTCATTGATCTCACTTCTCACTTATATGAATTGTGATATGGTGCCACTAAGATAAAACCGCAGAAACAATTTTGTAAATCCATGTAAATTCTTTATTTCTTTTAGGCAGAAGAAGAGATGAGGAATGTCCATTTACTAAAAAAATTACTAATAGAATTATTGCAGTTCCTCTCACATTCTTCAGAAAAAATGTGAAAATGTGAACACATTTGATTGAAAATTTTCCTCTTTTGGTTTGATGATATTTCTAGTCCTTTTTGTTTAATTTATTTTTGCATCATTTTCTATGAAACACGCATACTGCAGTCAAGTCCAGCAAAGACTAATAATGCATGCAAGGCTTAGTTTTCAATAATCATATGATCATATACATTTTCTTTTAATATTTATCACATGGTCGTTTTCTCCTTCATTTTTTTATTGTTGATTTTCCATTTTATTTGTCCACTGAGACTAATTAGGTAAAAGGGAAAGGGTTATTTGTGGAGCCTACTTAGCTTATTTACTTATGTGCAATTTTTTAAATCCTCACTTTTTATAGGTAAAAAACTATAGTTTTGCCCTTTTTATGCAAATCAAAACCAACACAATAAAAGGAATCAAAATGTCTTTAACCCTTGACCATATCTGTTTCAGTTTTGTTTTCAATGTTTCAGCTTGGTTAGCAGATCAAATTTGGGTAGTAACTAGTAAGTATGATGTCTTTCTGGATAATATTTAATACATGCATACAAATAAATTAGTATAAATTGTTAAATGTGCCGTTTTTCTAATGGTTGGACCCTTATAAGTTGTAAGGCTTACAAAGTGGATGTCCATTGTACCCAAATCTCATGAGGCTAAGGTTGTTACTCTCACTTTGGATCTTTTGTAATTTGACCATAACAACAGTCAAGGAAACAAGGGAGAAAAGGTGAAGAATTTTGTTTTGCCGGTCGTCAACTCCCAAATTGACTTGTATACTGATGATTTTTGTGCCAGTTGCTAGCAAAAAATTCATATCTTATAATGTCATATATTGTCCTTCACATGGTGTGGGTTGCAGTTGAACTACTTGTAGGACATACTTCATGTGCTTGTCATAGGGGTTTGTCCTGGAAGTTACTATACTGAGACACCAAAAATTCGGTGACATGTTATTGAGTACGTTTCTCCTCCTCACCTCAAGCCACAATTATTTATGTACATATCTGCAGAATCTCATGTTTCATAAAGTTGGAAATTCACTCTCAAGAACATTACTTATATTTAGAATGTTGAGAAAATTAGGGTCTATGTATTATGTATATTGTATACTCTGTTGAGAAAATTAGGATCTTTACTGATATAGATAATTTTTCATTCTTTTGCTTTTCCATAAAGTTTTTTTTTTTTTTTTTTTGATAAGTAACTTAAAAGTTTATTGAAAGAACACAGCCCCGTACATAGGAAATGTACGAAAGAGGAAAAAACATCAAGAAATCAAAGTACAATGATCAAGCAACCCAAAAAGGGAAATACAAGAAAAAGAGGGTAAAACCAAACACCATTCGAGAAAAGTAGAAAAGAAAAAAGAGTTAAACTCAAGAATGGACCGTTTGCGATCCTCAAAGCTTCTCGAATTTCGTTCCCGCCAGATACACCACATCAAACAGTGCGGCACAATCCTCCAAATAACTATATTACGATGTCGCTTGAAGTTGCAAGACCAGCAATCCAACAAATCCGCTACCCTTTGCGGCATCATCCAACAAATACCAAACAAACATAAGATCATACTCCACATCTCAAATGCAATAGGACAATGAAGGAGGAGATGATCTACAGATTCCCCACACCCTTTGCACATAAAACACCACTCAAGAACAACAAAGTGCCTCTTCCTAAGATTATCTATAGTTAAAATCTTGCCTAAAGCCGTAGTCCAAGAGAAAAAAGCAACCCGAGGAGGAACCTTCAATTGCCACACCATAAAGTTAATGATTAACACATCAAAATTTGTTCCAAAGAGAACATGATGTCCTATAACACATCAAATTTCCAAGGAGCCTTTATTAACATTAGTATTGGGTAAACTTGTAAGTTAGGTTTGCATGATGTTATAAATGTTCTCTACCCAAAAAAAATAAAAGAACACACACACATAAATGCAGGTCATAGTTTATCCAAAAGGTCCATCATACACCAGACTAATCCAGTTCCAATTATATATTGTTTCCTATAAATAATAGACATATATGTCTAAACCTGTCGTCTATTATAAAAGGTCAGCCAATAGGTCAGAATTTTTTCTAATCCACATATCTTTCATTTGAACTGGATCCCTTCTTGTACCAACAAATATAGTGTATCAATCACTGCCAGATTCTTGATGATGAATTGGAAGACAAGTCCATGTGACCCTTCAAGTGCTTATACCTATCACACAACCCCGGCCAATTTCCTCTATGCCAGATTTTCACACATTCTATTCTTCTATATATATGCACACACATATCATCAAAATCCAAAACCAAGACTTTACATCCTCTGATATCAAATCCTTACTTTCTTCTCCCTTTGCTTTGTGATCTTCATCATCTTTCTCAACAATACCATGGCCATTCATTTGCCCGGTATTATGAATGCTAAGCATATTCTTCGACGATCAAACTCATTTGGAAAGCAAGCAGCTTCAACACCTATAGATGTTCCAAAAGGCTACATTGCAGTATATGTTGGAGAGAGAGAAAAGAGGCGCTTTGTAATTCCTATATCATTCTTGAACCAGCCTTCTTTTTTAACATTGCTAAGTAAGGCTGAGGAAGAATTTGGGTATGATCATCCAATGGGTGGTCTCACAATTCCCTGCAGCGAAAACATCTTCATTGATCTTACTTCACGCTTACATGAATTGTAAAACGGTGCCACTAAAAGAAAACTGCAGAAACATTTTTGTAAATTCTTTATTTCTTGAGGCAGGAGAGAGATGGGGATTGTCTATCTACTATAGATTTTGCAAATAGAATTACTGCAGTCCCTCTCAAATTCTCCAGTGAAATGTAAAATTAAGATGCCTTCTAGTTGAAATTGATTCTCTTTAGATTCTATGATATTTGTACTCCCTTTAAATTAAATTTAACTTGGCATGATGTTTCTATGGATAAGTGATCTATGCAACTTTTCTCATCTCACAGTCATCCTAAATGATTTATTGGAACAATATTCTTTTAGGTACTCAAAAATGTTCTTCCATTGTTCAAAGAGTTCAATTGAACCCAAATGATAAAATCATCAAACTGAATTGGTTTTTGGATTGCACTTTGCACTACAAGTCAAACCACAAACATAATTGAAATGAATGGATTTTTTTTATTTCTATTTCTATCTACTCTTATCTTCTTGAAAAGAGTGAGCAACTTATGACAATGTATCTTGTAAAGCTGCATAAAACAAAAGCGTTTCAAATGAACAACCAAACACAAGGTTAATACCTTTCAAATTTTTTCCTCTAATTCCTCCATGGATCCTTTATATTTTGTTTTCAGAATTGTAGATTATAAAATTTCATCCAAAATAAAGGAATTTACTACCATCTAAACCCTTTAAGTTCAAGGTTGCTTCTCAATCTGTCCCTTCTATGAAACTTGTAATTTTCATGTATTGCAATAATATCAATATGCCCCTTCCATCAACATTCATTTAGAATCTTGCTGTTAACCTATGCAAAACACACAGTCTTTTGGATAGAAAAATGACATTGATTGTAGTCAGGTTAATACAATAGCAAAAATGTGACAGATCATAACAGAATGGGCACTTTGACATTGTTACTATAGTCAAGGGTATAAATTGCAAGTTTTGAAAGTAGAGGGACCGATTCAGAAGCAACTCTAAACTTAGAGGGTGCAAATTACTTTTCTTTTTTTCATCACTGACTCAGAATCTCAGATATCATGCAGGTTGAATTCAACTCTTCAAAACTGGTTCCATGAGCTAGTAAAATATTCCAAAGCAATATCTTAAAGTTTTAACTAGGCTAAAAGATGCATGATATTACAAATGTAGGTAATATTTATCCAAAAAGAAAATCATTGAAGAGGGTAATATGATCCCCAACTTTATATTATTTTCAAGAACTAAAAGACGTGTCAACCTGTCCTCTATAAAAACTTGACCAGTATTTCAGAGTTTTCTCCAATCCACATATCTTTGATTTCAAACTACTCCTTTTTAGGTTGTTCTCCCAGCAGGGTTGGGCAAAACCTGTCCCAACAAATATATAGACTCTGTCATTACAAAAGTTCTTGATGATGGCTTAGAATACAGGTCCATGTGATCCTCCATATGCTAAAGTTTCTCACAGGACCCCAGCCAATTGCCTCTTCACTGTTCACTCAACATTTCAGAGATTTTCACCCACACCATTCAGGTCAGCCAGTTGTTCATAGTTTTCTCCACTCCACATTTCTCTGATTTCAACTGTGTCCCTTGTACCCAGAAGGGTTTGGGAAAAATGTCCCAACAAATATAGTCTCATTCACTACCAAAGTTCTTGATGCTGAGTTAGAAGACAAGTCCATGTGATCCTTCAAATGCTTATGTCTCTAACAGGACCCCAGCCAATTGCCTCTACACCATTCACTCCACATTTCAGAGATTTTCACACACAACATTCATCTATATATATAAACACATATATCATCGAAGCCAAAACAAGTCCTCACATCCACTGATATCAAATTCTTACTGTCTTCTCCCTTTGCTGTTGTGATATTCATCATCTTCATCCACAATACAGATAGATAGACATGGCTATTCGTTTGCTCAATATTATGCATGCTAAGCACATTCTCCGATGATCAAACTCATTTGGAAAGCATGTAGCTTCAACATCTATAGAGGTCCCAAAAGGCTACATTGCAGTATATGTTGGAGAGAGAGAAAGAAGGCGCTTTTTATTCCTATATCATTCTTAAATCATCCTTCATTTCAAGAATTGCTAAACATGGCTGAGGAAGAATTTGAATTTGAACATCCAATGGGTGGTCTCACAATTCCCTGCAATGAAGACATTTTCATTGATCTCACTTCTCGCTTACATGAATTGTGATAAGGCACCACTAAGATAGCGGAGACAATTTTGTAAATCTATGTATACTCTTTATTTCTTTAGACAGCACAGGAGAGATGGGGATTGTCTATTTATCCACTAGAAACATTACAAATAGAATCATTGTAGTTCCTCTCCAATTCATCAGAAAAATGTAGAACGGATAACACCATTTATTTGAAATTGATCCTCTTTAATTCTATGATATTTCTAGTCCCTTTAATTTGGCATGGTTTTCTGTGGACTCTGTTTTTATCCCAAGTCATCTTCAGTGATTTATTAGAAAACTTTGAAGTTTGAAGTACTCAATATTCTTCTATTGTTCACAGAGTTCAATTAAAACCAAAATGATGATAATATCAAACTCAAATTTATCTAAATGAAACAGTGAATTATTTCTCCTTGGTTTGTTTTTTCCTGATAGTGTCATAGTAATTTAAAAGTTCATAGTCAGCTTCAATTTTGAACATAATGACCATTTTGCACTTTGTTGAGAAAATGAGTTTCTTTACCGGTAACTTTATTTGTTTGCTTTTATTTTTTCCCCTGGATTGAGATATCATGCAAGTTGAGAATTAGACTCTACAAAAATTGGTTCATAGAGAATATTCCATAGCGGTTATCTTCAAATTTCAACTGTGTAAAAAGATGCAGGATCTTACAAATGTAGGTAATTGTTTATCCAAAGGGCATATTATTGAAGGGACTTATCTGGTCCCAGTTAGACATTTGTTTCAACCTGTCCCATTTAATTATAAGTGATCAGCCAGTTGTTCAGAATTTCTCATTCCACATATCCTTGATTCACCTGGGTCCCTTTTAGGTTCTCTGCCAGAAAATCTTGGCCAAAACATGTTCTAACAAATATTGAGTAGACACTACTCACTACCAAGTTATTGGTTATTAGTTGAAAGACAGGTCCATATGATCCTTCAAATGCTCATGTCTCTCACCAATTCCCACCCAAATGCCTCTACACCACTCACTTCAAATTTCAGAAATTTTCACATACACCATGCACCTATATATACACATACATATCATTCCACAGCCACAAGTCTTCACATCCTCTGGTATCAAATCCTTTCTTCTTCCTCCTTTTCATTTGTGATCTTTGCCATTTTTCAGGCAATAATAGAGACAGATAGCAATGGCTATTCGTTTGCTTGGTATTATACATGCTATGCACATTCTCCACCAAATAAACTCATTTTCAAAACATGCAGCTTCAAAATCTTTAGATGTTCCAAAAGGCTACCTTGTAGTATATGTTAGAGAAAGTGAAAAGAAGCGATTTGTGATTCCTATTTCGTTCTTGAACCAGCCGACATTTCAACAATTGCTAAACAAGGCTGAGGAAGAATTTGGATTTGATCATCCAATGGGTGGTCTCACAATTCCCTGCAGTGAAGATATCTTCATTGATCTCACTTCTTGCTTACATGAATTGTGATATGCCAGCAAAAAAATGAAGAGAATAGAAAATTTTGTAAATCCAAGTACATTCTTTAATTCTTTTAAGAAGAGGAGGAGATGGATATTGTTTATCAACAAAAAATGTCAGAAATTGAATTATTGCAGTTCCTCCACATTCTTCAGGAAAAAATGTATAATTGAGAACACCTTTTAGTTGAAACCAATCCTCATTGAATCTATGATATTTCAAGTCCCTTTTCTTAAATTTGATTTGTCATGGTTTTCTATGGATAATAGTTTATGCAGCTTTTATGCAATCCCAAAGTCATCTTCAGATATTTTTTTTAGTAACTTTCCTTTTTAAGTACTCAATTGTCTTCCATTGTTCATAGAGTTCAGTTAAACCAATTACGATGTCATCAAACTCAGCTTTATCTGAATGAAACAGTGACTCATTTCTCCATGTCAGTGTATACTTTTTTTTTTTATAGCAAACATGTCACTGTATACTTGGTTTTGTCTTTTTGGTTGGTAATTTAGAAGTTTAAAATAGTTGCAGATCCACGCAATGCGTGAGAATAAATAATTATTTTGTAATTGTAATATAATGTATAATTTTTTTTCTCTAAAATTTATTGAAGATAATTTGTTCTTTCTAAAAATTAAACAATTTATATTCGATCCAATTAGGTCTACTTTGGCCCCATTCCATCCAATTTGGTCCACTTTGTCCACTCATTCAATTTTGATCCCCTTTGGTCCATTTTGGATTCATTAGGCCTTAAATTGATTCTCTTGATAGGTTGCCTTCTCAGATTTAGCTTTAAAAAAATTATATAATTTTTGGGTTGAAAAATATGAAATTTTATTATATTTAGGCTAAACTCTTTAGTTTTGAGTTAAAAAATACAAAATAAAATATATATATATATTAAAAATTAGAAATATTAGCCCTAAAAATGTGATAAAAATTATATATATTCAAAAGTCCTATTCGGTCCATTATGCCCTCTTCAGTCCACTTCAATTTTATTAGGTCCTTTTCAATCCACATTGGTCCTATTCTGTCCAATTCAATCATATTCAGTCCACATTGGTCCAATTCGGTCCACATTGATCCTATTTGATTCATTCTATCCATTTTGGTCCACTTCCATCCTATTTGGGCTATTCAGTCCTCTTAATCTTATTCGATCCATTCTGTCCACTTTGGTTCTATTCGGTTCACATTGGTCCTATTCAGTCCATTATGTCTACTTTGGACCTAATCTGTCCATTCATTCTTATTCAGTCCCCTTCAATCCTATTCAGTGTAAATTGGTCCACTGTGTTCTATTCAGTCTACTTAGGTCTTATTCAGTCCAATTCGGTCCACCTTATTCCCATTCAGTCCTATTTTGTCCATTCAGTCCAATTTGTTTATTTGGTCCATTTGTGTCCACTTCGGTCCAATTCGGTCAATTTTGTTCAACTTTGGTCCATTTTTGTGGACTTACCTATAGAGAAAATGCGTGTTTAGGTTGAGAGCACTTATTTTAAATCTAAATTTATTAAAAAGTATATGGATCTCAAACTCATAATATCTAAAATCTTAAGTATAGTATTTATTATTGCTACACTTTTGTTAAACCACATTAACGTAGCATTTCAAACCATTTCTATCCGGTTAAATTTAAGTGAAAGTCTTTATAAACATGAATGCTATGAATATACAAATCTAATCTTTAAGACAGTTACTCTTTTTTTTTTAAAAGTCATTACTTCTAAATGAATTGTATGAAGTTAATTATACTTTCAAGCAGAATATATATATATATATATATATATATATATATATTAAATAAATTTGTACTAAATATGATAATCAAAACTTATAACAAACTTATACTGAATATGTTTAATTTATTCTCTAAATTTTATTGTACATAATTTATTCTCCTTAAAAATTAAACAATTTCAAAAAGTAATTTCCATCACTCTATTTTTACAAATATATAATTTAATCATTTTTTACGTTTTTATTGATATTATTCTTTTTTGAAATGATCCACATTTTTTTTAACAATTGTTATTATGCATTATATTTTTTTTCAAAATTATTATTCAAATTCTCATTCTCTTAAGGAAATTATTATAATAACTAAAACTTATCATATAATTACAATTGATAGTACTCTTAACCCAAACTTGTATTTTCTCATTCTTAAGTAGGTACACCAAATTGGAAAAAAGTGATTAGAAATGAACCAAATGGACCGAATATACCGAAGTGGACTGAATCGACCGAATTGGACAGAATGGACCGAAGTGGACTGAAAAGGACCTAATAAGACTAAATAGACCGAATCTCACTGAATTGATCGAAGTAGACCGTATGGACCTAATTGAACTGAAGTGAACCAAAGTAGACCAAATTAGACCGAAATGACCAAGTGGACTGAAGTAGATCGAAGTGGACCAAAATGGACCGAATGCTGATCTGTAATCAACATAGTCAAGATTGTGCTTTGATATAAACTCAAATTTTTACTTCCAAAATAATCAAGTATTAACTCAAACAAAAATCAAATCGAAACTATAAGAGAGAGAGATACTACTTGTAATGGGGAACTAAAAAATACAACACCAAAACATATGGACCCAAAATAAAGTTTTAAAAATCACAATGATTCATCAATATAAAGTAGAATCGCATGAAAGAATAAAAAATAAAGAGAGAGAGAATAACCACTTTTTCAAGAGAGAATAATAAGAAAATTGTAGAAAATAATGTAAGAAAAAAAAAGTAAAAATAAAAAATATAGTAATAAACACTAAATTACCTAGGTCATGTTATGTGATGTGATAAAATAATATTATATTCTTATATACTATATTTATAATGTAATAGGATAACATCTATGAAATCAAAGAGAAGAAAAATTATAACAACTTAAAAACACAACTTAATCACATTAACCCAAAGTAGAGTTCCAAATAATACAAAAATTTATCAACGTAGTAGATGTTGAGGCTACATTTAAAGAAGTTGAGGCATGTGTAAATTAAGGAGGTGATAGAGAGTATGATTTTGGATAGGATAGAATTATGGAGATTAATATATGTGAATGACTCCTATTAGTTTGTGGTTTTGTGACTAAGGTTTTGTTGCCCATTCATATATCATGCAGGTTGAGAATCAAACTCTACAAAATTGGTTCCAAGAGAATATTCCAAAGCAGTTAAGTTTTCATTCGATAAAAAGAAGTAAAATCTTACAAGTGTAGGTAGTTATTTATCCAAAGCGAATGTCATTGGAGACGCTAATCTGTTGCCTATTCTTGTTAAGAAATATTAGGCATATATGTCTCAACCTGTCCTCTAATATAAGAGGGTCACCCATTATTTTGAGTATTCTCCAATCCACATATCTTTGTTGTCAACTGGGTCCCTTGTAGGTTGTTCTCCAGAAAAATTTGGACAAAGTGTGTGCCAACAAATATGAAGTCTCAATCACTACCAAGCTGTTGATAATTAGTTGGAAGACAAGTCCATGTGATCTTTCAAATGCTTAGGTCTCACCAAGTCTACCCAAATGATTCTACACCACTCAATCCAGATTTCAGAGATTTTCACATGCACCATGCTTATAATATATATACACACACAAACATATCATTCCACATCCAAAACAAGTCCTCATATCCTCTAGTGTCATATCCTCACTTTTCCTCCTCCCATCTCATTGTGATCTTCACCATTTTTCAGGCAATAATAGAGACAGATAGCAATGGCTATTCGTTTTCCTGGTATCATACATGCTAAGCACATTCTCCGAAGAACAAACTCATTTTCAAAGCAAGCAGCTTCAACATCTTCTGATGTTCCAAAAGGCTACCTTGCAGTATATGTTGGAGAGAGTGAAAAGAAGCGATTTGTGATTCCTATTTCATACTTGAACCAGCCCACATTTCAACAACTGCTAAAAAAGGCCGAGGAAGAATTTGGATTTGATCATCCAATGGGTGGTCTCACAATTCCTTGCAGTGAAGACATGTTCATTGATCTCACTTCTCGCTTAGATGAATTGTAACATGCAGCATTAAAATAGATGAGCAGTGACAATTTTGTAAATTTTTATGTAAATTTTTTAATTCCTTTTGGCAGAAGAAGAGTTGGGCATTGTATACCCATTAAAAATATTACAATTAGAAATATTGCATTTTCTCTCACATTTTTCTGTCGAAGTGTTGAATGCAAAACATTATTGAGTTAAAATTGTCCCTCTTTAGATTCTACAACAATTATTTGTTGGCTATGTGGAGTCTAGTTTGTCTTTGATCCGAATTATGACCGGACCTAATATAAAATTACTACAGTTTTTAATGAGAGATTTTTATAAGGCTTACTTCATGAAGTGGAAGCTTGGGAGAATATTTTTGACCCGTTTTTAGCCCATTGTGAATCCTCTATGTGGGATATAAATACCATCATTTCATATTAGAGTTTGATTCGTGTTGTTTTGAGAGAGAAATATTATACTGTTGCATTTTGTTTGTATTTTTCTCTGGAAAAAAAATGAAATCACTTCAACTATATGGACAAAAGCAAATTGACAAACCACATAATTTCTTTTGTCAAATCTGGGAATTAGGTATATTCCCAACTATCCCCCTCCCCCCCCCCCCCCCCCCCCCCCCAAAAAAAAAAATTTGTTTCATGTAACAAGGGCATGTATAAAATATATATATACTTACTGTTTGGTCCAGTTTGGTCATTTTGGTTCATGTCGGTCTAGTTCGGTCCAGTCTGGTCTTTTCGGTCTATTTGTTTTTATAACGGTAATAACTGAAATAACCAAAGTTACCAAGCTGCCCCTGTGAGTCTGTAAATAACATATATTTTACATCGAACACCTAGACTTCAAAGCTTATAATTTCTATGTCCAACCAATGCCACTTCCAAAATGCACAAATCGTAGATTCTATCACTGGATTCTTAAACCATTGTTCTCAAAGTAGGAATCTTAGGGACATTAAGAAGCTCCATGCTCATCTACTTAGAACAGGCTTGCTCTTTCTTTCCCTTAATTTTCATACTGAACTCATCCATTCATACACCACATGCCTTCACAGAAACAACCCTCAAACCCTGACCAACTTCTTCAAATGCATGAATCCCAAGAACCCAATTCCCTTTAATGTTATATTATCCGGCTTTAGCCGAAATGGGTTGGCATTTAATGCACTAAAAACCTTTTCTTTCATGCACATCTATGGTGTGCCTATAGATACATATACTTTGTGTAGCTCTTTAACAGCTTCCTCTTCTATCAGAAATGTTAAATTTGGTCAGCAGGTACATGCCCTTGTGGCTAAATCCGGTTGGTCATCCAGTGTTTTTGTGGGAAGTGCTCTGGTTGATTTGTATTCAAAGTCGTTGATTATTGGTGATGCAGAAGGGGTGTTTGATGAAATTCCTGAGAAAAACAGTGTGTGCGCTAATGCACTGTTGTCAGGTTATGGTGAGGCCAAGATGTGGCTTGAGGGACTTAAACTGGTTCGTAAGATGCCCATGTTGAATTTGGATTATGATCACTTCACATTGTCAGCAATATTGCAGGCATGCGCTGGACTATCTGCAATTGAATTCGGGATGCAGGTGCACGCCTATTTGATTCGTAGAATATATGATGTGGGAAAGGATGTGTTTCTTCAGAGTTCATTGATTGAAATGTACGGAAAGTGTGGCCTAGTAGGGAAGGCTTGGCAAGTCTTTAATTTGGCAGGAATTGGGAAAGGAAAAGAGCGTCAAAGGGATGTCGTTTTATGGACTTCAATGCTTGGTGTATATGGTAGAAATGGACACAATGAAGAAGTTGTTAGATTATACCAAGAGATGTTAAAGGAAGGGATTAAACCAGATGAGGTGGCATTTGTGACAGTCCTATCTGCTTGTGATCACACTGGCCAAGTGAACCTTGGAGTTGAGTTATTCAAATCCATGACTCATGACTTCGGGTTGGACCCTGGCCCTGAGCATTACAGTTGTCTGATTGACTTGCTTTGTAGGGCTGGTCAGTTGGATAGGGCATTGAGGCTGGTGAATGAGATGGTCCATAAAGGACATGGAAGTTGCAGCGTTTCCATGTGGGGGGCTTTGCTTAGCGCCTGCAAGGATTGCGGAAATATAGAGTTGGGCAAGTTGGCTGCTCAAAGGGCAATTGACTTGGATCCTCAGAATGTGGGGGTTTATATTATGTTATCAAATTTATATGCCAAGTTGGGTATGTGGGATGAGATTGAGCAGTTGAGGGAACTGATGAAAGAGAGAGGGTTAAAGAAAGATGTTGGATGTAGTTGGATTTAGGTCACATGATTCTGAAAGAGAAACATATGGAGCATTTGAGGTTTCCTTGTGAAGAGATACCATGATACTGCCTTTAAACTCAAATTGTGATGTTGCAAGTAGTCAAATGGTAGCATCTAAAGTCGAAACAAGAAGTGAAAAGAAGGGAATAGGTCTGGAATTGACAAGTTCTTGGAGAATTATTGCATTAATCAAAACAAAAGTGAAGCTAGGACCTTACTTTACACCTTTTTTGTTCTCATAGTTGATCATAATCTTTAAAAAAATCATCCTTTGTACTTCATTTAGTGCTTCCGGCCAAAATATCAAAATAGAACTTCAATCAGTTGGTGTCTTCTATAGGCTGATTGTGCTGAATGCAACTGCATATGCTCTTAATTTGGTGCAGATTGGCATCTAAGATATAAGCAATACAGGCAGTAGGCATGTACTTTGGGATGCTCTCAACCAAACAATCCTGTGCACAAGACTCATACCGGTAACTTCGTGAGCAGGTTAGCACTTTTCAACCTAACAAACAAATGCATCATCAATCAAGTTTCATCAGGGATTTTATCTCTCTGTAAGAAATGGTTGGTTGATTCACGATATATAATGGGACTTTGCATTTGTGCTCACATAATTAGTTGTGTATATAGACATATACACACTTCTCCTTCATTGTTCTTGTACTTGGATGAAAGGGACCTCCACCTCAGTTTTGTGAATTGAAGTAATAAAATGACTCATTTGATCTTGTCTAGCATTTAATTGGGAATTCTGAACCACCATTCAATTTGTGGCTGTGAAAATAATGGGTGGGTGCTGCTTTAATTTCTCTCAGCTTTCAATGATCAACTTTCTTGTAATGGATCTGCCCTTGAGCAAAAGAAAAAAAGTCTTGTAAAGAATCCCTAAAGTTGCCGATCATGGGCTGATTCATCAAAATATATGGACCCATGAATGAATGATTCAAACTTTTGAGTCAGCCTCTTGCATAAGAACCCAACCACACAAGCATCTTGAGTTCTCTTCTTTGTCGTCATCATCATGTTTTGAGCAGAGTAACTTTCACATCTAACATATTCAGGAGCTTGCAATGATGGTTCACATAATTGCACCCAACTGAACAAACTAACATTGCTGCTAAGTATTTAATCTCAAATATACTCATCAAAAGCAAGAAATCGCAATAATTAACTTTAATTTTTTTTTTTTTTTTTTTTTTGGTTAAAGGTCTCATATCGACAAGACAACAACACTTGTCATGCCATTCATTTTTCCTCCCCCTAAATAGTTATAAGGGATTAGTAGATACAGCTCATAAGTGTAAGCCTTAAACTCCCTTCAAAATGAATACTCTAGTCTCACTTATCCGTTGCTAAACCCAAAGTTGGGACTGTAAATCATTCCAGCCAAGCTGAGTATTAAAAGTTCAAGCTTATTCATTTAATTTTGTTTTGAATCGAGCTAGAGCTTATTTCAAAATAAGATTACATATTCAAATTTGGTTCATTTTCTTGATATACAAACTCAAGCCTATTCAAAAACTACTTAATTAACTTACTCTTTTTCCATATATAGTCAAACCATGACTAAAATGTTTTATCGATTCACAAATCTATGAACATCACCACGAATGGATTGTTTATGTTATCAATAAACTACAAATAATAATTGGACATGATATCATATGAACATATTTACAAACTTATATAATCCAATCTCAAGTCTATATACATATATATTTTGACAAGTATACATTATAATTAGATTAATCCTCATCTTCACAAATTTTTTCATGAACACATTATTACGTTTGAGTTTGGCTCGTTTAGTAGTTAAATCCAAATAAAACAAACAAATATGAACAAGCTTTTCCCCGAACCAAACTCAAGTGCTTCATAAACAATTTGGTTAATTAATAGCCCTAAGCATGAAGTGTCATGAAAAACAATAATTATCTTATGCACAACATATGCTACATCTTTCTCAGAGCATCTAGACGACGACAACAACAACAATAAGCCTTATTCCCAAAATTTTATGGTCAAATATATATTCTCAACAAATAAGTTAAGAGTGGACTACATGTATTTTTTTTTATTTATTTTCCTTTGTTTTATTATATTTTAATTCATATTTTCTATAACTTTCTTCATTGCAAGTCTTTTTTTAAAATTACTTTTACTAATGTTATTTTACGTCTTTCCATAGCTTTTTTTTTTTTTTTTTTGGAACAACTCACACTTTCTAACCAATGCATTAATTACTCTCATAGCACGTAGGCAAAGAAAAAAACTAATAGGGAATTTACAAGTCTAGCCTTGGCTTTTGGTTTAGGTTGGTGTTTGGTTTGACAAAAATTGATTTTTGGAAAAGATTTTCCACATCTACGGGTGTTTAGGGCTATTAAAAATGTTGATCAACCAAAAATTATTTTCCAATTCACCGTAAAATAATAGCACTTATAGCGAAAATTGGTTTACACCTTCATATTTTGTAAACTATTTCCCACCTCTCTCAAAACTCATTAACTGAACCTTAACCCCCACTGTTAGCCACCTAACCACCACCCCCCACAAATGTCCCCAGTCTTCAGTCGCCAACTACCACCACCACCACCAGTCGGCTCTAGTCACCACCTCCTCCAGTTGCTGGAGGCCGCTAGTTGCCTCTTGTCTCTACCATCATTGGTCACTGGTAGTCGCGAGTCTCTACCACCATCAATCACTAATTGCCACCGATCTTCGTCACCGCTAATTTTTTATATCATTTTTTGAAATGCAATCAAACACCGGAAATATTTTCTTTTCTGAAATGTATTTTCACCTGAATTATTTTACAATTGAAAAATATTTTCCATTGAACCACAGCTTAGACATGGCTTTTGGTTTAGAAAAGTTGTGTGAAAAACCAAAATCTTCCCAAGGATAATGGCATCATTGCAAAACCACCCACAAATCTGGATTTTAAAGTCATACTCATACCCGTCATTTTAACGGTAAAAGAAAAGGCTAGTGTTTGAGTATGGTGGGCTCACCTATATAAACCATTCATGAGCCCTCCACCACAGTAAAAAAGGGTGTTTTAGTCATTTGGTCAAGTAAAATTTTTCTGACTTAGTGATGTGTCATAGTTTTATTGGTTTCACATAATACATCTGTGAAGCCTTATCATAGGCTACCCTTCCAGAGACCCCTAGTGGTTTGGAGACCGTACTCTGTAACCTCGCATACAAAAACCCTAATTTCTTGGATTCAAACTCCGATTCCTAAGAAGAAGGAGGAAATTTGTTGTAGGAAATGAATAACAGTTCCTCTTCCAAAAAACACAGTCCAGATCAGCCAGAGACAAGTGGACCCACATTCAAATCACAGCGAACCAAAATGGACACTGAAAAGAAGGTAATGGTTTCTCTGTGTTTCGATTCAAATTTTGATGACTACCCATTTCCTAAATCACCAAAATATTGATACCCAGATGCTCAAAATTTGTTTTTGATAACAAAAATCTTTTTTTTATTTATTTTTTTTTATAGTTTGCTTTAGTTATTGTAAGTTTTAGTGTTTTCTATTGTATTTGTTTTTCATGAGCTTAGTGTTAAAATCAAATTTGAACGTGCACCCGTTGTCTTAATTAGCATGAAAATGTTTACCACAAGTTCAAAAACAAATTTTGAATTTTACACAGTGATACTCTGTTTTGAACTTTCATTATCTATGTATAGAATGGTTGTTTATTTATTTTTTATTTATTTTTATTTTTTGGGTGTAGATTTTGAATAAAAAACTCAAGGATGTTGAAATAAGCTGTCCCATTGTGTATGGTAGCATGGCATTCTGGCTAGGGAAGAAGGCAAGCGAGTAAGTATAGTTTAGGTGTTTAACTGTTTTGTTTATAGCTTTATAGCTTCTGGAATAGCCTGTTTTACATATTGAATACAATGCTTGTTCTTTACATTCTCTAACTTGTGAATGTAATAAGGTACCAGTCACATAAGTGGACTGTGTATGTTCGCGGGGCGATGAATGAGGATCTGGGAGTGGTGGTAAAGCGCGTTGTTTTTCAGCTGCATTCCAGTTTCAATAGCCCTACAAGGGTACTGGAGTCGCCTCCGTTTGAGGTATCGGAAGCTGGATGGGGTGAATTTGAAATCGCCATCACGCTTTATTTCCATAGTGATGTTTGTGATAAGCCTGTAAACTTGTAAGTTGCTTTGCTTTGTATCTGGTTCTGATTTCTATGGTATTTGCTCAACCAAACTGTAATTTAATACTACATTTAAGAACAATACTACTAAATCAAACAACAATTCTAAATTAAGATTGAAACAGCTACTACTTGGTTTTGATTTCCACAATACTATCATGGTCATCAACCTGCCTAAGCTGTTACCAGCGTCCTCTGGGAACAAATCCTGCAGCATTAGCGCCTTATTGGCATAGATAGTGGAGTTAAAATCACCTTCTGAGTGGGTCAGTGTTGGATTGGTTTTAACAAGAAAAAAATTTCAATTACAATAGTTTTAACAGTGTGATTTAAATATATTTTGTTCACAAAACATTTTATATGGTCATCTCCAAAGATTTTTATTGGAACCAAATGACTGAAAAGACTGAAGTAGGTGGGCTGACTTTTAACATGTATCATGTGCTAAAGTATGAAATCTTTTCCTGATCTTTTTGTGTTTAAATGAGAAGATCCTATCAAATAATTGTCCTGACCCTTTTGTGTTTAGATAAAATATAGGATGCAGTCAATAATGATAGCCCAATATGTAAAAAGATAATATAAACTCTTAGCTTACAGTATGTTGTTGAAGTTTAATATATTCACAGATATCATCATTTGAAGTTGTACCCCGAGGATGAATCTGGTCCCATGTCTACCAAGAAGCCTGTTGTTTTGGAAACTTATGATGAGATTGTGTTCCCTGAGCCTTCAGAAGGTTTTTTAGCTCGTGTGCAGAATCATCCAGCTGTAACCCTGCCCAGATTACCAATTGGATTTACTTTGCCTCCTCCTGGTTTGTGCTTTCCTAACCAGCTCTGTAGTCTTTTGCTATTGGCCATGCTTTCAATGGATAAACGTGCCTTTTAATTTCATGTAGTACCAGTTGAGGATGCAAGTAGAAGGAAGAGAGGTGACACTAAAGATCACCCCCTAAGTCAGTGGTTCATGAATTTCTCAGAAGCAGATGAACTTTTACAACTTGCAGCAGCTCGTCAACAGGTCAGCATGAGTGCTTCCTTAATCATGAATGTTGTCTGTCATGTCATGTAAGCATTCTTGTTGAACACGATTATCATCCAAGCCATAAACAATGTAAATGTGTCTTTAGCTCTCTTGGTACAGAATCTGAGCCCCTATGCATTTCATGTTGCAGTGTTCATAGTCATACCATCCTTTCTGCACATTTATTTTTCTGTTGAGAGACTTCATCTTGAAAGAGCTCTTTGCTCTTATTCTTTCTGCCATTTAGAAAGAACCTGGGTTACATATTCGGAGGACTATGTTTTAAAATCTAAAGTGGATCTTTTTCTCTTATTGTGTATATGAGTTGTTGCATGCCTTCTTTGAAATAATGCTTGTTTTCTAGTTGCATTTTTCAAGTGAGTTCTTAGGTAATTGCGAGACATTTTTGTTGTTTGTGGTGGAAAAATGAGTCTCTATTTAGATCTGGATTAATCAAATTTTACAGTTTCTTATCTATGGCTCTATTTTTTCTTTAAAATGTAAAAAATGATTTGGCTATATTTTCTTGTCACAACATCTTGTATATGGGATTTGGTATGCTTGATAAATCATAATATTACTCAATAGTTAGCATCATGTCATTCAATCAAATGAAACTCATACGGCATAAGCTTTGACTTTGCAATGATAATTAAGAAAAATGCATCATGGTGCATGCTTGTAGTGAAGAAGACTGCTAAGGAAACAGGATGGGGTTGGGGGGGGGGGGGGGGGGGGGGGGGGAGAATAAAAACATAGCTTGGTGGAAACTGATAGGGGGGGAAAAAACTAAACAAAAGACGTAGCTTGCTTTGGGTAATATGGTTGTTGAAACATAGGAGTAATATCGTTCCTCTTTGTTTGATGTGGTGTATTTGGAAGGAGAGGAATAGTAGATGCTTTGAAGACTTTGAGCGTGCTATGCCTGACCTCAAGCTTCTTTTCATCCGAACCTTACTTGAATGGTTCTCTGTGTGGAGAAACCATCCTTTTTCTATTTTGGATTTACTTGACTTTTGTAATTTTCGTTCTTGACTTGCTCCCCCATGTATACTCCCCGTGTGCTTGGGTGTATCTTTTTTATTATCAATGAATTCTTATTACTTATCAAAAAAAAACATAGGAGTATGATAACCGTGCATTATTAGGTGGACTCCTACAATTCTGAGTTACAGGACTGCTAAGTTTGGTGCAGTCTTAATGGTTAGCATTGGATTGATGATGACATTGATGCATGGATTGTTAAAAATGAAAATAAAACGGCTTCCGTTCAAGGGGGAGGCTAGTTGGATTGTATCTAGATATGACGTGGTAGAAGCTTTACTCATGAAGGAAGGAGAGATTTGTTGGAATATTCACATGTGATTGTTTAAGTTATCAAGTCCCACATCAGTTTATAGTGACAAGACCGAGTAGTTTTTTTTTGATAAGTAATAAGATATATTGATAAAAAAGGAACACCCTAGTGCACCGGAAGTGAACAAGGGAAAGGAAATCAAATACAAAAATTGCAAGAGTCTAGGAAAACAATAAAAGAAGGGAAAGATTTATTTTGCAAAGCAAACAACCAATCCCTTAAAGTTCTAAAAAAGAGAAGCTTGAGGTCTGGAATAGATCTCTCAGAATCTTCAAAACATCTACTATTCCTCTCCCTCCAAAGGCACCACAATAAGCAGTGAGGAATGATAGACCAAATAAAACCATTTCGATGACGACCAAAGCTGCCTTGCCAACACCGAAGCAGCCCCAAAACAGTGTGCGGCATAACCCAAGAAACTCCAAAAAGACCCAAAACCATAGACCATAGATCCGTAGCAAAAGGGCAATGAAGGAATAGATGGTCAACCGATTCACCATTTCTCTTACACCTGTAGCACCAATCCAAAATCCACACCTTCCTTTTACGTAAATTATCAATCGTCAACCATTTCCCTAAGGCAGCAGTCCAAACAAAGAAAGCTACTCTAGAGGGAATCTTCTGCTTCCAAATACTTTTCCAAGGAAACCCAAAGAAAGCGGAGCCAGCTAAAATTCTATAATAATCACTAACCAAGAAACCCTTAACTTTGCTAGGAATCCAACACATTTTATCCTCACCTAGCCCCCTTATAGGAGAACCATAAATGGTTTCCATGAAGTCAGACATAGCCTCTAGATCCCGAGCATGCACACCCCTAACGAATCTCACATCCCAAAAGAGGACACCATTGGTGGGCATCATAAGCTCAGCCACACTAGCATCCTTATTCCTGCAAAATCTGAACAAGTCTGGATATCTAACAGCAAGAGATGTCTCTCCACACCACCGGTCCTGCCAAAACTTCACTCTAGACCCATCACCAATATCATACAAAATATGGCGAGACAATATCGAGTAGTTAATATAATATTATTAGGCACAGTCCTATTGGCTTCAGCTTTTAGGATAATGTGGTATCCCAACAAGTGTTATCAAGCCTTCATAAAGAGACTTTCCAAACTCTCAGAGATCTATGATCCCATCACTGATGATGCATCTGCCATATGCATCGAACTGACCTCCTTGACATTGCTCTATATCAGAAAGTATAGAACTGGTCTAGCCAGAGATTATTTCTCTCTTCAGTTCAGTTTCTTTCATGGGCAGTTGCTCACACAGAGTTATTGACATATCATTTTGGACATCATTATTTACGATTCACATCATCTGTGTTTATTAGCATGTAATGAATTCCTGTATCTCAAATGGCCTTTAATTTTAAATAGGCAACATAGACCTGATTGACTGTTCTGGGGCATGACTAGGGTCAGGACTTGGCTGAATCCTCTCTTAAGATGTGATCATAGCAACAAATTGTTTAATCACTCTTAAGATTCCTGGTATATTCTTGAGTTTTCTATGAAGCCAACAAAATAATCATATATGATTCTACAATCCTCACATGCTCACATATCTTAAAAGTTTCACAACTCATTTGTTTATTTATTTATTTTTTAATAATTCTAGGATAAAATGTTTTTCTTCTTTCTTCATGTGCATTTGTTTTTTCATCCTGAAATTCCTTATCTAATTATATGAAGTCAATTGCAATACTTAGTTGATTCACTGAGGAACTCCAAAATAAGCCAATTAAATTGGTTTTAAACTTTGTGTATTCCCGTTGCAAGAATTTGAACTTTGTGTATTCCCGTTGCATGAAAAGCGTGTTATATAATTTCAGTCAAGCTTGTTGCCTACGTATATTAATTTAGATAAACTGTTCAAATATTATTCTGGAACATGTACAACCCAAATATTTGACTGATTGATTCTGATTTACTATACAGGTGCAAGCTCATATTGCTAAACTCAAGCGACAAATAAATGTGATAGATGGGCCACATCAACAGTTGAAATCTATCTCTGACCAGTGAATGACAACATTATTCCTGCAGATTTTTTCAGATTCTACTTCAAATTGGTTTTGCAGCATATACATTCGTTGGCATTTGCAACAATGATATGTACCTTCTTAGTTCTCGGCCGTGGAGAATTCTTTGTCAGCTTTGTTTTCCCTCTCTTTTTTTTTATGGCCTTTTTATCTCATTGACTTTGTATCAATAAGGAAAGGAGGCAAAAAAAAAATTATCATTAGATTAATACAAGTTATAAAATTAAATTTATTGCATCTTTGCTGTCATGTATCATTGGCCTTTTTAAAAATATCTATTTTCTTTTTTGAACTTGTTCTGAAATTTTGCTTAAAGTCAATTAAGAAAATGAAAACTTGCAAAAGCTAGCGTGGATCGTTTAAGAATTATGCAGAATTCTTTTTTGATGAATACTATTCTTTAGATCTTTTGTTTCACTCCAATAGTATCATATATCATAAAAATAGATAAAACACAGTGACACTTGAAAAAAAAATTTAAGAAGGAAGAAGAAGAAGAAGAAGAAGATAAAGCATTATCTGAATTATGTTGCATCTCTTGTTCTACAAGAGATTACAGAACTTGTTAATGCATAAAATATGCACAAAATAGTCAAGTTTGATTATAGAAAAGATTCTCTTCAAGTGAACCAACCTACCCTCTATCTTGGGCTATAGCTTCACTGAAACAAGGATACATTTTGTTGTTCCAGAAGTTGTTGGGCTAAAGGTGGCTTGCAAGCAATTTAGCTGTTATTGTAGAGTCAAAAAGACTGATGTAATTAGTTAATCTTTTTGAATGTATGCTGTGCTTGTATTAATATATGAGTCATGATGTTATGATAGAGCAGGAGGTTAAAATGATGCAACTAGAACAATAGTGGGTTTATTTTTCATATGCATAAATGATATAATTTCCCTTTAAGCATGATTTGCATTATCTTGCGCTTTAAGAATTGTCTGTAAGATGGGGTTGCCAAGAGGAGAGGTTCAGAATGATGTAGCTAGTTAACCTTTTTGAATGAAACCTGTGCTTGTATTAGCCTATGATTCATGATGTTGTGATACAGCAGGAGGTTAGGATGATGCCATTAGAACAATATTGGGTTTATTTGTCATGTGCATAAATGATATAATTTCCTTCTAAGCATGATTTGCAAAGAATTGTCCGTAAGATGGGGCTGCCAAGTGGAGAGGCTCAGAAATTGCTGCATAAGATTCTTCATGATGTTGCTACCATCTCTTTTTTATAATTTGTGATGGATTAAATTGTGACCTTGATATAATTTCTACTAGTACTGCACTATTTTTCTGTATTGTATCCTCATAGTTTTCTCTTTATTTGCACCTTAACCTGCTTGGTTGAATTTTCTTTCCAAAGCTTCCTGGATTTTCACAGAACATGTGATCCTGCATCAAAGTTCCCTTTATGCAGTACATATCAATTAAGCTGAGGGCCCTCCTCAAGTACGTGTATTAGTCCTTCTGATGTTTATAAGCAGTTAACTGCAACGGGACCATCCAGACTAGCTTTTGGATGGGTCCTGCACATGCTGTCCTCGCCAGTACAATTACAATTCATTTTCACCTTATCTTGGTTTGGCACATACCAGGTTCGAGTCTTATCCTTAAATCTCAGAAATCCTCTTAAATTGAAGCAGGTCAAGTGAATAATTTTCTCTTCTCTATTATTGCATAAGGCTTTTAATACTTGTTCTAGTACAATGATTAATCGTTGTCAAATTGCCTTTAGCTATTTGTGATATACGTTAGACATCACCTCACATGCTATTTTCCATTCTAGTAGTCGATTCCCTTAAAGCCACAGGCATTACTAATTTTGCTTGTTTACATTTTAATGGCATCACTATGTTTGTATGATCATGTGGCTCTCTCCATGCTTAAGAATATTTGGATATAAGTAGAACCATCTTTTGCAGATATACTCAACTAATTTTATTTCTATAGATTTTTGAGTATCTAAAGCTCTCTATTGAACATGATGTACTCTGAAATCATCATTAAGTTCCATTATTCATATTATCACTCTTCATCCAAGCATTTCTTTACAAGCCACATGAATATGTACTATGTACTACACCCAGTTGATATCATCTGAACTAATCATATTTTTCTGTGATACCATAGATATCCATATGAAAATGTAGAGATAGATAATGTTTCTAGTAAGAACATTGCCAATGAGTTCTAAGTTCCAACTCAAATGCTATATCCTTTTGTTGTAAGAATTAAGAATAAGGGAGAGGATGAGATCGTGGGTTCAAGATCTACCATGCATATGCAATTACCATTAAAAAAAAAGACGTTGAGATAGATAAAGGCGTCATGCCTTTTCATTTTTTTAATATCATGATCTCATAACTCACCACATTTTCAGTAGGAATCAGTGAAACTGAGGAAAAAAGATTTCACAAAACCTAGGGATTGATAAAAGATTCCAACTTCCAACCAGGCAGTTACAATTTAAGTTATAGCTGGGTAAGTAAAGCTAACCGTTTCAAGTACTTGGAATGATCTCATCAGGACCTTTACTATGTTGTCTGTACTAGAGGTTTTGGGCCAAGAGTAACATGGCCTTCCATGTGCCAAGCCAATAAAAGCAGAGTCACCATCAACCCTAAAGAAAATCCCCTTTAGTCTATAAGCTCTTCAGTGTACCGCATATCAGTGAGAATGGTGGGCCTTTCTAGTCTCTCTCCTGTTTTTTATCTTCCATTCTCAGTCACAGAACATGGGAGAGCTCAGCTGATTCCAAAGCCGGAGACGTACCAATAATTATTTACCATACTTTACACGTTCTTCAATTCCAGTTTCACCATTGACAAGATTTACTAATTGTCACTTTCTAATTTCTACCACCCAGTTGAATAGAACTACAGTAAATAATACTATAAGTATCTTTGTTTTGCAGTTGATGAACTTTTGAAGACTTAGAAGGGACCTAGTTGTGGATTTGGATAAATGACTTAAAGGTTAAGATACTGTGTTTTAGAAGTTAGTCTTTGCCACCAATTAAGAACAAAATTATGATAGATTTGTGGGATTTCATTCTTGTGGGAATATGTGTGGTGTTCTGAACTCATAGGGTTGAGAAAAACAAAAAGGGAAGACACAAATTCTGAACAATGCTGTATCAGGCACTAAATATAAATTTTCATCACTTTCTAAGCCTTAGAAGATGGGAGGAGAGCTTTGCTGTATGGGGCCAGGCTAGGAAGATGTCAGTGGTGCATATTTGGAGTGGATTTATTTCTGTTTCCAAGTCTCTTAATTAGTGGTTGTGGTTTCAACAGGATCACATGGGAAACCCTTTTTATTGGGAGACCCTCTATGATCAGTTTGGATGTATTTTCATTTTCATTTATTTATTTGAAAACTGTTTTTTGGGATGAAGAACAAAGAACAATTTTGTGAAATTTTGTTTTCTAACCAAAATCGTATTTGGAATGTTGAGAACGAAAAAACCAAAAAATTGTTTGGTTGCCGAAATTTTTTTTAAAAAAATCACAAATTTTATTTTCCTTCTTTTTTCTCAAGAACCAAACAAAGATTTAATTGATATTGACTCATCATTGAAACCAGCCAAACTACCCACCAAAGATTTTCCTACAAAAACTACAACTTTGATAACCCCCAAAATAACACCAACCCACCGTATAAATCTTGGAAAATATACTATTTCCCAAGAAATCTACCACCCATTAAACCCAAATTTATCACCTATCCACCAGTAAATTCCACAAATTATAGCAAATCACACCACAGGTGCATTCGGATGAGTTCTTAGTTGAGTTAACGATTTGCTTATGTGCTTGTATTTAGGAAAAAGTGATGATTTAAAAAGTTGTATATCAAATAAACTAAGGTTAAAAGAAAAAGTTGCTAGAAAATAGACATCAAAACCACCCAAATTTTCTCTGGGAATCCCCAATTTCACTTCTAGCAAGCTTCAATTTTTTTTCCCTTAACAATGGTCAGTTCACAAAGAGGAGGTATCTTATGGAGTCGCTTCATGAGACCATTCTCTCACAACATATGAGACTCACCACATGTGAAGGGTAACTTCACGTAGCTGCTCTATAAGATCATTTTCTCATGAGCAAGGCCACCTGAAAGCATTGGAACGACCAATCAAATCAAAAATGAATTGTGAGAAAAGGGTTTAAAGAGAAAAACTTGCAATGAGACAAAAATATAATCAAAGAATAGTGATCACGTGAAGCTAAACATCATCGGGTCGCTTGAGGTGAAAAAAAAAAGTAGCTTAAGAAATAGATTTATTAATGCATTACTGTGCACTTAATAGGCATTGATCCTTTTACAAAAATCTGTGTTTTCCTTGTTTTTGAAAACAAGAAATCCAAAACAGAAAAAGAGTTGTTTTTCAATTCCTTCATCTTTTGAGAACTTGTGTTTTGAATTCTCCTTCCCACTTGTTGTACATCAATGTGTGTGTATATAAATATATATTTTGGTGTACAGTTGTTTTTCTTGTCAACTTTGTTGTTAGGAATCCACCTCTCATTTCCTTAAGTTGAGAAACAAGAACTGATTTGAATTATTTCCCATTAGAATAGGCTCACTGACTACAAATGGAAAATACTAAGGTATAGTAGCACAATTCTATTTGAATATCAGGTGAAAGACCTTCTTCCTTTTTTTAGACTGTTAGAAATACTTATACACTAAATATGTTGCCCCTCAAGCTTGAACTCACGCTCTCCCTTTACTCCCCTAAGCACTAAGTAATTAGAGAGAGGTACCATTTAGTCTAAATGACGCGGTAGGTTAAAGACCCTTTTTTTTTTTTTTTTTAATAATTTTTACGAGATAAAAATTCTACTCTAACCTAATCTAAGTGTATATATGTGTAAAGTTTCTTTTTGGAAACTTGAATCTCAGTCCTTGACCCCCACACCCCACAAGTACTTGTACTTGTGTTGTGCAAGTTAAATGGATTATCTTCACTTATCCAAGAAGGGATTGTTTTTACTCTTCTAACCTTTTTTATTGCCATTTTACACATAGGCACATGAGCGCATATAGGAGCTGAAATTACTGAGCCCAGCAGAAAGTGGGAAAAAAAAGTAAATAAAGAAAAAGAAAGAAGTTTAGGAAGTTAGAGAATCCTTAAATTAGTCCTTGGAGTTGAGAATATTAAAATATAGGAGTCATGAAGAAAGGCTTTCAGGCTTTTGCTTTATTTGTTATATCTCTATCAGGGTGTGTGACCATTTAAAGATAAAAAGAGTAAAAGGCATTGAGG